>JACAVU010000012.1:1330439-1730439 GCA_014183005.1 Castanea mollissima | reverse complement strand
AATGGAGTTCTTTATTGAGCCTGAATTGAAAACTATTTTGAGATTTGGCCTACATTTGGGATTTGGCCCATTCAATGCCATGCTTTAAGGAGATGCATTCGTATCCCAAGCTACTGCCACCGGAGTCTACAACATCAATCCCTACAATTAGGGAGTAAGTTCGAGGTTAAAGGAAGCATGTTACACAAGATAATATCACTATAATTTTGGGTAATTCAATCCCTAAAATGCAATATAAATATGAGGAGATATTTGTTGGAAAATGTATGATCAACAATCCATACACTAGATTTTGCATATAATCTCATATAGGTTGTTCACAAACTTAAGCATTGGAAAGTCCATTCGTCGGCAAACCTCGACAAGTTTTCATTGTTTCGTTCCATTTTGTTCACGTTCATGGATCAAATCAGATTGTTGGTGGAATTGCATCATCAATGACCGTAAGCCCAAATCCCATCATTGGCAATATATATTTTTTATTTTGTATAATTTGATAGTGGGGTGTAGAGGATATGATCATATGAGTCCTAAATGTTTATATACTTTGAAAATGTAATTGTTGGATCACATTTTCTTTATGTTTTTAAAATGTATGTCAAATTAATGCTAATAAAATGTTATATACTATTCAATCCATAAATTTATTTTTTATGCACAATCTTTAGATTACAAAAATTTGAAACTTCTAATATTTGATTGATGATATATCTATTGATTTTTGAATCTTCTATAAATTCTGTGGACATGAAGGTTATAAAAAGAAAATGCAATATAATAATGAATTTGTCAAAATTCACATAAAAAAAAATATTGAGTGAGCCAAACTTTGTAATATAATTATTTACTTTGGTTTAGTTTGCAAATTGTTAACATGATATGCACCAGGACTAATCTTAGTATAAAACAACAATGATAAAGACACATGAAATTATTTTACCAATAGTAGAATTTCCCACACGTATGTAATAGCTGAATGGTGAAAAGATAAAATTTTCAGTGAAAAAAATGGACTAATCTGGTTACATAATATATTATAAACCTGGTTTAAAATATTATTATTATTTTCCTGTATATTCTAATAAGGATTACTGTTTACTAAAAAAAAAATTAACAATTGATGATATGACACATTGTCAGTGATAAACAAAAAAAAAAAAGCAATGCAAGTGATAGATCAAATCACAATAAGTAGAAAGCTTGCTAATTCCGTAGTTTTTTTTTTTTTGGGTAGTTTTTGTTTTTGTTTTTTTTTTTTTGGGTATGTTAGTGTTACTCGATAGGTAAAAAAAAGGATAAAATACAAAATTAACTCTTTAAGTTTTTTCAAATTTCATTTCAGTCTCCTAATTTTCATGTTTATTTAATTAAGGCTTTTTTATCAACTTTTGTTATATGTTTTAGTTAATTTTTTAATTTTATAAATTTTTCTTCAAAATTTTTAATTTAAAAAATTCAATTAATGGTTGAAAAAAATATTTTTCAGATTTTTTTTTTTCAAAAATTTTTAACAAAAGTTAACAAAAAGGTTTTAATAAAATAAATCTGAAATTTAGAGGACTGAAATGAACCAAATTAAAGTCAAAAGACTAAAATTAACGAATACGAACTTAAAGAGTCAGTTTTGCATTTCAACTTAAAAAAAAAAAAAAGAAAAAAAAAAAGAAAAGAAAAGAAGCATCAGTATCACTGACGTGGCAAAGATATTAACAATACGTTGGATTACTCGGTATAGAGTAGGAGGGGGTATTGTTAAGAAGGGAGGGGAAGTATAGAGAAGAAATAAAACGTTACCAAAAAGAAAAACAGCGTAGGAAGAAATGGAAGACGAAAGGTTATTAGCGATGGAGAGGCACCAGATGGAGCAGATTCGAGAGCTCGATCTCGAGGAATTGCAGGTCGAAGAGGTCGACGACCTCAACACCTCATCCGATGATGACCTCGACGCCACGTAATCTCCCCCCTCTTCTCAGTTCTAGTTTTTTGTTTTCGCAATGTTGTTTATACTCAATAGTATGGGACTTAGGGTTCTTGCGTAGCTTTGAATTTAACCGTAGCTTGATTTTGATTCTGTTTAAAAAAATGAAAATGCAAGATAGCTTTCGTAACGTTAACATTTAAGCATTAATTCATAGTGAATTGATTTCCAAAAAATTTATTTAATTTTAGAAAAATTCACTCAAATGCGTTTTTTCTGTTTAATTTGGAGTTTGATTTCACTGTTGTTTTGATTATTCTTCATTATTATGCGTATTTTGATTTGGATTGAAGTGATCGCAGTAATGGCGGCGCTGGTGAATTGACATTCAACACATCTTTGGCTTCGTTACATACATATCTTGGCGGTAGGCATATTGTGCTGTGTTTTATGTGTATATGTGTGTTGATGCTCGTCGAAACTATCTGTGGTTTAGTGATATGATATCTCTTGTTGCATATAATAGAGGTTGAAGACACTCACCGTAGGGTGACCTTCTTGGAAGGCAGCGCCGTCTTCAACCTTCCGCTGTTTTATCTTGAAGGTATTTATTTAATATTCAAATTTTTTATTGTCTGATAATGGTTTCGATTTTCAGTTCCGGTATCAAACTGGTTGGTTGGCCATTAAACTTTGTCCAAAGAACAACTTAGTCATAGTTGTGTGAAGTTCTCCACCATTTTTTTAATGGAAAGTTGAAAATGGATAAATAGATTGAAAAAAATAATCAAAAGACTGTGTTTTGTGGCTCTGGTGAAATGCTGATCAAAATGTGCATTTGGGTTTTGAGTACAATTTTGCAAACATTTTTGAAAGAAATTTAATGCCGGTGTTACTGAGCCTTTCTAAATATAAATATGTGTGTATGTGTGTCTATGTATATTCTTTTCCTTATTCATTCATGCGCCATGATGCATGTGAGTGTGTATGCATGTATATATATTAATATATATTTTCCCCTATTCTTTCATGTGCCATTATGCTCTGTAATGGCTTGTGCAGTATCATGCATAAGTTTTAAATCAGCTTTCATAACCCCTAGGCGTTAAACACCAGTTTAATGAAGTACCCTCAGTCTTGCAAGTGAGGTGTTTGATGCATCAAATTGTCATCTATATATTTTCTGAAAGAGAAATTTTGACCTGCTGTGTGAAATATGTCAGGAGTTGTTTTGTTCCCAGAGGCTACCCTTCCTCTAAGAGTTATCCAACCAAATTTTATAGCTGCCGTTGAGAGAGCATTGACCCAAGTTGATGTTCCTTATACTATTGGTGTGGTAGGTGAACTTCTTACAACTGATTTTCACTTGGTCTTATCTTTATCAGGGATTACTTCCCTGAATTTTTGTCTGAAATTTTTGACGAGGTCTTGAAACTTGTACAGGTCCGTGTATACAGGGAGCCTGATGACCCAAGAATGAAGTTTGCAACCATTGGGACAACAGCAGAGGTTATATTGCAAAAGCTTGCAGCCAATTATTTCTTTTCTTCTTCTTCTTCCTTTTTTCCCCCTCCCGATTGATGAGGATTTCACTTATATATGTGGGATTCTTTGTTGGTTGTTTTATATCTTTAGGCTCTATTGTTTGTCACATTATTTATGAAATAGCTTATCCATTTGCTAAACTCACTTTTACAGATTCGGCAATACGGCGGTTAGAGGATGGCTCACTGAACGTGGTTACTCGTGGCCAGCAGAGATTTCGTCTAAGGCGACGCTGGATGGATGTGGAAGGGGCAGTTAGGATAATATTATGCTTGAATGATGTTTCTTTATTTTTCTTTTTATTCCCCCCTCTTTTTGGTTGCCTATAACAGTAACAGCTTATTTGGGGTAAAATTTTCATCTTTCTAGCCATGTGGAGAGGTCCAAATTATTGAGGAAGATCAGCCATTACGGACTCCATGCGATGCTTTTGGAAAATTGACACCATTAAGTAATCTTCGGAGCCATAGTTTATCATGTACCCAGCCTTTGAATGCTTCTCGTGCTAAATTGCATCTATCTAGGGATGAGGACAATGTTTCAGAGTCAAATTCTGAAGAAAGTTTTGAGAGGGCGCTCTCCCCTACAGAAAGGAGCATCCACCATTCTGCTGTTGATTCTTGTTATGGGTGTGATATAATGGATGAATCTACAAGCAGTGATGATGAAAAATTCTTGTGTGAGCCAGACCTACACTTTGGAAGATCTTTCCTAAAAGACTCTGAATCCGTAGGATCATTGCATTCAAACTGTCAGAAACACATTGAAAATGCTGATTTAGGTTCCACATCACGAAGGAAATCTTGTCAAGGAGAAGAGACAGACAGGCATAGGAAAAAAATTAATATTGACCAGTTCCGCAGAGTTCCAAGAGCATACTGGCCCCATTGGGTATACCGTATGTATGATTCCTATTGCCTAGCTGAAAGGGCTGCAGGTAGTTTTACTTTGCTTTTGTTCATGCCCCTATGTTCTCTTTATCATTTATTAGTTTTAATATTTTAACTTCAGCTGTGGTTGAGTATTGTAACGCTAGCTCTTCGTTGTGAAAATACCTTAGGTCATACATTCTAATAGCATAAGATATGTATTGTCATCATTCTTGTTTTTAAATATTTAAGTCAAAGGACACTGATATGGTTCAGTTTTGATCTTTCTAAGCACTCTGAAGCCTTTCTAAATGTGACTGTAGTCTATTTGTAGAATGTATAAGAAATAATTTGTTATCCATGAAAAGGGAAAAATCTGCAAAATGTTGTTGAATTTTGTAGAATCAACCTATTTATCTTAGATGACCAAGAATAAATCATTCTAGAAGAGATAAAATCTCATTAGTTTGGCAGATCACACTAGTTCAAATCTTTCCTTCCCCCTCCCCCTGGGGCTAACTATCCAAGCATTTTTCCTGATATTCTCCTATCTCTTCCTTGGTTCAAGTGGAAAATTACATAATTGCATTGCCTTATAAGGTATTCAGATATTATGAACAGGAGGGATTCTTCCTGTTCATCGTCTTTAACTCAACTAGGTTTAGATCTTGTTTTTAAATCTCATTTAATGACACTAATCTTTCTGCACTGGTATTTTGCAGATATGTGGAAAAAGATAGTTGGGGCACCCAGTATGGATGGTCTTGTTAGGAAGCCCGATCTTTTGTCATTTTATATTGCCAGTAAAATCCCGGTTTCTGAATCTACAAGGCAGGAACTTCTGGAGATTGATGGGATTTCATATAGATTGCGTCGGGAAATTGAGTTACTTGAGAGTGTCAATCTAATTCGATGTAAGATCTGTAAGGTAATTATATGGTCTTGCTTCAAAACTCTGGGTGTGTGCATGCACAAATAAAGATGCAATGACTCTAGTTATCTATTCATTCTACGTTTTCAATTTTCTTTGATGCAGACTGAAATTGCAAGGAGGAGTGATATGTTGGTCATGTCTAGTGAAGGTCCTCTTGGTGCATATGTGAACCCACATGGTTTCGTGCACGAGATAATGACACTCTACAGGGCAACTGGCTTAGCACTAAGAGGGCTACCAGAGACAGAATACAGTTGGTTTCCTGGGTATGGGATTTTCTTTTATTCTCTTTTGTCCATGTGACTTGTTTGAAAAATATTGACTTGTGCAATTTCACCTTTCACAAGTTAAGTGATTGTGTGGCTACTTTTCCACAATATATGTATCGCCAATGAGCTCAAGCACATATGACACCTCCTCTTGTAAGAGCAAGGTGGATGGTATGGTCATTGGTGCAAAACGCATTACCTGTATGTGTAATTTATCAATACTAAAAACCAAAGAGTAAAGTGCTTGTGTTCTAAGGGGTAATGAAAAGTGTGCTTGGAACCGTTAGATGCAACCAGGGACCTGATGATGTTGCATGTATTGACATGGATACCCATTCTATTATCACTTGTTCTTTTTAAAAGAAAGTTTTGTAAAGAAGAGAATAATGTTTTTCTAAGTTTGAAAGAGGTAAGAAGAAATGGAAATCAAATTTCTTGACATATGTGAACAGTGCACATGAACTGTGACCTTGAACTGTGCAAATGAATAGTACCTATGAACAAGATAGTGACCAGTACACAATAAAGAGCAGAAAGAAAGAACAGAAGGAAAAAGAACAATAAGGCCAATGTGCCTTAATACTCAAACACTCGGTATTTGTTTTCAACTCCAACTATTTTCAAGTACTTTGGGCACAAATATATGTATAAGAACTCAACTTTGTACTAATGGTAATAGGAGTAATAGTAATAGAATTCATAGTTTGAGTAGTAAACTAAAAACCTAATAAGGTAATAACTAATGAAAGACTTACTTGGACTCGAAAGAAAATAAAACCTAAGATACTTAGGATCTCCTAGAAAATCCTTGACTCAACTAAATTACCAAAACATCCCTAATTCACAAGGATTGCAGAAACTAAAATTTTGCTAGTGAATACAAAATTTACCATAACTTTTGAAATACAAACCCAATTTTTTTTTTTTTAACCCTTAGACAAATATAACTGGACCTTTAAAGTTTAAACCAGTCAATTTTCAATTCCATTGGACTTCATACTTGAACCTCAATTAAATCTTGCATAGACAAATTAGCAAAGTAGTATTAAATCAATCTTATCTGGCTGCATCATAGATACCCCACCCCCTCTACCTCTATTAATTGCACTTGTTCTTTGTTTTTGTGTGCATAATGTATTAAATTTTGGTCAGCTGGATATGGTTTTCAGCTGATGGTACTGATATCTGAGTCCAAGTCTAGTGGGGGTGGGGCATATTGCATTTGAAAATGAATGTCCAAATGTCCTTCGGAACTTAACTCTGATGAATATCTAATGTTGGATTTTAATGAAGTTGTTCTTGTTCTTACTTTGTTATGGCACTTCAGAGGCTTTTTCTTCTCAACCGCTGCCCCTTTTTTCTAACTTATTCTTAGAAAAAAGGAAATTATTGTTGATGGTGTTTCAGTGACTCTTTAGATAGCCCCTTAAACCTGCAACCAATCACAACACAAATATACAGTCTCTTACAATATGAGTACGCTTATGAGTTATGACTGTACTACCATTGTATACCTTTGTTCTTTCATATGACTACTCCATAACTTTTCATCTTGTAGCTTCCTTATTAGCATGATCGTTTTTCCTAATTTGTTATAAGTTTAGATATTTTTTCCCAGTCAATTTATTTGCTTATACATTTTTAAAGCCTTAAATAATTAAATATTCTAGGTACAACTGTACTTTTGCTAACTTTCAGCAAATTATCTTTTCAGTAAAAAGCTATTCCAAATGTACTTTTGGTTGAGTGGCTGATAACATGTTTCCGGAGGATTTGGAAAATGTACATTGGTATAGTTCGCAAGTTCGAAGAGATTGAGAAGATAGTCTTTCTGGAATTCTTAGTACCTAGTTGAAAATTTATTGCAGAATTTTACATTTGTACAGAGAGAATACTTGGGAAAGACATCATTTGCTGGGATTAGAAATTGTTTGCAGTTGTAGGTAATTTGGATACTGACAGAGTAAGGTAAGAAAACCACAGGAGGAAGTACATCATGATAACAAAATATAAAATATATTATTATTAGTCTGGGATAAACAAGGTGTGAAATACTTAAAGCAAATAAAAAATTGCCTGCATCTTCCATGAGTAATTTGCAACTGTTAATTATATTTATGAAAATATTTTCTTCAGACCTCAAAGAATATGGTACTGTGTATGGCAGTTTATTGTGTGGTTAATACCTGAATCTTGTAAGCTTTTGCTTGCTATTTTAAGCTAATGTGTGTTGAAGTAATCTGTGGTTTAGTTTTGATGCAACTCTTATGAAGTCAGTGTCGCCTGAGTAGCTAAACTGGAAATTTATTGATTTTTGCAGGTATGCATGGACGATCACTAACTGTGTTGCTTGTGAAACCCAAATGGGGTGGTTATTTACAGCCACAAACAAGAAGTTGAAGCCTAGATCATTTTGGGGGATTAGGAGCTCCCAAGTTGCGGATGGCATGCAGTAACACGTAAATTTTTAGGTGCTTCCCTTAATTAATCTTTCACTATATAATGAGATCAATGTGTATATGGCTTGTGTGTCAGCAAACGTGTAATTTGTTAGAATGATTAATAGTTTAAGATTTTGAGATAAATAATAGTTTTTCATGGTAACAGGCAGGCACAATGAACTCTCAAAAGGGGAATAGTTTACTGTGTACAATAGCGAGATATATTGGCCCTTTTGATATCAAATTACATTTAACATGGAGAGAAAACAAACTCATAACTAGATTGCATCTAATATGGAAATAAATATTAAATAGAATCAAAGTCCTCTAATAGCATAAAATCATGATCAATCAATATTGATCTGTCATATTTGGTTTACGCATCATCAAGTTTTTAAAAAGCAACTGAAAATTGTGGCTTTAATTGACGTGAGGATATTGTCCCAAACGTGTATATGTAGGATCAAGATTGCAAGTGTCAAATTTGAGTCAGTGATACATCTATAATATGTCAGAATACTTTTTTTGGTTTTTCCTTCCTCCTTTTGGGGCGGATTTGGGTTGGAGTGATTCGTGGTGCCATGACACTTGCCACCCGTAACATTCAGAAACTTATATTTTAAATTACTTTTTGGCACCATTTTTTTTAGGGACAGGTTTAAATGCAGAATCAAGCTAAAACTTCAGTGTAAACTGCTTAAATTTCACGAAAAAATTTGATTCGAGTTTGAGGGCTTGACGCAGTAAGAATATGTATTTGCAACTAATTGCAACTCCAACTTCGACCCAAAAGTGGGTAGTTTTGGTAAGCACTTCGTTCAGATGTATTAGTCACAGTATTGCGTAATTTGCGTGAGAAATTAGACAGGAATCATGATAGAAAGTAGAAACCAACGTTTTGTTTTTGCTAATATCATACAAACCACCGTCACTCTTAAAAGAACAGCAGTTTTATTTCCAAAACGTAATGGAACAGCCCTCATCTAAAGTTTGTGCAACACACACACATACACACCAGTCAATTGGCATCAGAGTATAATCATAATGAATCCTTCTGATATATGAATATTATTCATTAGATACGGAGTTTGAAAACATTGAAATCTCTCCCTCTTAAAATGAAAATCGATAAAAGAAAATTATCAGTCCTGAGATCAACATAGGGACTAACTATAATTTATGAACTAGAAGACTAAAGAAAAACCAACTAAGAAAAAAGAAAAGGACAAAACTTGAAAGTCAGAGAGGTTGTAGATTTCAAAGTGCAGGAATTTTAACGATAGCTGCGGTAGATTGGGCTGTACATGCAGCTCTCTGCATACTTAACAAGATCCTTAGGACGAGGGAGACGAGAAGCAAGACCTGAAAAGCAATCACAGTATAGCATTATTAAAAAGTTGAAGGCATCTTTTATGACCTGAACGTATCAGAAAGAAACTGACCAAGTTCGTATGCCTTAGCAGCGACTTTAGCAGCAATGTGAGCTGATATCTTTCTGATATTGGTAAATGGTGGGTAAATCAATCCCTTATCGAAGTTTTCTTGCGCTACTTGCGCAGCCAAAGCTTCCGCTGTTACAATGGAAAAGATGAAAGTAGTTAAACCATTAAGATTCATACAAAACAAATGAAAAGAGGAAAGAAGAAAAACAGTGAAGAAGCATGTTTCCTTATCAGTTATTACAATGAAAATTTTCAAACAAGTATATGCATCATCAAGTTATAATTTAATAATTCTTTAAATGTGCTTACAGGCTGCCAAAAGCATGTCATCATGCACACGAATTGCACCAGAGATGATCAAACCCAAGCCAAAACCAGGAAAGATGTAAGCATTGTTGGCCTGAATAAAATGAATAAGAAGTAAGCCCATAATGTCCTTGTAAATTTCAGGCAAATAGGGTCATATATAATAACAGAATTAATTTAGAACCTGGCCAGGCACAAAAACTTTCCCATCATACTCAACAGGATCAAATGGGCTTCCACTAGCAAAGATTGCTCGACCCTGCATATTGATAGAGGACAAAGGTGACAGATGGTCAAAAAAGTGTTATGCTAGTTCATTTAGCCATAATAACCACACCATATGCAAGAAATGAGGTGTCTTGAGTTAAAAACCCAAGGAAAAAGAAATATAGTTTTACCTTACTCCATGTATAAGCTTCTTCAGCTGTACACTCAGACTGTGAAGTTGGGTTGGAGAGAGCAAGAATGAGAGGTTTCTACAAGCCAATCACAGACATCACTGTCAGATTCTTACTGTCAGATATTAAAATAAATATATTATATGGAGCGGCTGAGAGAACCTTATTAAAGGATGACATGGCCTCGACCACCTCCTTTGTAAAAGTCTTTCCTACTCCTGAGGATCCTATCAGCACTGTTGGCTTGATTGCCTGATAAATTGGAATGTAATGTAAGGAAAAAATCTTTACAAGGTATTCTTTTTATAGAAATGTAGCATTATCCAAGACAGTTTTTATACCTTGACAGCATCTAAGAGCGCCTTAACAGGTTCATGCTCATGAGCCCAAGGCTTCTTAAAGTGCTGAAGTGACTCCTTACGGGAGCTAACAATCAGTCCCTGCAACCAAGTTAACACACCAGTTATAAGTGACTAAAATAACTTCAAAAAATATTGTAGAAGTTATTTTTCTTTTCCAAGCATGGAAGTCGGATCAGGTTTTTATTACCCTTGAGTCCACAAGCCAAATCTTCTTGCGTGTTTCTTCCAACGGAGCTTTTGTCTGTGAAGAAAATAAATCATATTAATCACAAATGCTTTACTGAAGAAAATAAAAAAACTATATGATGGAGAAATTATTACCTGTTTTGAAATCTCAAGTGCTATAAGCTCTGCTATACCAGTTCCAGCCTTCAATAGAAAAGGGACAACAGTGAGAAAGAACAGCCAATCGGATAGAGTTTGTATGAAAATAAACAAGAATAGATGGTATCTATCTATGCATGTGTATGTATAAATTAGAAAATAGCATCAATGAAGCAAGCAAGGACTCATCAAGTTAGAAGGTGCTTGAACTGAGATGGAGACTAAAGTAGGTAAATTCAGCAAGCAAGATGTATCAAAGTGCAGGACATTGGAATTATAACTTTTAAATTGATCTTAGTTTCACCAATGAAAGAAAAATGAAGGAAAGACAAAAAGGAAATCTCTAAAAACAAATGTGTTTGAGCCTTACTTCTCCAGCACCCAGGAATAAGAAAGTGTGGTCAGCTAAGGTTCCACCAACTAATTTCAGAGCTGCAAGAAGCCCTGCTAACACCACAGATGCTGTACCCTGAATCAAATTGAAAGAAATCACTTTTTAGAAATATATTCGCCAAATTGAAAATAAAATGACCAACAATTTAAAAGTTTTTGAACATCTTACCTGTATATCATCATTAAAGACAAGATGAGTTGAGCGGTATCGTGCCAGCAGCTCAAATGCATTATGGTTAGCAAAATCTTCAAACTGAGGGAAAAAAGGTTATGTATTAGGAAAATATGCAATCATATGAAACAACTCAGAAGTTCAGAACACTAAAAGAATTAGTTCGTTATAATGATATAGACCTGAACTAGAACTTTCTCCCCATAGTTCTGTTTAACTGCATTCATGAACTCATCAAGAAGCTCGGCATATTCCTGAATCAAAAAGTGAAAAACTATCTCAATAAAACAGAATTTACATATTTCATTATAGTTTTTACAATAGTTAAACATATTGCAGTCAAAGGAAGAAGACAAGAATATTGTAAAACCTGCCCAGTTGCCCTCTTGTGCTTAAGACCAATGTAAAACTCATCCTTCAACAGCTGCTCATTGTTTGTGCCAACATCAATAGTTACAGGCAAGCACTGCAGACAATAAATACAGATGGTAAATTATCAGCAACAATAGTGAACCACTCTATTACTTGGTCAAGCTGTGATGAAATAACTAATCTAGGTCCAACTTGCGAGGCATTTAACTTTGAGTCTTCAGAAGAGGAATTTATGAAATAGTAATCACCATGTGACAAAAGTGTGGCCATAACCTACCAACTTTGGGCCCAATTGTACAAGACATAAACAAATTTAGGATATGGGAACCTTTTTTTTTTGCCAAGTAACGCACACATTTTAATAAATTAAAGAAACATAAGAAGAAACTATGTAAAAGTCCATTAAACCAAAAAGAGAGCAGTTAGAATAGTGCTTACTGCTGAAGGACGAATTCCTCCTAGTGCTGTATATAAAGAAAGTTTTCCAACAGGAATTCCCATTCCCTGAAGAAAAGCGAAATGATCATGTCAAAGAAGTTGATTGTAAACTCAACTATGAGATAAGAATTGGTGACTATGAGTTCCAAGTCACTTCCAACTTATGATTTATCCATACAAATTGAAATTCAAACTGAACTAGACATGCCATACCTGGCAGCCAAGATCCCCAAGCCCCAATATACGCTCACCATCAGTCACAACAATAACTTGAATACTCTTCTCTGGCCAATTTTTCAAGACTTCAAGAATCTTCCCCCTGAAAAATTGAATCATTCATTATCTGCTTCAATGCTATGCAGAGGATTAAAAACAGAAATGCATTCAGAAAGTATACTTCTCTTTCAAACTGATGTAAAGGCCCTGGGGACGACTGAAAATACTTCCATATTTCTGGCAAGCCTCACCAACAGTTGGAGTGTACACAACTGGAAGCAGTTCCTCAACATTATCTATCAGAAGCTTGTAAAACAGCCTTTCATTTCTCTCCTGTACAATACAATCAAATTGCACTAGAAAGCTTCAGTAGTAGTTACTTAAGATATTGGTTTCACCACATCAATCAGGATTAGCAACACTCAAAAGCATATCAGATTTTAAATGACCTATATTTTATCAAAATTTCATCTATTCAGAGGCATGTGGAATACTTCAACTTTTTCTAAACAGTATATGAACAATGGATGCGTTTACAATTGACCAATAGAAACCCTTCTGTGATGGAATTTGGACTAATATACCAAAACAAAAGAAAAAAGAGAATCCTTTCAAAAGTTCATTATCTCAAATATATTTAAACCCAAAGTAGTGTAACTCAAACCGTCACATTCCTAGTGTTTCCAACCAAAATGGTACAGGGTTCAAATCCCTCATTCTTAACTATCAAATTATCAAATAAATAAAGGACTTTTATAGGTTAAAATTGTACTAGCAATGTAAACTTGTACTATAGATACACAAAATATGTACAATGCTATATATACACATTTGCAAAAAGTGTACAATATAAACTATGAATTTTCCATAAATAAATAACCCTTTAGAAACCAATGTGAAATTAGGCAGGGAGCAATTACCTGAAGATCCATCATGGCCATGTACCTATGCAATGGAACATCATATTTTCGGAGATTATGCATTAACTTCTTTTCCTAAACACCATAAATGTAACAGAAATAAGCACAAATTAGCAAAATAACAAGCACAAATTTCCTAATTAGCAAAAACTAAGTGTAGTCAAGTAATAACCTGAAGCTCCTGAGTGAACACTGCTGGAGGGAGAAGGCCACGCAAGTAATGAGCATCTCTCTCTTTCTCATTGAAGCCAAGCCCTTTGTTGTGGTGTGGATCCCGCAGCAAGGTGTACCCACTGTAACACATATAATGCTTATAAAAAAAATTCCAAATTATGCAAAGCTAATAGTTTTGGGATATAAATACCATTACCTACAAAAATGGTTTCAGCAACCAAGAAATGAAAGTGCCAAAGAGGAACACAGAAAAAAAAGTCAAACAAGCCACTGTAACCGGCTAGTCTATACAATTGGAAGAAAATTCGAAGGAAAACTATGTGAAATGAACACATTTTTCTTTAAAAAAAAAGGTAAGAAGGTTGTATAACTACTTGATTCAGACTCAAAATTAAAAAATACCATAAATGGCTCGGCAAACATTTAACAATAACCGTAGAATTGTTTCATTAATACTAATAAAATATGAGATGAATAGTAAATAATTAGGCCTGTATTTAGCTTAGTTCTTTGGAAATTAATGCTGCATCGGACAAAATAGAAAAGGCACTTTGTGTCTTACATGTAATTATATATACTTTATTAGTCTATTCTATTCTATCACTTGACCATCAGAAATTTCAAATGTAATGAACTTTTTAATAATTTTCTAAATGGTAAACAAGATCCAGAAAACAAGAATAATAATAAATAAATAAAAGCTTTGGCACCTAACTCCTACACGTATAGAAAGCCTAAATAATAATAAAAAAAAAACCAAAAGGTATTTATTAAAAAAATAAAAAATAAAAACCATTTTCCTTTGCCTGAAAGAAAAAAAGAAATGAAAACTAAGCAGAATTTACAAAGCATCAATAAAAATAAAATAAATCTATCGAAATGAACTTCAAAACCACACACAATGTGAAGACATTTTATAAAAAGAAAAGCTAAATAAAGATAATACAAAATAAAATATACATACAAACAAATAAAAGTTAATAATCTAAAAATCTGTGTGTGGTCTCAGTATTCTCATCATGTCTCACCTAGCAACAGAGATGGTCCATGGAGTAACAAGCTGATCTTCCGTGGCACTATCCTCACCATACACGTCCTCAACACCCCCTCCAAAACCAGCCTTACCTTCTTCTTCCACCACTGAACAATAACCACCACCGTTCACTATTGTCTTCTCCATCAATGCAACAAAAAATTTCCTCACTACTCTCCTTCTTTCAACACCCACAACTTTCTGCAAATAGCACAATATATTTATATATGCTCTCAAGTCTCAACAAAACAAAAACAAAAAAACAAAACAACCCAGAAACCGAAAGGCTTTGCTTTGCAGTTTGTGTTGCGAATGTTCAAAACCAAGAAACCAAACCCTATTTTTATAGGCTTCCTTTTCCTGTTTCTGGTGACGGTGTTGTGTATAGGGTTGAAAAACACGACTTGGGTTTGTTTCATTCGTCAAAGAGAAATAAAAATGAAAAATAAACAACGTGGACTACCACCACCACGTGTATAAAATATAAATATTATTAAAATTAACGAATCCAGAAGATCTTTAAAGTTTATAGTAACAGTAGTAGTAGAAATTTTTTTTTTCTTTTTTTAGAAAATGAGACTGTCAGAGAGAGAAATGAAATTATTTAAAAAAGAAAAAGAAAAAGTTACAACGTGTTTACATTGTTTCGTACCAGAATATTGCTTCTGTTCAACGGTATCATAATGTTGGAACAACCTGTGTGAATGGCAGGCAAAGAATATAGTACTACATTCCGCGTTGTTTTTAAGAGAGAGAAGCTGAAATCTTGGCTCCGCGTTTGTAGAGAGAGAAAATTTAATATTGTTAAAAGAAAAAAGAAAAATCATTCATTTTCATGTCCTATATTTTCTATATTTTACGGGTAGATATAGTGTGGGGTGGTGACTGGGGAGGGTGTTGACACGTGTACGGTGAAGATAGTGTCACGGATGATCTGCTGGTCAACCTTTAGACTTTCTTACTTTGTTGCTTCTTAGTAGGTTAATTAAGATTTCGAGTATTTAATTCAATCAGCCAAATTTTTTTATTATTGACATCTTAACTTCCTTTATTAATTACTATTATCATTATTTCTTCCTTGTAATACAAGAAAAATCTGTCATTCTACAAATCTCTAGATTGAAGGCTATATTTAAGTTCTCCAACACTTAT
Organism: Castanea mollissima; assembly: GCA_014183005.1. Classification (NCBI taxonomy): domain Eukaryota; kingdom Viridiplantae; phylum Streptophyta; class Magnoliopsida; order Fagales; family Fagaceae; genus Castanea; species Castanea mollissima. The sequence goes on along the minus strand of JACAVU010000012.1, from coordinate 1,714,761 downwards.
TAATTACTCTCGAAATACAATAGAAAACACGTCTATTTATATAGTGAGTAAGAAGAATGATTTTTGAAATTATGCTTTTGAACCTCCATGGGGTATTAAGGTTCAGGTTGGATATGGCTTTGGTGCATATTTTGGAGTCCTATTCAATAATATTGATTCAAATGGAAGTTGTGTTAAAAGGTGGGTAAAACAGAATTGAGAACTTTAAGGTGGGCAACCAACCTTCCATAGAGTTCTCAATTCTATTTTTGTGGCATTTGGGTATACACTAAAACAAAAAGCTTTCTTTCTAGACTTTTAATGAAAAAAAAAAATAGAACAGAAATATTTCATTACTGTTTTTTCTATAAATATTTTGTTGATATTCTATTCTCATTGGGAAATATTGTTCTCTCTCTCTCTCTCTCTCTCTCTCTCTCTCTCTCTCTCTATATATATATATATATATATATATATATAATATATATATATATATTATCCATGTATTGTAGGACTTAATCAATTAAAATTTAGTACATCTTGGTATTTTCAACAAAGACATTTAGAATTCAAATCCCCCTCTTTCCTAGTTATAACTATCGAATTATAAAATTAAAAAAAAAAAGGTAATGAAAAAAGAACAAAAAATCACTTTAAGTTACAAGATGAATTGAATGCACGTCAAGTAAGTCTAAATTATATTATCCATGTATTATACATCTTAATCAAGAATCATATATAAATTATGAAAGTTATTGTATTATTTTTATTAAAATTAAATAATAAAATAGATGATCAAAATAGGAAATACAAAAATTATTTGAAGTTACATGATAAATGCACATCATAAAAATTTAAATTTTCAAAAAAAAATAATAATTATTAGAAAGTAATCCAAAATAAACAAAGAAACTTTTTTCAAATGTAATTGTGTTTTAATTGGAATGGTATTTTAAATTTTTCTTAAAATTTGGTTCTTGGGTTTTACTCATAATAAAGTTGATAATTTAACGTACTTCTATTAAGTTACATGATGAAATTATCATATACAACTTACAATACTTATATCCCGATTGCACTAAATTGGAGTTTGGAAGTATTTTGAAATTTGAGAATACATTAGAAAGAACTAAGAATCACTATAATAATTTCAAACATGTACGTAACTCTAGTAATAACCAAACATTATCGGATGCCCTAAGAACTATTTTTAGAAATTAAATTTTTTGATAAACTTTGTAAGTTGTAATAACAAAAAAGAGAAAATTGCAGCAAAGGTAATCCTAATTTTAGTCCTTATTTTTCTGTCCTCTGCATCTTAGAGATCTTGAGTTAGGTTCGATCACAAGCCAAACCCTTAATTATGAATGAATCAACTTCTGCCATTTCTAAATCTTCAGCATGGGTCTTACTCTTATCACGCTTGTCGGGTTAAACGACAGGCTGCAACACGTGGTATGACCAAACCAGATGGATTATTGTTGTTGTTTTGTAATGGCGTTGCACAAAGTTAAGAGAAACTTCCTTCCCAAAAAGTTAAGGAGAAACTTGTAGCCATAAACCACCTTATTTTAGTGCTCATATAGTCATGTTTATGATGACTAGTATTATTAACAAGGGACCCCCTTATGCCATTTTGTATGTGAATGGGCTAGCTAGCCTCCCAGCTTGCATTGTTGTTTTAACTTTTAATGTACGACCTTTGATTAATGACCTAACACGTATGGTCTTGAAAAACATTGATGATATTGGTTTCATGACTAGGTTCTGACCTAATCGAAGAGACATTTCATCTTAGATGTATTGATTTGCAATCAAGAAATTTATATGTATATTTTTTGGATTTATTCTTTGGTATGAATATTTTACAATATATGATAATTTGGATTTATAATAGAAAAAAGGAAAGAGATTTATTCCAACAAGTTACTTATGTGATGAGTTTTGATCTAAAAAAAAAAAAACTTATACTAGTATAAGTTTTTTGATGGCTACATATAAGTACTTAATTAATTATATATATTAACAAGACTTAAGCCCATGATTTTCATCGACAAAGAAAAATATATGTATATTCGTATACTTTAATCAAGCCATTATTTTCAAATTATTTTTATATAAATTAATCATTAGAGAAATTGAAATTTACCATGCCCATTTTATAATGGCTACATATTTTGCACCGGAAATGATGCAGTATTGACTTTTAAAACCAGCAATAATATTCATCAATCTTCACAAAGAAAAAGAAAAAGAAAAAAAAAATTCAGATTTTTCACATATTGTCAAGTGATCTTAATTATGACTCTTCTGTGTTTACCAAAAAAAAAAAAAATTATGACTCTTCTTTGAGTCATTAACTACCTTTTGCTCTAATTTTATCTTCTACGTTATGTTGGTGGGCTGCAGTTGTTGGTGACTCTGACTCGTAGAATTCATTGGAAATCAACTGGAACCTACAAAGCAAGAAGACCTGGACCTGGTCATTCTCACCCTGCTATTTGTGGGCTTTTTGACTAAGACTATATTTAAAGCACTTTGTTAAAAATCTTTTCTCTACTGTTGGTGGACGCAAACCATTTTTCAATCTTCAAATTTTCGCTTTCAGACCCAAACCCGTCCTTATCTTACGTGTCCATTCAATATTGAAGGGCATAAACAACGACCGACTTACTCTGTTTGTCAAAAGAATGTACATATAGTATGCAGTTGTTATTGAATTCATTTTCAACCCAACCCGTCAATGCCTTTTTTGTTTATTCATGTACTTCTCCTTACACAAATCATACAATGTACACATAGTATGGAGTTGTTATTGAATTCATTTTCAACCCAACCCAACCCGTCAATGCCTTTTTTGTTTATTCGTGTACTTCTCCTTACACAAATCATAGTTATATATATAATTTCAATAGCTGCGATAATTAAACTTTGAATATTTTTATTAAAAATATTATAACATATATCAATTGAGTTACAAAATTTTTGATAATTTAATTTCTTTTTTTTATATAGAAACAAATCAAAGAGTTGAATTTGAAGACTTACGACTAGCAATGACAATACTTTCTTGAATGCTAAATATTCAGCCAAAAAAAATTTATTATAAAAAATATATAAAATTCTATACTTTAAAGAAAATGGGATGATAGACCTAAACTTTTTTCCCCTAGAGAAAGGAATCTGGCTAAAATCTAAACTACACGATTATGTACCTTTTAGTTTATTCATGTACTTCTCCTTAAACAAAAAAAAAAAAAATCAATATTGAGTGAGAGATAATTTAAACTTTGAACTTTTTTATTGGAAATATTAAAATATATCAATTGGATTACAAAGCTTTTGACAATTTAAAGATTTTTTTTTTTATATATATATAGAAACAAATCAGAGAGTTGTTTTTGAAGAGTTGTGACTTGCAATGACAATACTTTCTTGAATGCCAAATGTTCTGCCAAAAATTTTTTATTATAAAAAAATGTAAAAGTTTATACTTTTAAAAAAATGGGATGACAGACCTGAACTTTTTTTCCCCTAGAGAAAGGAATCTGACTAAAATCTAAACTACACTATCAAAATTTAGGTTAATTGTCATTTTCGTTAAAAAAATAATTTTCTCAATTCAAGTTCATTTTTATAACAACTGGTCCTTTCCTATTCCATTACGTTTAACAGATGTCATTCATCAATTCATGCATGACTAATGGGTTTTCCATTAGTCATTTAAAAGATGTCTTTGGCTTTGGCTTTCCATCACTTGGGTTGTCCATTCATATATGAAATCATCCCTCAAGCTTGATGTATATTGATAATAATTTAATTTTACATATTTATATCATTGATAGAAAATATTATCATACTTATTTTGAGTTAATTCATGCATTTTATATTTGGTATTGGAATAATGCTGAATAATCAATTTTGTGCTTAATTGAATCTTAAGGCCGGTTTGGGTAACGCTGAACGCGTCCAGCGTTCAGCGTTTTCCCTTCTTTCTTCTTTTTTTTTTTTTTTTTTTTTCACTGCCCGCATCTGTCCTTTAGGAGACAAAAGTTACTGTGCGTGCACAGTACGCGCACTGTTCACGTATTGTGCGCGCACTGTTTACGTACTTTTTAGCAATTTTTTAATTAAAAGTAGGTCCCACGGTACTATTTACACATTTAAAAATGATTTTTCTACAATATTTTCAACTTTCAGTTTTCAGTTTTCAACTGTATCCAAACGGACCCTTATCGCGTGAATTTGTCTTTTGTAGAAAAATGGAATTAAATAAGTGGATTTGTGCAAAGAAAAAAGTTAATGGTATAGACTTTACTTTTACAAGGGCCATGATGAAGTTAAATAATGCCAAACTAATTAAATTTAAGTCCAATTGGAGTAAGGAATCAAAGAAAATTTGCACCAAATCCAAGTTTAATTCGGATTAGGATTCCAACCTGCATATTAATTAGTATTTTTGGCATAACTTTCAGCTCAGATGTCCAATCGAGATGATTCAAGTTGATCTAGAAAGTTAACTTAAAGGGATACAACTTTATAATTTACCAAAAGTTTAAATTCTGACATTAAATAGGAGAAAATTGTCAGTTAAGTGAAGCCTAAAAATCTAGGATTTTATCTAAACGGGAATTCAACTTGTAATAGGATTCCTTGTCCTATTTAAAGGCTCTTTTGATGGAAATATGAGTGTACACAGCGGAAAAATAACGGATCTACTTTATTCATAAATGTTAACATGCACTATATAAGTTCCAAAATATAAGAACAAAAGAGTGTACCTTAGAACGGTGAATTTCAAAACCAAAGATTAGAAGCACTCGGGAACACTTTCAATCTTCACTCCAATTCCACTAACGCCCAATATGTGTGGTCTCTCAATCAGTTTACTAAGGGAGAATGTCAAAGTGTCTAACACTCACATACACCACTTCACAATAGTGTTCTTACAATTTCCCTACAGAAAATTCTGTAGGTTTTTCCCTTTGTATCTAATTGATTATGGGTTTTTCAATTGGGCTTAAGTGTGTGGCTTGGAGTGGGACTAAAAGGGACCAATAAGACACTAGCTCCAATAGGCCTTGGGCTTTTCTGTCAACTCTTGACAAGTCCAAAATTACCATTAACTGTATTTAATACCACTATATAAATATAGTTGCACTCTAGGCCTTATCTATAAATTATATCCAAGACGTTATTATACATTCAGCCCCTTCATAAAATATTCGTAGTAATACAAAATCATAAATGTAGACTATCACTTTGTAAATTACTACATCTTAATTCCTTGAGTACCCGATTTAATCCTTTAAAGTTATTCATCATATATTTATGAAATCAAATTCCATAAATATATATTTTAGTAACTTCTTACCAAAGTGGTTAGGCCTAACTCTCTGAATAACAAATCCATTAAACTTATCTTAAGGGAATTTTTTATATCTCCGTTAAGAGATTATGAATTTCATTTTGAGAATATATGTTTCATTAACACAAAATGTGATTGTACAACATATTGAGGTTTTGATTGTAATTTTAGATCTCACTCCTGATATATCAAAACAACCTACACTTCATAATCAGGTCCATTATCCTCTCAGGATTAAGAGTTCCTGTAAATATAAGTCGTGAGTTTATTGTTCATTTAATAGTCATTAGAAGAATAATAAATCTCACAGTGGTCCAGTTCAATATGTCTTAGCTCTTAAGACATATCAACATACCAACTAGAAATCTCCATTTCCATGATCAAGACAAACCATCTTAGTTGATATATTATAGTCTTCGCAGATAAAATGTCTAATTTCATCACTGATTACGAACTAAATTCTGAGTTGACAAAGAACTTGTAATTTATATCTTCTGTAACTAAATCATATAAATCACATACTATGCATCTCATGAACTATATAATAATATCTCAAATTCATATTATAATATTTTAGATAATAATAAAGAACTTTATTAATTACAACATTAAGTCATACATAATAACATACATAACATCATATAATAGGATTTAAGGGCATTAATCCTAACATCTTTAGGCAAAATTAAGGAGATGAGTGCTAGGGCTAGGATGCAAAATAGAAAATTAGAGCAAGAGACAGTGCTGCATGTGGCTTCTCTGTAGCTTTTCTTCGTGATAGCATCGTGGCTATTATTTCTCTATTTTATTTGTCTAGTTTAATGTTTAATATTTTATTCTTTAATTTTATTTCAATTACCATGAGTAGCTAAATTTTTAATTAGAGTTGAGGATGGAACCTTGTTAAGGATTATCAGTAATATTTATGTGATTGATTTTTCCTACAATAGTTGGTTTTTAATGATTTAATTGTTCTTACTTCATATCCTGACTAAGATGAGATTCTAGATATGAGTTCAATCATGTTTTTCTCATAATTTAGGATTTGTCTTATTAATTGAATGCTTGGTTTATTATTCTTGATTTTAAATTGATATCTCTTGTGATTTGTTTGGCTATGGATACAATTGATAATTTGATTTTATACCTAGGAAGCAAAGAAGAGCATGCTTTAGGTATTGTAATAGAAGTTTTAATGATAACATTTTCCATGATAGCAAAATTGATTTCTAGGTTATCATGCAGTAATTGGAAAAAATTAATGATCATAAATATATATCAGCATATATGTTGATATGACTTATAAGGTGGATTCCAAACCTTATTCATTCTCTAGATTGTTTATATCTCTTTACTGCTTTATATTCCAAAACCTTTAGTATATTAATTGCAAGAATTCAAGTTTTATTAAACTTGATTAGGATTAATTTGGTTAAGATTTGGTTAATTTTTCTATGTTCATTCAAGTTCCTATGAGTTTGACCTCATTCTTGTCAAACTTTAATTTGGTACAATTTGTACACTTGGGTTTATAATATTTTGGTTTATATTAATGATTGGTTTAATTCCTTACATTTTTCAATCTTCAAATTTTCTCTTTCAGACCCAAACCCGTCCTTATCTTACGTGTCTATTTAATATTGAAGGGCATAAACAACGAACAACTTACTCTTTTTGTCAAAAGTGCAATGTATATATAGTATGGAGTTGTTGTTGCATTCATTTTCAACCCAACCCGTCAATGCCATTTTAGTGTATTCATGTACTTCTTCTTAAACAAATCATAGTTATATATATAATTCCAATGTTGGAGTGAAATTAAGATAATTTAAACTTTAAATGTTTTTATTGAAAATATTATAACATACTGTAGGGACACAATTCAAGTTCCCAAACCACAACGAGGGGCAGATGGGCTTAAAAAGGCCTTTCTTTACAATGAATTTGTAGAGGGTGGGTTTGCAATCTAGATTCTCAGGATGGCTAGGACAATCATAAAAAGAGAACGGGCTTTGGGCCCAAAGGAATAGAATAAAGGAACGATTTCTTTTTAAGAATAAGGCTGAAAATTCCTCCTCGGACTGTTGCCGAGGATAGTTTATAACAGTATTTCTTAAATTTGGATACAAATATGGACTATCTTTTTCTATTGACTCTCTTTTCTTCCTCGGTCTTCTTCCTCGCCTTTTCTTCGTCTCCCCTCCCTTCTATTTATCATCTCCCTTCTTCTGGTGGCAATCCCCCTCTCTCCACTTGTCCCATCCATTTTCCCTTAAAACCTGCTGGGATTTGGGACCAAGTTTCAAGCTCTATCCTTATATCCCATCTATTCTTCCTTAAAGCCCGCTGGGATTTGGACCAAGTTTCAAGCTCTATGCTTATGTCCCATCCTTCCGTCTATACAGTCAGCGTATCAATCACAGAGTCTTTAATGCATGGGCGGTGGAAGCAGCTTTTCCACCGCTCTTTCAAGCGTCATCCACGTATACCGCGTATTCCCCTTAATTGTAGGACTCTTCATAAATTAACTCGGGGGTACTAAAACTTCTCTTCCTATGTCCTCGGCTTAACATTCCGAGGACATATCTACCCCTCGGACGTATTTGGATTTTTTGAACACTCCATAACCACTTTGATGTTTCGGATTTTGGGTTGCTAGCCCAAAAGATTTCGTTGGGCCATCCTTTATATTTTTCTGGGCCCAATACCCCTACACATACATTAATTGAGTTACAAAACTTTCAATAAATTTTTTTTATATAGAAACAAATCAAAGAGTTGAATTTGAAGAGTTCCGACTTGCAATGACAATACTTTCTTGAATACTAAATATTCAGCCAAAAACTTTTATTATAAAAAATTTTAAAAAAAATGTTAAATTTTTTTATAGAGTGAGAGATAATTTAAACTTTGAACCTTTTTATTGGAAATATTAAAATATATCAATTGAGTTACAAAGCTTTCGACAATTTAAAGAATTTTTTTTTTAAGAAACAAACCAGAAAGTTGAATTTGAAGAGTTGCGACTTGTGATGACAATACTTTCTTGAATGCCAAATGTTCAGCCAAAAATTTTTTATTATAAAAAAAAAATGTAAAAGTTTATACTTTAAAAAAAAAGGGAAGACAGACCTAAACTCTTTTTCCCTAGAGAAAGAAATCTGACTAAAATCTAAACTACACTATCAAAATTTAGGTTAATTGTCATTTTCGTTAAAATAATAATTTTCCCAATTCAAGTTCATATTTATAACGACCGGTCCTTTCCTATTCCATTAAGTTTAAAAGATGTCATTCATCAATTCATGCATGACTAAATGACCTTTGCCTATGGGTTTCCACCACTTGCGTTTTTCACTTATATATGAAATCATACCTCGAGTTTGATGTGCATTGATAATAACTTAATTTTGCATATTTATATCATTGTTTGAAATGATTATCATACTTATTTTGAATTAATTCATGCATTTTATATTTGGTTTTTAAATAATACTGAACAATCAATTTTGTGCTTAGTTGAATCTTATTGTGTGAATTTGTCTTTTGTAGAAAAATAGAATTAAATAAGTGGATTTGTGCAAAGAATAAAGCTACTTTAATTTTAGCTATGATGAAGTTAAAAAAGGCCAACTCATTTAAATTTAAGTTCAATTGGAGCAAGGAATTAAAGGAATTTGTACCAAATCCAAGTCCAATTCGGATTAGGATTTCAACCTGTACATCAGTTAGTATTTTTGACATAAATTTTGGCTCAGATGTCCAATCGAGATGATTCAAGTTAGACTAGAAATTTAACTTAAAGGGCTACAACTTTGTAGTTTACCAAAAGTCTGAATTCTGACGTTAAATAAGAGAAAATTTTCAAATTTCTATAAATGAGAATTCAACTTGTAATAGGATTCTTTGACCTATTTAAAAGCTCTTTAGGGCAAAATTTAGGAGGTAAGTGCTAGGGCTGGGATGCAAAACAGAAAATTGGAGCATGAGGCAGTGCCACATGTCGCTTCTCTATAACTTTTCTCCATTATAGCATCGTGACTATTTCTTTCTTTATTTTATTTTCTAGTTTAATATTTTGTATTTTATTCTTGTATTTTATTTCAATTAACATGAGTAGCTAAATTTATAATTAGAGCTGAGTATTAAACATTGTTAAGGATTATCAGTATTATTTATGTGATTTGATTTTTTCCACAATAGTTATTCTTTAATGATTTAAATTATTTTTGCTTCATATCAATTGACTAATTCGAGATTCTAGATATGAGTTCAATCATGTTTTTCTCAAGATTTAGGATTTGTCTTGATTAACTGAATGCTTGATTTATTATTTCTTGATTTTAAAATTGGATATCTCTTGTAATTTTTTTGGCTATGGATACAATTGATGATTTTATTTTATACCTAAACATGCTTTAGATATTTAAATAGAAGTGTAGGGTCAATAGGTCTCGGAGTATGTATTAGGCCAGAGGCCCAATCCAAGGATATTAAATGGTCCAAGGATGGGGGAATATCAACCCAAGAAGCAGTGTTGGTGGATAAAGAGGCAAAGGTTAATCAAGGTCATCCCGGAAGGTGGTCCGAGGAGGAGTCCGTCTTCGGCTAAATAAAGCTGAGATAGGAAAGTGTTGCTCAACGTCCAAAAGCGATGTTCTAGGAGATCCTGTAAGTAAAGGTATGCATGGTGGACGTGCGGGATAGAAAGAAGGGCTATGAAATAATCAAGATAAAACTGTAACCACTGCATTAAATGCTCTGTAGCTAAACCTCTGGCCACATTAATGGGGAAGTGATATTTGAGTATCAAAGTTTAGCCTTACAGCTATTACCAAAGACTTCAAGGAGGGACTGATGGGAAAAGTATCCAAACCAGTAATCTGATCCATACATGGAGGATGTATAGAGCAAGAGAGACGATATAAAAGGGAGAGGAGACATTTCGGAAAGGGAGATCGGAGAGAAAAGAGAGAAAAACACTATAGATTGAATATTTGTGTAATCTTCATTTAAAGAAGAAAGTAGTATAAGATCTCGCTCTTTGGCTTGAGTTCGAGGATGGTTTTTTATCATATAAACTTGTCAATCACTATTGTTTTATGATCTAGAGTCATTACCGTGTTAATTAAGCCCATAAACAACTAGATTTAGAACCCACTCTCTGTAAATTTATTGTATTAGGCTCTTTGGGCTATACGCTCTCTACTATTGGACTTAGGTGCAAATTGTGACCTTACAAGAAGTTTTTATGATAACATTTTCCATAATAGCAATATTAATTTCTAGATTATCATGCAATAGTTGGGAAAAATTAATGATCATAAATATATATTGATATAACTTATAAGGCGAATTTCAAAACCTTTATTCCTTTTTCTAGATTATTTATATCTCTTTACTGTTTTATATTAATTATTTGCTTAGTATATTTAATTGCAAACAATCAATTTTTATTAAACTTGATTATAATTAATTTGGTTAAGATTTGATTAATTTTCTTAAGTTCATTCAAGTTTCTGTAGGTACGGTTCGTATACTTGCGAGTACTTTAAAATTTCACAAAAAGGTTTATAAAATTTTAGTTTATATTAATGTTTGGTTTAATTCCTTACATTTTAATTATCCTTTCAATTACTGATCCTATGCCTATAATAAATGATGAATAACATTACATTTTGAAGTACTAGTTCCGTATATGTTTTGTCTTGAAATTTCTCTATATTGTTTGGTTATTTCTTTCATTTTACAACTTATTTGACAGTGGAAACCAATAACATATAAACAATAATTCTTTATTTGCTTACCTTGTCCTTAATCAAACTTACATATAGGTAGGAACCTTGTAAGTGATTTACATTAATTGTCCTATATTGCCGATTATGAACAAAAAATTAATGAAATAATCTAGAAATTGATGAAATAATTCACTATTAGAAATTGAGATATATATATGTAAAAATTAGGTACATTTCCTTAGCTACAGTACCTTAGGTTCCTTACTTAAAATTTTGACATCTGTCCAATTTTACACCTTAAACAAACGGAGTTAAAACAATTATTTTTTCCTATCTTCCTTTTTTTTCTTGTACTGCAACAGCAAGAAAAAAACATACCAAAAAATGTAGAACCAAACAGGAAAGATAGCCAGCTCTACTAGGTTTCAAACCAAAAAAATCGGACACTTTCTCCCTCATTTTCTCAGTAACCAAACAGAAAATATCAAAAAATAAAAGCCAAATCTACTGGGTTTCAATCCAAAAAACAAACCATTCTCCCTCATTTTCTCAGTAACCAAACAGAAAAGATCAAAAAATAAAAGCCAGATCTACTGGGTTTCAAACAAAAACAATGGAGCCTTTCTCCCTCATTTTCTCAGTAACTAAACAGAAAATATCAAAAAATAAAAGCCAAGTCTACTGGGTTTCAATCCAAAAAACGAACCCTTCACCCTCATTTTCTCAGTAACCAAACAGGAAAGATAAAAAAATAAAAGACAGAAAGAAAGAACCATAGATCAGAGAAAAAGAAAGAATAATAGATCAGAAAAGAAGAAAGGAAGCAGATACATATACATACACACACCGAGAGAGAGAGAGAGAGAGAATCATAGATCAGAATAGAAGAAAGGAAACAGATACACATACCTACACACACCGAGAGAGAGAAGAGGAGAGGGAGAGAGAGAGAGAGAGAGTCATAGATCAGAAAAGAAGAAAGAGTCATAGATCAGAAAATAAGAAAGGAAAGAGATAAACACACACACACACACACACCAAGAGAGAGATCTGAGATATTCTTTCTTTTTCTTTTTTCTTTGTTTGAGTTTTGGGTTTGGAAGAGAAGTCATATAGGGAAAAAAAAAAAAAAAAAGGAAAAAAAAAAAAAAGTTTTACGCCGTTTATTTAGGTGGTTAAATTGGATAGATATTAAAATTTTAAGTAAGGAACCTAAGGTACTGTACCTAAGGAACTGTACCTAAGTTTTGCCCTATATATATATATGGCACCCTAGTTTATTGTCTAACAATAATGTGTAATGTCCCACTTAAACACACATCCACCCCCCTTCAAGAAATGTCACAACCTTCTTAATTAACAGTTGCAACATTTGCCAAATATTTTAATCCTTCGCTAAAAGTCAAACATTTTCATCAAATGACATGCACTTTCATAAAGTTCACACCATTTCATCAAGAATCACACCCTTTTACGAAATCTTAACTCTTCATTGTGAACTGGATCAAGCCCATATAGATGAACTCATTGGGTTCTCTCCACCAATATTTGTGGCATTTCCCATTTGCACTTTTTGGCAGTGGGCAACTAGGCAATACCTTCTTAGATCAATTTTAACATCATCCATACCTTGCAAGTAGGTTGTGCAGCTAACGAGCTCAACCTATAGAAAAGCTGGAAAAAGCAATAAATAATTCTTAAGATGGATTAGGATAACAAGTTAAAAACATCCCTATTAGTGTCTTAATTTGCCTTGGATTCATTCGGTCACATTGGATTAACACCGATGATCCTTCTTTAACTCAATCCTTTACGCTTGTTTGGTTGCAGTTAGAGAAAGGAATTAAAAGAAAGGAAAAAGAGAGAGGGAAGGGAAAGAAAAAAGAAGGGCAGAGAAAATTAGCTTCCTTAAGGCTTTGTTTGGTTACAGCTGGGGTGAGGGAAGAGAAAAGAAAAGATAGGAAGGGAAGAGAAAGAGAAAAGAAAAGCATTCTCTAGACGTGTTTGGATATAGAAATAAAAGAAAGGAGAAAAAACTTTCCTTGTTGGTTTAAATTTTTGGTATGTATATTTTACATTTATACCCTTATATATTTGACACGTATAACCTTTTGATTTGAAACCACTTAAGGGTATATTTGTAAATTTATCCTATATTATTTTCAAATCAGTCAACAACAATTTGTCTTATTCAACTTCCATTGCTCTTCTAGCCATTGCTCTTCTAGCAATTTGGGCATACAAGAATTTGTGGGCCCATGAGAAAACTTTCTCTTCAATTCCCTCAAATTTCCTTTCCACCCTTGAAACCAAATAATGGAAACTCTTCTCTCCTTTCTTTTCTTTTCCCTTCCATCAATCCAAACATATTGTAAAGTGTGTTGGATACAAGAAAGAAATGAAAGAATTTCATCATTCCTTTGTTTGGTTTATAAAGGGGAGGGAAAGGAAGTTTGTGTATTTTTACCTTTATATCCTTATTTATCTTTGACATTTTTTCCCACTTTTTTATGATATAATTTTTTGCAAGTTCTTGACTTTTTTTTTTCTTTTAAAATTTTGTGTTTGGTTATACAATTGATCATTATATTTATTTACTTTGAATTTTTTTTAAAAAAAACCTCAATCTCATTTTACCCATGCCAACACATAGCATTATGAGTAAATAATATTAAGATAAATGTTAGCTCTTCATTAATTTCAATTGCACAATCACAGAAGATGAAATTCATAATGAAGTGACTAGTTTAGAGAGAGAGAGAGAGAGAGAGAGAGAGAGCTGGTTGATGAAGGTGAGATTGAACTAACTCTTTCTTTCTTTGTGTGCTGTCTGGGTTCTACTTCTTTCTATCTTTATGGGCTATCACTGCGGTGTGTGTTCTACTTTGTTGGTGTCCACCTTCTTATTATACAAGGAGATTAAGTTTGAATTTTGAATTTGTTTCTAGAGAAAACATGGGCATTTTAGTAAATTCATTTAAAACCAACCCCACACAATTTCACCATTCCCTCTGTTTCCTTCTATTTTGGGCGGACACAATTTTGTGGGCCTTGGAGAAACACAATCCTCTCTCTTTCTCTCTACTGCCCTTCCATCAATGTAACCAAATAGAGGAAAGTAGGTCATTTCCTTTCCAATCCATTCTCTTCTCTCCTCTTCTATCGTATCCAAACAAAGTGTTAGTGATGTGTTAAAGCCTACTAACCATTATGCATTCTCGATTAAGTCATAACGTTCAAGAAATGGATAATAGACTAAATAGTCTTCATTTGCTCTCATGTTACTTAAGTTTAGTTCAACAATTTCCTTAGTCATGTCTCTTTAGATCGCATCATCCATGACAATATACAACATGCTAGAGTAACAATTATTTAATTCTCTACCTTGTAACATAATCGAAGTCATGTAGGATATAATTGGAGTATGTATATCATATAATGACCCACAAGACTCACTTGGTGAGGGCTCACCTCTCATGGTGATAAAAAGTACATGTAGCATGAGTTTACATGCTATTGTGGAGTTATAATTTTCAAAATGCGTATGTCTAATCTCTTTACAACACAATATAAATCTTATTTTAGACATTGTCCACATGTCTATATATCCTTTATTTGCTCGCCTTCTTGGGTGCTAAATTAAGGTTTTGCATGTGACCAAATTATAGGCTACATGGATTATGAGCTATTCATGCAGAGTCTTAATTTACATGCATATTAAAGATGTCACTTTAGTAAATGCGACATTTATATACAATATGTCTCACATTTATTTAATCTTTAGTATCAAAGACATTCATATTAACTTTTCCTGTTAATGAAAGGTTAAATGACACAACATCTCATTTCTACTCGCTTCCTAAATGCCAAAGGTGATCACTCGTGAGAGAAAGTTAATCTAGCTCTATCAACATACCTTTTCACCATAAAACCCAAAACATACACACATGGTGATTGTGTGTGCTCTCTAGCATTTATAGTTAATGCCACAATGATTATAGAACACATCATGTACCATGTGCACTTATGAATGACCAAGATAATCAAGTAGATGCATCAATTGCATTGTATGGTCAACCACAAACACTTAATCTACATGTCGAAGTAGTGTTTTGGAACCATTCCTCTTGATTATCTAGAATGCATGGCAATTCATGTGCTTGCTTTGAAAAATTGCCTACTTGTTTTCAAGGTGTATGGTTGTGATCCTAAACATTTGGCTCATACAAAAATCACAAATTTTCTCTGTTTTTTATATATGTCATGTTAACGGGTGTCTTTAGAACAATGATTAACAATCTATTTTAAGAAAGATTTGATATTATTTTTATAATAAATGAAAAAAACTGTCAAATATTAATTATTTTTTTTTCTTTTTTCATAAAATTTTTCTTTAAATAAATCGTTAGTCATTACCCTAAAGCTATTTCTTATAACTTCCATTTTTATAGAAATTATGGGCTTAACCAAGCTAGAATTTGGGCCTTTAGAAATGAGGCTGCTTTACAAACATAGATCCCAATGAAGCCATTATTGTGCTTCCCACCCGCCCTGTTATTGAACCAATGAACAAAAAGGAAAAAAAGAAAAAGAAAAAGAGTATTGAGTCCGGTGGCATTTGAGTTCTGTAGTACCGGTTTTTTTTTCTTCCTATTTTGGGCTCAATGCACTGTTTTGTGTTGGTCAATCAATCAATGAACTGTTAGATGTTGATTGATACGGATGCCATCCCAAAAGGGCACACAAAAAAATTTTAAAAACCAAAATATATATTAAAAAGCTAATAAGAACTCAAAAAGGCGCTTAAACTGTAAAGCCAGCAAGACAGCCTTAAAACTAGTTCTTCTAGGGTTTTTAACCAAACAGAACTTAAGGAGAGAAAGAGAGAGAGAATATTCAAACTTAGGGCTTTTCACACACAGAGAGAGAGAGGGAATCATGGACCGTCTTCGTCCAAGAGAGAGACCAGCCTTTTCTGGCTTTACAAAGGCTGAGGTAATCCTTTTTAAAAAAAAAAAAAAATCCCTTTTTTCTTTGTATATTGTAAATGTAGCTTTTTAAATTTTTTTTTAATGATTTATATTATTACTTTTTTCTTTTTGTTGGTTGATTTCTGTGATTATTTACAATCATGAAAGATTTTCTATTATGCTCAAAATTTTAATGATTATATGTTATACAATGTTTTTTTTTTTTAATAAGTATATTCTGTTCATAATGCCATATATTGTAGCCTCAAACCCAAAAAAAAAAAAAAAAAATCGTTAATTTTGAATCATGGAAATCATCTATGGTCTGTGTTTGTGATGACCCTAATTTTTTGCAGCTTTTTTTTTTAGCACATGAACATGGGTTTCACTAATGGAATCTTTACTGTTAGCTCTTGATTTCAGCCTTGTAAAAGCTTTAATTTTTAAAACTCACTCGAAGTGGGGGAGGGGATCCGAACCTGGGTTCTTATTCATTGGAGAATTGGGCAATGCCATTGAGCCACAAGACTCATGGCAGCTTTGTGTACTAGAATAGATAACCTCAGTCTTTGTAAAAGCTTTTGAGAGTCTTATATTCCTATGTGGGTTTTGATGCATGATCTATTAATGTAGTAGGTTACAATTGTCTGACTGGTAGTTTTAGAACCTGATTGGCAGTAAAACATGGGTATTGATTGATTATCCTAGTCTTACAGTACAAACATGAAAGTTAGCTTTTAAGGTGAAGTTAAGCCTTTTGGGTTTGGTTGAGACTGAACCCAATGTTAGAATTACATGTGTTGTACGTGAGTGAGTTATTTAGATATGTTTTAAATGTGCAGAGCTATAGTTCTCTGATCATGATGTCTTAAGTTATAGCCTCTGTCAAAAGCAAACTTGTGGAAATTTTATTCGTAAGTGCAAAAAAAGTGCATGGAAATTTGACTTAGCATTCCTGTGTATGTGGATAAATGGGCATGGAAATAATGGATCTTTTAAGTATTATACAAGACATTCCTATTCAATGCCATAATACTAAAAAATAGCTTGCTTTGTGATTGTCCGGTCCAAATTCTATCTTTCTTTTTTGCCCAGGGGTGGGGGGCGGGTGGTGGTGGAAATTTTGATATTTATTCTTATTGTGAACAAGTTTAAAGCATTACTATGTTTCAGCTTAGTTATCCTCTAGATTTGTGTAAAGTTGTGTGGGAATTTTAGAATTTGAAGAGTTGATGCTTATGATATTGTTTTTATTGTGATCATAGAGTCCCAACTATTATATTGTGCACTTTGATTAGCTAGGTCATT
This sequence comes from Castanea mollissima, assembly GCA_014183005.1. Taxonomy (NCBI): domain Eukaryota; kingdom Viridiplantae; phylum Streptophyta; class Magnoliopsida; order Fagales; family Fagaceae; genus Castanea; species Castanea mollissima. The sequence continues at coordinate 1,697,398 of JACAVU010000012.1, read as the reverse complement.
TGGAACCTTGTTTTCGATTTATTTTATGCTCCTTGATAAGTTACATTCATAGGCACCTCTTACCTCCCCTGTTGACCATCAATCCCAATTCTCCCCACATTTCAAAGGAACAACCTATCTCTATAATTGAGTGTCTTCCTCTCCAAAGCCCAACAGGCTTGGTTAAAACTTAAAAGTGTCCAGCTTAGACCTCCCTAAACTCCCCTAGCTAGTAGTTGAACAATCTGTTTTCCAATTCACAAGATTGAATTTGAACTCATCACCCAAACCACTCCACAAAAAATTCCTTTCCAATCTGTTAGCCTCAAATGTAGAGGTTGTGATTACTGTATCAAGTTTTTATGTAGATCATCTCTTTTCCCCCCTCATTTTGACAAATATAATTGCTTCCAACTTGATAGTCTTTACTCAATTTTCTCCAAAAGGGGATTCCACACTTTCTTGCCTTGAATGATGATCCCAAAGGTGTGACTGAGTAATTCATTTGCAACCTAGAATATCAGCCCATGCAGAACCTGTCCTACAAGAACAAAAGTGATACATTTAGGTGCATAGTTTATTTATTGAAGGGGAAAGGATTCAAGATTTTGTGCTTCTATGGCATTCAAAAAAAGTGAGCAGCCTGGTAGAGTTTTCTCATGCCAGGATGTATGATAAGATTTTCACTTGTTCTATACACACACACACAGACGCATGCATAAATAAGCTTTTAAGGCGTGCCTTTATAATCCACAATTATTTGGCTTTTTTTTTTTTTGATAAGTAAATAAAGATTTTATTGAAGCGCAGACAAGAGAATGAACATAAAGGAGTCTAATGAGTTACAAATATTTCAGCTGATTGTTATTGTTCCATCTTCCTCATAATAGGTGAAATCAACTTTGACTTAAGAATTTAGTGGTGCAATATCCATTGGGGGTGCATTATTTGGACAGTGTTTGCATTTGCTAAATAATACTAATAATGTTTTTTCAATCGTTTCTTCTTCTTCTTCTTCTTTTTTTCTTGAGAGCTGTCACTTTTGTCTTTTAGATGTTTTCGAAAGCAACCGTCCACACTTTTAGCTTTTTTCTTTGTTGAAATTGTTTTCAATTGATTTTTTTGGGTTAATGTTATTTGCTAAAAAGTATCATAATTTTATCTGCTCAATCCCTTGCAAACAGATTGAGAAAATGGAAAAATTGCTAAAGGAATCAGGAGAACAGTTGCTGAACCGAGAAATATGTCAAAGAATTGCAAAAAGTTTTAAGTGAGTCCCATTTCGTATCTTTATTGGTTTGATTAAATTGTTATAACTATGATACATATGTTTTTTGTTTTTATAAGTAAGAACTATGATACACGTGTGATTGGTTATTGTCTAAAAATTGTTTGTCTTAAATGATACTTGCTTCTCTCTCAATAATAGATGGAGGATGAGGTCATGGGTGAAGACCCATTGGGTGTGTGTGTAACTTACCAATAAAAAAGTTGCGTGTCTAGATGCTAAGCCTTTCACTTTGCATGTATGTCTCTGCAGTCGCTCATCTGGTCGTGCTGGGAAACCTATTGTTAAATGGAATGAGGTTATTGCATTATCTATTCTTTCTATTTCCCTCTTTATTATTATTCTACTCTAAGATAGGATTATTACTAACTTGTTGCTGCCTTAAAGAATTGTTGTCTATTTTGTAACACTTCTGTGTTTTGATTATGTCTTAGGTACATAGTTGGTTCCAAAATCAGCGGCAAAATGTACCGGAAGCCTCTAAAAATGTGCCCATGCTCACAAAAGCTAGCCCTTCTAATGGGACAGATGAAAACTTGGAAATGCCTAAAGGTTCAAAATGCTTACTGCTTCTTTTCTGTTTTGTCCATGCTGTTATATAAGATGATATTTGTTGCAGTTATCAGATTTTGTATATCTTGCTCTTTATATTGTGTGTTTTTATATACAAATTTACCCATCTCTCTCTCTCTCTAGCTGGCAGTGTGTAGACTGCAGACTGTGGAGAGATTAACTCTATACAGGTCATAAATCCTGTCTTTGAGTAAATGGTTTATAAAAAGCAGGGGGACGCATTTAGTGTTGAACTCATGGTGCCTTGTAAATACAATGTTATGTATAAAGCATCTGCAAATGCAGAATTTGATGAAAGAACTGGAGATGATAATGGATGAATTGAAGCAAATGAACTATATGAATGACTTTAATGTTGTAAAAAGAAAAAAAGAAAGCATGAATGGCTTAATATATAGAATACGGCTGAAAAAATGTACTATTAAATTTAATATGGTTAGAAAGTTTACTATTGGCATTAACTCCTCAACTTGCAATTTCAGTTGTTACATTTACAAGTTATATATAATCAATACTATACTTATCAAATAAAAACATAGAGTCAATTGTCAATGGTATGGTAAACTGCCCCAAGCTATTGTTGGAGAATCTTTATGCTTTTGGAATTCTCTACCATGTTGTAGAGGATATTCAATTTATGTCTTTTGTGATGTTGCCATCAACACAATTTAGTAATTAGTTGTCAAATTTGCTTTATGGTATGTGATACTATAATAAAACATGCTCATTAAATAAAGGTATTTGAATTGTGGATGTTTTGATTGATGTGCAGTACGTCAAGACAGTTCATATGATAGTAGTTTTACTTATTAGTTCTCTTTTATTTTTTGGTACTCATCTCGTTTTTTAAAATGGGATTTTACTTTTTCATTGGCCCCTTCTTACAATTCATATTTATCTTACTTTATAAATGAGTTAGAATTTTTGAGTTAATAAATAAATGTTTAAGTATGTAATCTTTGATGTTTTTTGCTGTAATCTTCTGTAGAAGATAGTTCAAAAGCAGGAGAAAGAATCCCAGATAGTTTAGAAGCAGGCAAATTGGAATTTGAGGCAAGGTCATCAAAAGATGGAGCATGGTAAGCCTACATATAAGCAAGGGTATTCTTTTTCATTACTTTGTTGAATGCATCCTTGTGCGGTTTATTATTGTCCTGTTGTTTGCCACCAGTATTTTTAAAGGTCAAAGCATGATACAGGGTCTCTTCATCATTGGAAAGGCCTATGGCATAAGCTTTTATATATTTGGTAAAATATGCATTGGCAAATATATTAAAGGATAACTTGAGAATAATAAATATAAAAAATGTGGAAGCCGTTGAACCTTTTTAGACAATTCAGGAGAATAGTAGCAGAATTAATTGAAGAAAATGTTAATGACAATAAAATCTTTTTTAAAATAGCAGACCATAATACAATAAGTAATACAATCTGAATTATTATTCAGATCATGATTACTAATATCTAATAATATTGAATATTGGAATTACATGAACTAAAGAATTTATTTGATATTATGGATGACTGGTTATGGTCATGGATCAGATATATATCATGGAAAATTTTTCAGAGATCTTGGTGGAATTGCCCACATATGAAATTGAAATGAAACTTCAAATATATATAATTGAACCATATGAAGACTTTATGTGGAAATAAAAACACAAATAGAGCATGGATCATTATAGACATAGTGAATTTTTTTTTTTTAAAGGGTCTTACCCAATGCGCAAAGCCCTACGTTTGTGGGATCTGGGAAAGGTGAATCTTTTTAGCATTGCAATTAAAATAAAAAGAAGAAGAAAATAAAAAAGAAAGAAAGACACATGTTTAAGTAGGAAGTATGATAGTGAATGAAGTCTAACTTCAGATGGAACCTCCCTTCATATAATAAATAATAGGGTGAGAGATGAGTGACCTATCAATAAAAGAGACAGACATAGCAAGTGAAATTTAGTTATGCAATCTACTCGATGAAGCCTTAGTCCGAACTACAAGGGGTTGGCTGATTAATCACTTGAAATAGCAAAATCAAAATATTAGTTCATAGTATGAGGCATCTGAGGCACGCTTCCAACCTGTGAACTAAAAATGCCAAAAAGTATTACCTACTTTTAGGCCTCAAGGCCTTTCTGTTATTTTCCAAAAACAGGGCCTTTTTTATTATTTTATTTTATTATAAGTAAAAATTCTTGTTATTAATTGTCAAAAAGAGAACAACAGTTATTTTGGACAGTTGCTTAAATTTCACCTCATAAGATTCTTCCTTTGGAGTGTGTTCAACAATCCACCCCATTAACTTACAGTCGCAACCCAAAATAGTTGGCTATCAGCATTGACGTTACCAGAAGCGGGAACGTATATCTACTAAAATAATTGACAAAATGTTTAATTTACAAGTTTGATCCCTCTAGATTGCATTTTAACCTCCCCTCACCCACCCCTAATAAATATATATAAAAAAGGATTTTAAAATAAATGAGAAAAAATGACAATAAAATTTAGAAGGGCTATATAAAATTCATTAATTACCTTTTATAGTGCTTGTAACTTAGTTAAAACTTTTTGGACCTTTTAATCAGACTTCTGGCTTTGCAGGTATGATGTTGATGTGTTCCTTGACCACAGATTTCTCTCGGGTGAATTTGTAAGTCAATAAATCATAGTTTTTTCTTCAACTTTTGAAATGATACCGAGTTAAAGAAGTGGTCAAACTATTAATGGCACGGTGGTGTGGGCCTGTGGGAAGGAAGTGTTAGTGGTTTAGTGCTTTTTGAGCTACAACCCCCCCCCCCCCCCCCCCCCCTCTCTCTCTCTCTCTCTCTCACAAAGTGCGCCACAAATACATACACATAGACCAAGTAGTTAGGAACGATCAATACTAAAAGTAACCAGTTATTTGTGCCCTGTATATATATATGTGTGTGTGTGTGTTTGTATTTATTAAAGAACATAGACCAAATAATTAGGAACGTTGAATACTAAAAGTAACCAGTTATTTGTGCCTTTATTCTACCTAATTACATTTGATAAATTTTGTCAAAGGAAGTTTGTGTCAGATTTATTGGATTTGGTGCTGAGGAAGATGAGTGGGTCAATGTGAAAAAGTCAGTGCGGCAACGCTCTATTCCTTTGGAGCATTCAGAGTGTCATAAAGTGAAGGTTGGGGACCTTGTCCTGTGCTTCCAGGTGATTCTAAATGCATTGTTTTGGTGTGTTCTGGAAAAGGCCTCAATTCTTGGTAGCCCATCTAAACTGCCAATGTGATTGAATTTTAGGAGAAGAGAGATCAAGCAATCTACTATGATGCTCATGTTTTAGAAATCCAAAGGAGACTGCATGATATAAGGGGTTGCAGGTGTCTTTTCTTGCTTCGATATGATCATGACGACTCTGAGGCAAGTATAGTTTGCTATGGCATTTGTATTTTTCAATTATTTGCTCATGGACAAGAAAAGAACAAAAGAGAGTTTAAGAACACAGCTTTTACCACTACCTTGACATGTGTGATTTTGAGTGGTGGAAAAAAAAAAAAAACAGTGATGATTTGTGTGAAAGTGATGGTTCACCAATCACAGTTGCACATGTCATCAAGTTGTGACAAATGGTGTGGTCTTAGAAACATTGAAACAAAAAAAGTCACTCGACGGTGTTCATTCATATATCTTTTTTCCTATTACTTTTGCTCAATGGGTGATCAAAGAACAAAAAAGCTCAGTGCAGTTGATATGCTGACTCTCTTTTTAACAGGAACGAGTGCGTTTGAGGAGATTATGTCGTGTGCTGCGCTAAAAAATTTTGGTAATTTTTGAAATCACTTTTTCTGCGAGTTGCATGGGAATATATGGATAATCCAAGGGGCAGTTTACTTCAAGGAACAATATATGGATACCAGGAAACCAATGTGGGGGGTAATCTTTTGCTCAGTCTTTTTTATGCCTCAAGCTGAGTAAGGATATGAGAAGTGAGAACTAAAGGAAAATATACATGGAAGCTTGTGCTGATGTGATTACCATGTATCTGCTGTTATGATCGCAACCTTATCAATGGATAGCACATCTGCAATCGCAGTAGCCTTTACTAGTGTACCATTTTACCATATTTCACTCCCCCCCCCCCCCGGGCACACATTCACGTTATTTCGACCATTCAGTGTAACGGTTCTAATACGAGATTGCCTTTACTGATTATGAAATGGGCTTAGAGCGGCACACTAGTGGGTCACAGTAAAATTTTTGGTGAAAATATTTTTGGGATCACTGTCAATTTTGGTTTCTACATTTTGGTAGTAATCAATTTAGTACATGTTATTTTCAACTTTCAATTAATTTGGTCTCTATCATCAAATTACAATGGTTTTTGCTCTTTCTAGCGCTGTCTCGGCATCCAAAACACAAATCAAATTTGCTAATCTACTACCCTGGTAGGCACTTAGCAACTAAAACAAAACTAGATTTGGACCTAGAATGACTAAAAATTGAAAATGGCATTAACTAAATTGACTACGAGTCAAAAATGACAAGGACTAACCATGATATCAAAATGCAAAGACCAAAGTAACTGCAAAGTTCAAAATAGCATGAATTAAATTGACTGCTACTAAATATAAAGGACTGAAATGATAGTGGCCCAAAAAAACTAAAATGGTACCTTTGCCATAATTTTTCTGTTTGTAGGAGGAACCTTTAGAGTTGGAAGGAAACCCCTTTGACATGCTTGATGGTGAGTGCAATGTATGTTAATGGAATAATTAGTTAAAAGAACTAATATTTACACTTCAAACAGGTACAAAAACTATGAAAAATCACCATATTAAGGGTGTGTTTAAATACTGCTTATTTTTTGAAAACTGAAATTTTTTTATTAAAAGTATTATAGCAAAATAATTTTAAAATGTAAACAGTAGTTGTGGGTCCTAGTTTTAAAACATTGCTGTGGGTCTTGATTTGTTGGCTAAACAATAGTTGTGGTTCCCATTTATAAAACACTGTCGTGGGTATTCATTTTAAAATGTGAACAGTAGCTGTGAGAAATGCAGAATGCAAACGTGGGAAACGCACTATGCAATCTAAACTCACACTAAATGCCGTCAACAAATGAGCCTTGATAGGAGGAACTTTAGAGTTGGAAGGAAACCCCTTTGACATGCTTGATGGTGAGTGCAATGTATGTTAATGGAATAATCAGTTAAAAGAACTAATATTTATACTTCAAACAGGTACAGAAACTATGAAAAATCACCATATTAAGAGTGTGTTTAGATACCACTTATTTCCTAAAAACTAAAATTTTTTTGTTGAAAACACTTTAGCAAAATAATTTTAAAATGTAAACAGTAGTTGTGGTCCCAGTTTTCAAACACTGTTGTGGGTCTTGATTTGTTGGCTAAACAATAGTCGTGGGTCCCATTTATAAAACACTGTAGTGGGTATTCATTTTAAAATGTTAACAGTAGCCGTGGAAAATGCAGAACGCAAACGTGAGAAACGCACTATGCAATCTAAACTCACACTAAATGCCGTCAACAAATGAGCCTTGATAGGAGGAACCTTTAGAGTTGGAAGGAAACCCCTTTGACATGCTTGATGGTGAGTGCAATGTATGTTAATGGAATAATCAGTTAAAAGAACTAATATTTACACTTCAAACAGGTACAGAAACTATGAAAAATCACCATATTAAGGGTGTATTTAGATACTGCTTATTTCCTGAAAACTGAAATTTTTTTGTTGAAAACACTATAGCAAAATAATTTTAAAATGTAAACAATAGTTGTGGGTCCCAATTACTGCTGTGGGTCTTGATTTGTTGGCTAAACAATAGCCGTGGGTCCCATTTATAAAACACTGTAGTGGGTATTCATTTTAAAATGTGAATAGTAGCTGTGGGAAACGCAGAATGCAAACGTGGAAAATGCACTATGCAATCTGAACTCGCACTAAATGCCGTCAACAAATGAGCCTTGATAGGAGGAGCCTTGATAGGAGGAACCTTTAAAGTTGGAAGGAAACCCCTTTGACATGCTTGATGGTGAGTGCAGTGTATGTTAATGGAATAATCAGTTAAAAGAACTAATATTTACACTTCAAACAGGTACAGAAACTATGAAAAATCACCATATTAAAGGTGTGTTTAGATATCGCTTATTTTTTGAAAACTGAAAAATTTTTGTTAAAAACACTACAACAAAATAATTTTAAAATGTAAATGGTAGTTGTTTGTCATTTTTTGTTACTTATTTTTTATTTTTTATTTTTTAGCTGTTCCTTTTTTTGTTAATTTCCTTCTTTAGTTTTTTGTTCTTTTCTATACTTTCCATTCGGTTTGTTTGTTTGTTTTTTTTTTTTAATTTATTATTTTGTTGTGGCGTTCATCTGTTTTGCTTTGTTTTTTAATTCATCCGTTTTTTTTTCCTAATTTGTTACCTTTTTTTTTTTTTATCCAGTAGGGCATGAAATTAAATTTATTCAAACTACATTCTCTCTATCTCCACTTTTCCACCTCCAAATCAAACACCATGAGAAAAAACTAGAATTTTTATATCCTCCCACTTTTTTATCATTTCCTCAATTTTTATCCTCCCACTTTTCCACCCCTTCAACCAAACAAGCCCAAAATTTTCAATTTAGCATAAAGAAAACTTCAAGGTAAATTTTTCATTGTAGTTCCTTTTTAAAGCCCTAGTGTTTGGGGTTATTTTCATCTTGAAATTCATGCATGTTCGGTCTCCAAAATTCTCCAATAAAGGCCATCCAAGATATTACTCCTCAAGTACTGAATTTCCATTTGTAGCTTCTTATAAGCAACAATTTTTTATTTTTTATTTTTAATGTATTGTGATAAAAGAGTAAACATTAGAAGTTGTTGATAAAAAGTAAACAATAGAAGTGAACTAATAATCAATTGAAAATTCTACTGTTTAATTTCTTTAGTAGAAATTGGAGGCTAGAGGTGTGTTGTCAACTCGCTAAAACCGACCCGATCCAACTCAACCTACCAAGTTGGGTCGATTTTTAGGAGTTGATGGATTGAGTTGGATTGTGATTTTTTTTTTTTAAATTTTTTTTTTTTTTTTACTACAATGGGTTAGGTTAAGTTCAAGTCATAAGTTTATAAATCCATCTAACCCAACCTAGCCGACCTATATTTAATATACTATACTATAGATTTTTTTTTTTTTTTGCCCCTCTTAAACAAAACTCAAATACTAAGTTCTCATCATTTCAATTTCTTTCTTATTTCATGTTACTTTTTCTCTGCCACTACTCTCACCATTATTCTAAACCCTAAATAAAATCCAAATCTTAATTTTTCTCATATAGTTTGTATTTGTTTGGTGTTATATTCAAGATTATTTGATTATAAATTTGGTCTTATTTGTGGTGATGATGTTCTAATGCTCAATTTAATAATAATAATAATAATTTTTTTTTTAAAAAAACTGTCCACATAAGTCCAACCTAATCCATGTGGGTTGGGTTATGGGTTAGGTTAGGTTGGATTTTTATAACCTACCATGGTGGATTAGGGTGTAAAAACCCCTTAACAACTCACTCATGTACACTCCTACAATTCATGTCACTGCAAATTCCCAAGAACAGATCGATGAACCACTGCCTACTGCCAAATAGACTAACATCGAACAAAATACATTCTTGCCTACATTATTATTTTTACGGAATTTTGATACCACAAAACAAACACCAAATTGTGTCAAACGTTTCTCTAAGAAAAATAGAGACGATGTCAAACAACAAGGATCCGAACAACAATGGAAACAGTCCTTATGCGATAATAATAAGTCAGCATACATAGAGAATTAGTTTGATGAGCGAGCACCATTCTCACATAGCAAGAGGATTCGATTGAGAGGCCAGCCTAACGGGTTACAGACTCTCTCTCAACCTCTGTTGTTGGCTTTCTTCTATACCTCTTCTTCAGAAAATTACAAATAGTGGGCTAATTCCTCAAATTTCTCACCTCTCGTAAGTTGTGACTTACCAACTCTCTATCCCTCTCTCAATCACAGTTTTAGCATTTCATCAGTTCAGATTTTAGCGTATTTGCAACACTGATACATGAGGTATTAAGTACGAACCGTTTAATGTAGCGTTTTTGTTCCAAAAAGGGTCTGAATGAACAGTTATTTCTTTTGTGCTTGGCAGACGTATTATGCAGACCAATACATTGGGTCAGGTCGGTGTCCCTTGGGAGTTGTATTATATGGTGTATTTGAGATTTAAACTTTGCTGGTTCGGAACAAAATAAATGCCAAATGTATTAACAAAGTGATTTGAGTATTAGCTTCTGCTATTATTTATATTAATAGAACGGGAGGAGGGGGGTCTTCTTCCTTCAAGCCGTGCAGTGCATGTACCTGTTTACTCTCAGCAGGCATATAGCAATGGCATAAAAATCAATGGTAACCTTAGCTCCTACAATTCAGCACCTTGATCGCAGCAGCACCACAACACCTATATATATATACATAGACACACACACACACACACAAAAGGAACCTCAAGCATCCTGGGTTCAATTCTGGTGAATCTCATCAGTTCTGTTTTTTCTTTTTCTTAACTTTATTTAAATAAATCGATAGTTAGGGTTAGGGTGGGGGATCTGTATCCTGGACATCTCCATTGGAAATAAAAAGAGGTGTCAATCGGTTCATTGACACATACAAAAAAATGTGTCTGATATTTACTAGTGTTGTGCATCTAAAACATAGAGTCATGTCCCTGACAGATCCGCCTGAACCTCTTTACTCATCGTCACACACCCCTAAAAGTTTGAGAGGTTTAAATAACACACCTTTTGTTTCCACAAGCTGAACCTCTAACTCTAGGACCATATAAATAGGCATCCTTCCTACCAAAAACAAATGATTGAAAAATTTCCCAGTGTCCTAAAACATAAGGAGAGAACAACTTTTTTTATTAAAATAAAAAAGGGAAGAAGAATAGATAATGCTCTACAAGGGTACAGAGAGATTCACCTAGCTCCCTGATGTGTAATCATTCTTTTTGACTAAGAAAAATGCAAACCACATATAGATGCCATTAAATCTAGAGACATTAGTGATGAAGTGAAGCAAACTCAGACGTTAAATGTATATTATGATATCTATAATTTCTTACAGCATTATGAGTAGAATGCATCAAAATGGATCTTGGTCACTCAAAAATGAAAGGCAGTGATCTAAGAGACGATACTTTTTTGGGGGAGGTGGGTGGGGGTTGAGAGGGAGGGAAATACTACATTGGGAACAAAATTCCATACCCTTTAATGATAAGTCCCATTTTCCATAGCACCATTGTAGACGAAGAATTTAACCACCATTGAGTAGATCTCAGTACAGTCAGGTTCCATATGACATCCAAAAAGACCTTGAATGCATGACCTTTTTCCTCATATTCAGTTTGCCTCAACTCTATAGAAATAACGAGTGCTCTACAAGCATAATGCAAACCAGGTGGATGCTTACCAGTCGAACGAGAGGCTTGCTATGGTTGAGCCAAGAGGATATCATGAGGTACCTGAATATAAAATTAAATTTGGTTAATTGAACTGCAATCATCTCAGCTCCTAAACTATCAAACAACGTGGAAAAGAACTTTACATAAATTTCCCAGTGACACTCTTAGAACTTACCAAGTGGACTGGAGTTCTTTTAATTCTTACATGGTTTGCCTTCTATGTTTCTGCTTCCAAGATCCTGAGCAAAATTACCATCTAATCTTTACTGAAATACACTGAAAATGCAGCACATCCACATTGCCAAGTTTTATGTAAATGAAGATAAGGAACCAGCAAGGCGCAATAATTATCAGAGCCCAACAACCTACCTAACATATCAACACAAGCATTTCCTAGAAGGCCAAGAAAATAGACTGATGTTTGAATCTAGTGACAATATTAGTTGCAACTGATGACAGCATGAGTAAATAGACAACTGCTGCTGCCTCTTATAAAGTGGCATGCAATACACATTAGCACTAATCATAAATGAATTCAAGCCTGTGTCTGTGATTATGTATATATACACAATATAAAATATACAAGCGTACACATGTACAGATGCGAAGAAACCTATTACCCAAACCAAAAAAAAAACCTTCCAAAAGTGATTTGATCATCAGAGTAACAATGTGCATACTGGTGACCAGTTCAAAATCTAAATAATAGGTACCACTGGTGACATATTACAAATTGAGAAAGAATTGTACTAAAAAGTACATAAATAAATAATAGTGGTGCTTTAGGAAGGAGTGGAAAATGACCAGTTCCGTGACTGTTACACAAAATTGCACATGCTTAGACAAGTTGGTCATGCAGCTTAAGTACCAACTTGATCATAGGGACTTGCAAAAGTATGCAAGAGAATGCAAGTAAATTATAGCATGAAGAGCAATATAATATATATATATATATTATATATATATATATATATATATATATATATATTTTTTTTTTTTTTTTTTCTTTTTTTGATACGTCATGAAGGGCAATAATATTAAAGAGACAATTACAAACTGTTACTCAAAAGTGTACAACCACTTTCTTTCAGGTCAAATTCAGACATCTCAAAAATAACTTCAAGTCCAAAAGGGAGCTCTTTAAAATAAAAAATAAAAAAGGACTAAGTACAGGCTGAACAGCTGAGAATGTCTAGAGCCCCCAGCAAAATCATAAATTTACGTTCTGAAAATACCATCAATAATCAGATTGACCTGTGCACATGCCTTCAACCATGTGATTATTGTTCAAAACTATACAAACTTTTAATGATAGGTGAAACTCCCATCCCAGGTGGACATATATGATTTAAAATTAGCCTCATAAGCATTTGCACAATTGAAAGACAGTGCACTGGTGTTTGTATCAGATGCTATGTGATGTCGGCAATATAGAAGAGTTTAGCATACATCAACTCCAAAATGCCATTATTGGTAAATTTGCCTTGAGTGGATCCTTGGTTCCCAACAAGGAGCAGTATGTGTTAAGAGCTGGTTTCATGGGTCATACAAGGGAGAGGTCAAGATAACATAAGTTCCATCCCAAAAGAACTCTGGCAGTTCATGAAACAGTTCGACCATAGCAAATAGATGCAATATAAAGATTCTTTGCCCATTTCTCCTGCACAACACCATGTCGAAATTTTCGTTTCAGAAAAAAGTTATGGGCATGAAGCAAATAGGAATAAAATAATAAATCTGAATAGTTCACCTTGACGTGTGTACTAGGAAAAGCAGAAGTTCGAAGTGTCTCTTGAGTTTCATCTGCGGGTTTTCTTCTTGGAACACTAAGAACAAACGCAGCCTGATCCAAAGTTGCTGCAGTTGATGTAATCCGGTAACCATTGTCCCACCTTCGATGAATACCTTCACTAGGATAGAGAAAATCTAGTTCCACAACCTGAAATTATTTATTAAAAAATCAATTATTTTTCTATATCACTACATGGCATTTGAAGTAAACAGAGATCCAGAAAATCCAACAAACCTGATCAGAAAATCCTGCACCACGAGACATGACAATTGCCCATCTGGATCCAGCAGTTGCCATGGCAGTAACATAAAAACCCTCCCTCCATTTTTTGTTGATCCACTTGAATGGAAATGAATCGCTGACTTTGTAAGACTGCTGTAGGTACTGAGTTCCTAAATTCAATAAAGCAATAGAAATTAAGATAGGCAGATAAAATCCTGTTAAAATCATTCCTTCTTAAAGACACTTGGACTAACCCTTAGACATTACAACTAGTGAACTCCCATTGTTAGCCCCTGCTATTGCACTGATGTAGTAATTCTTCTCCCATTGTTCCATAATCCATTCCTTCACATAATAACAAAACAGACAAGATTAATTTGTTGATTTAAACAAGGTTTAAAAGCTATAAGCACTAGTAATTAACATCTACACAGATCATTGAAGTTACACAACTGCAATGCAATTAACCAACATGTATGATTTTATATGTCAGACAACTGTCCTAGATTTAAAAAAAATGCATTCAACCTTGTGAAGAAAAAAGGGTGAGAGTTCATAAACTTGAGCATTAAAGCCCGTGCCAGCATCCATAATAAGGGCCCAAAGGTTTGAACATGAAGCCACGCTACTGATAAATAACCCATCTTCATTTCCTTTCTCAATGTGTTGGGAGAGCCTTACATCTGCCACATTATAGTGATATCTGCAACATAAGGTGAAAAAATTATATCTCATCCTATTGTCACATACTTCACAAGCTTAATGAGTAACTTCAACCACATACCTTTGCTTCATAGGCCGGCGAGCATTGTAAACACTAATCCACTGTGTTGCAGGCATCCCCATTCGAATCTTCTTCTTTGGTTGTTCATCATCTTCCTCCTCCATGGTCAATCGTCCTCTCTTATGTCCAACCTGACATATAAGCTTCAGAATAACAAAAGAAACATGTTAGATGAACTCTACTCTAAACTAAGGTTTAGGGGAAAAAAAATCTATCTCAATAATCATTCAACCATAAAATGCAGATGCAAGAAAATCTTAAGTACCTTCTGAGCACCATCGGTGTTTATTGGCCTGATATCAGGATTTGGACCAACAATCCCATCGAAAAGGGAGATATATTTTGCATAGTTAGGTTCTTCATCAAATTTCAAATTTACAACATACTCAACAAACTGCCGAAACGGCTGGGGACAAAAGCAACAAAGAGTTTCTGGGGAAGTGGCCATTTTCTTCTTGCATACAAGGAATCCTTTATTTTCTCCCTAATGAAAACACCATGTTAGATGAACAAATGCAATTACACAAACCTAAATATACTGAAATTTGCATATTTGCAACCTGATATCCTTGCCAAGGCAACCGACCACGTTGAAGAAAAATGAGTGTGTAAGCGAGAGACTCTAAATCATCTCTCCTGCTACCAGTTCTACCAAGATGAGCATGCACACTAGCATACCGAACAGTTCCCCTAGATCAAGTTGTCATACAGAATTAAGTACTAAAAAACTCTCACAAATAGCTAATCTAAGCAGGCTTAAGGTAAGTTAAATAAACAATTTTTCTTTTACCTGAAAACATCTGGACGTTGATCATACTCAACATGCAAGCCAGTTGTGTTATCTCGCCACTTAGTGGCTGTAAGGTCAAGACATGGAAGAATAACAAGATATCAGGAATATTTCAACTTTGTGGGCTAGTAAACAAATGCCGCAGTGAGGAAAAGGTATTTTTAACAATTACCTAATCCAAGGTCCACAAGAAATAACTTTTTCTCTTCTGGAGTTCCAGGAGGACCAAGCAAAAAATTCTCAGGTTTTACATCCCCGTGCACATATCTGCCAGTGACATTAGCAGCAACATTATAACAACACATAAACTGCAGTGATAAGAAACCACTCAGACACTAGTGATCCTATGTTGGTACTAATCATTACTTATATGAACCAGCCAGTCCAATCAAGTTCAAATAATTCTGGTATATTATCTCAAATTGTTTAATGTAAAGGCAGATGGGCCCAACGAAGAGAACAATTTCCCTTAAACCACCTATCAAAAAAGAAAAAGAAAAAACCCTTGAACCATGGTAGCCATTAGAACCCAGAATATTATTCAACAGACCTCCATCACGTGCCATAAACAGCCCCCTACAAAATATCGGGGTGTGATTCCACAGTGGACATTGATGTTGTTCAAATACATATCTTTTGGATCTAACTTAATAAAATGGCAAATCTTAGCATAAAAAATTAAGTCTATATCTGTTGAAAAAGAAATCATTTATATTTGTAGTAAAAAAACAGAACATCATAAACAGAATATAGATAAAAGTATCACCCCTTAGAGTGCATCTTCTCTAATATGGAGATAGCCTCGATGGCGATACATGCAACCATTTCAATAGACATCCTGTAGTTGAAAGAACACGGCAAAAAATTAGACAAACAGAAATTAATCAATTCATAAACAAATAAAAATTGAATGAACTTCAGCCATGAAATTCAAAAAGAAGCTTACGTGTGTGAGTTGTTATTCCAGACATCCCACAAACTTGGTCCAAGCATATCCATAACCTGGAAGCAATAAAGGCTTGTCATAACACATTCTAAAACCAGAACCATCACTTCAATACCATAAAATAATAAAAAAGGAACACATTACAGCAAAAAACACATACCATAACATAGTAGTCACCTTGCCGGCCCTTGTAATGAACTCGTGGAACACCATGACTGCCACCTAGTGAACTGCACAAAAAGCAATTAAAAGTGACAGTTATAATCACATATATAGTAAAGCTTTTACAGTGAGGATGCAATGTTCAAAACAAACATAGAACAGGCACTGATAGGGGCCTTACCCGTAAACTTGCCACTCATACGGCGGTCCATAATTACATCCTTTACTACTCCTATGTTCAAATTTTAAAGCTACCTCTATAGCACTAGCGCCGGTTCTTTCACTTGAACTAGCATGACCAATGCGTCGACCTACATAAACTTGTCCAAATCCTCCTTTGCCCAGTTTTCTATCTACTCTGTACATAGGGGAACCGCCAACTTGAACCTGTCATAAAGAAACCAAACGAACAATAAAATGATCAGCCAAAGATGCATAACACTATTCGCATTTTATAACTAGCTCATTCAATCAAGTTCCCAAGTAAAATATTATGAAATCAAACAAAGCGCACACACAAGCAAACTGTAATGTGTTGCATATCACATTCACAAGTGAATGAGGATTAGCAAAACACAAGTGCTCTGCCAATGCAATTAGCAAAACCTTAAGAAAATTCTTTTGGAAATTGTTTCCTTCACTATATTTCCTGAGCAAATTTTTTTTTTTTCCTATTCATTCATCAACCAAACAAAAACAAAACAACAGGAAAACACAAAACTACAAACAAAATTTTCTTCCTCTGGTTTCTCATCATCCAAACAGAAACTAAACGAAAATCTTAAATTTGAAAAGAAAGAAAGACCTTTTCAGGGATAGGAGCAGTGCTGCCCTCATCCTCGGCAGCGAGGCCCTTATCGCCGCTCCGGCCGCCACTATCGTACTCATCCATTGCTCTTTCTTCAACTTCCTGTCTCAAAACCCTAGTCTCTTCTTCTTCTTCTTCTTCTTCTTCGCTCTTAAACGACCTCGTTTCAATGATGACCTTGGGACTTCTCTTTGCCCTCACGATTTTCCTATCATCAAGTCCTTCGATCGCGTCGTTCTTCTTCTTTTTCTTATTACTATTATTACTGTTATAAACACTATTACCCCTCCGGTTCCGTCCGGTTCCTCTTCTCTGCCGGAGAGTTCGTAGACTTAGTTTGTTTTCTTCTTCGTCGTCGTCAGCGGCGGCGGCGGCGGGTTTTGGTTGGGTAATCGGGTTCGGGTCAGGGTTATTGGGTGCCCGGTTCCTGCGTGCTCGCCTACGCAGCTCAGGCATCGTAAGGTTGCTGGTCCATGAAGCTTTGATTATGGTGATGATTCATGAAGCTTCTAGTATTATCGATCTCTCACTGCAAAAATTGAATAGAGCAAGCGATAAAAGAGAGAGAGAGAGAGAGAGAGAATGTTCGAATTAGGGTTCGGTTTAAAGGGAATTTTGAGATCTGTGGAGGGAATTGAAAAGCACTGAGGATTCTGGGATTTCTCTAGAAATTTGATAGCCAATATCAATATGCTTTCTTTTCTTTCTTTCTTTCTTTCTCTTTTTTTTTTTTTTTCCTTCTTTTTTTGTTTTTTTCCAAAACTGAATTAATGCATTTCAGTAATTCAGTGCTGCAGTTCTTTTTTTTTTGTTTTTCCATTTCAGTATTATTTCTTAATGTAGGCCAAGGGATAAAAAATTATAAAATAACCATTCAAAATTATAAATATATAAATATTTTAAATTAAATTAATATGTGACAAATAAAATTAATGTTTATTTAATAATATTAAAAAACAATCAAACTATATATATATATATAAAATTGTTTATTAGTACATTTATCCTCGATCATTTATGATCTATCAAAATATAACTCAACCGAATTGCAATTGCCTTTGATTAATTTTGTAATAAATATCACAACAATTATCTTTTTTATATACACCATAAAAGAAATTATTATAAAATCATCTTTTTTTTATTAATTTGCTGTAAAGCATGTTTTTTTTTTATTTTTTGATACTATTTATAATTGAAAAATAATTTTTTTCCTTAATTGTTGCAATAAAACTAGAAAAGTAAATAGAAATATCAACCACAAAAGTTGAAATTTATATTAAAATTACTATATGTTTTAAGGAGGAAAATAGAAGAAAAAAAAAGCACTCAAACAATTTTTTAGGCGAGACTACTCGACAACATGACATCACTCAAAACTGAATGGGGCTGTTTGGATTTATGTTTTCCATCACTCATAACTCTGTTTCCATTATCCCATAACTCAAAATAAGTGGGTCCCACAGAAAGAATGTTTGTTTGGATTTGTTTCCTGTTTTTATTTCCATCACTCAATTTTCTGATTTTTGAGTGATAGGTTATGGAAACTGAAAACATATTTTAGGTGTTTTCAGTTTTCATAACTCTGTTTTCAATAGCATTTTCGTAATTAAACACACATTTATGGGACCCACGGCCAGACATAAGTTAGCACACCTTTTTCTTCTTCTTTCTTTCTTTCTTCTTCACAGACTCACTCCAACAACCATTTTTCTCTTCTTCTTCATTCTTTTTCATTCATTTTTTCTTCACAAAACACATATACTTTATCAAAAAAAAAAAAAAAAATGAAACACATGGATACTGATTTCTCAAACCCAGAAACACATGAGTTAGATCATACACAAACCCACAAACATGTTCACCATGGGTCTGACTTCATAGCTGCCGTTGCTTCATGATTTCACAAACCCAAAAAAATCCTCCGTGGTTGCCACCCTCTCCCTCACCGCTGCTGCTTCACAATTTCACAAACCCAAAAACCTACAAACAACAAAGACAAAGAAAGAGGCATGAACAACATCAGAAAAATCAGAGCACAAATAGAACAATACCCATAAAAAATCTTTACAAATTTCACTGATAAAATTTAAAGCATCTATGAAAAATCAAGCCTTGGGGTTTTCAAAAATCAACACCGATAAAACGTAGAGATCGGCATTGGGTTAAGAAGGTGGGAGATCGGCGCCGATCAACACCGCTACACGTTAGAGGTGGGAGATCGGCGCCGCCGCTACACCGATTGTCTTCTATCTTACCTGGGTTCAGGTTTGTGTTGGAGAGTAACAGGGCAATGTTTTGTGGAGAAGAAAATGAAACGAAAAGGTGAAAGGAGAAGAAAATGAAATGGGTGGGTATACTCACTGACATTGTGCTCAGGCAGTGGATCCCACGAATAGTAGAAAATTTTTGAGTGATGTAAAGTGAAAACAAAAACCAAACGGGTATTATTAGAAAATTAGGGTATTTTAAGTGATGAGTAATAAATGATAAGTGATGAGTGACGAAAATTGAGGGAAGAATGATGAGTGATGGAAAAAAAAATCCAAACAAGCTCTGAATGTCCCAAACTTTTTAACTTTAGCTCTCAAAATCCAGTTAAATAAATTGTAATACCAAACATATATAGATCAAGTGGTTGTTTTGTTTATAGATTCCTTGGGTCAATTTTCAATTAGGAATGATAGGTTTTCAACTCAATCCATAGTCCCAAATTTTAATTCAAAACGAATATAATAGAACAAATAATTGTTTTATTTTTAGATTCCTTCGGTCAAGTTTCAATTAGGAAGGTTAGATTCAATTCAACCGAAAAGTCCTAAATGTTAATACAAAACACATGTATGAGAGAGATCAAATAACTATTTTATTTTTATATTCTTTGGGTCAGCTTTCAATTTGGAATTACTAGTTTTTTTTTCTTTTTTTGGGCTGTGTGTGTGTATAAAGCATTTAGAAAAAAAAGGGTGGGGATATGGCCCTTGATCTGGTAATAGATCCTTTTCAGGAGAATATATGAAATAACTATATTAAATAAAGTAAAAGTTATAAATTCAATATTAATAAATTATAAATTACAAAACTAACTTCGATTTTGAATTAAGTTAAATAGATAAGTCTATAATAGGACAAAATTTGGCTACAAATTTGATTGTAACCTAAAATTACAAACTTGATTGTAACCGTTTAAAAAAAAGAAGAAGCATTATTACATATTTTGAAAATCTAACAAATTAATTATATGTTATTTACGTTTTTAATACACATGTCAAATTTTGTGTCAATCGGATGTTATTTTTTATATGATCTGTGAGGTGTAAAAGGACCCGAGCAGGTATTTGGGCCTTTGGGCTCTAACAAGAAGGGCCAATTCATTCTTGATTAAAAGGCCGTTAGGACTGCAAATTGGCCCATATGCCGAGGGTCCGAGGATACATACGAGGATAAATTTCTCCTCGGATAGACCTGGGAGGACTTGGAGATTCACTAGAAAGATCAAGACAGAGTTCCAGAAAGACTATTGGTTAAAAGGGGGATCCTTGTACCCTCTAGATGCACCGGTGTTAGAGAAATATCTTAGAAAAAGGTTGTCACCTTCACATTAAAGATTCTGCACCTACCTCCCTGGCCACATTAATGGGGAAGTGACCTCTGAACAGTGGAACTGAACCTTCTGGTTACTATTTAAAACACTTGAAGAAGGTGGTGTTAGGGGGAAGATGAGAGATTTGTGCAACACGTGGATAAAGCACTAAGAGAAGAAGTATTTAAGGGGAGTAGGGGCCAAAGAAAAAGGGAGAGAAATCGATCAATTACCAAAAAAGGAACTAAGAATTGTAACCTTTAAGGAAGAAAGAGAAATAATATAGAAATTGTCCTCTGCTTATGTCCGAGGAAGTTCCTTTGCAATAATCATTTACTATTCGCAAGTATTTTTACACCTTAGCCTGTTTATTAAGTTTTCAGTACCCCTAACTAGATTTCAAATTCACACTTTATAAATTTCATTGTTTAAGGCTCATTGAGCCTGAGCCCACAGTTGTCTTTGAGTCCAGGTGCAATTGTGCACTTACATGATCTATAAATTTATTTTTATGCATAATTTTAACTTTCAATTTAAATAATTGATTGACAATGTGGGCCACTTTTTTGTTTTACCCAGGGAGAGTTATTGCTACTCCCTGGGAAACTTTTAAGTTGTCTCACATCGAAGACAACTCCCCCCACTTGCTGCCTTATAAGCTTGAAACTGAAGAAGTATTGTATCATCAGTTATTGTGGGGCAAAAGGGTCAGATTATGTTTGTGGGCCTTGGGCTTGGTCCGAGAATATTAACTGGTCTGATGAGATCTTAGTGGTAATGACTATACTGAATATAAAAGCCCACAAGCAAATTATTACGAAAGGAGTTGGTTGAAATGGTCTGAGGAGGGAGGTCTCCTTGGCTACATGAAGTAAAGGTTATGCCATACACCCTTGTATATATAAGGGAATTCTAAGAGGTCTAGTGAGGAAGGATGTGTTCCACATGAGCATCGGGGGAATGTGTGAATAAGAAATATCTTAAAGAAAGTTGCTACCACCACATTAAAAACTCTGCACCTACCTCTCTGGCTGCATTAATGGGAAAATGACCTCTGAACAGTAGTGATCAGTGTTACAGCTATTATTTGAGGACTTCAAAAAGGTGGTGGATGGGACAAGTATCTAGATAGGTGAATTGGTCCATATGTGGAAGATAATGGAAAGAAGGAAAGTGATATAAAAGGAAAAGAAAGGCATTCAACATGGGGGATTGAGAAAAAAAAAGAGAAAATACTGTACACACTACCTTCAACTATAATCTATTATTGAAAGAAGAAAGAGCAATACAAGTCATTCTCAGCTTACATCCGAGGAGAGTTTCTCTCATATAATCATTTCATTGCACATGTATTGGCGATCTAGCCCATCATACTTGTTATCCAATATCTATTGAACCTAGGTTTCAAATTCACGCTCTACAAATTTCATTGTATAAGGCTTTTTGGGCCTGCACCCTTCACATAGTTGGGTCTGGGTGCAAATTGTGTCCTTACAGATAACATGACTATTAATTTTTTAGGGATAATTACACTATACCCACTTGTGGTTTGCCTCTAATTTGATGTGCCTATCCGTAGTTTAAATTTTGACATTTTGCCCACCTGTGGTTACTACTGTTAGTCTCATGTTATCCACCTTTGTTAAAAAGAAGGGTAAATATGTATTTTTGCACTATTCTTATGTCTCTCTCCTCCCAAAACATAAAAAACATAAAAATTCAATAGAAAACAAGATCAAAATGTGCTATTGGTAAAAAAAATTATGCAATTTCTTAGAACTTCAACTTGTATTTGAACTTATCATCTCAACCACAAGCAAACAACAAATTATAAATCTGAAAGCATGATAACGCCGTATGAGAAAAGAAGAATAAAAACTTACTATAAATCCAAATTTAGATCCAGTTTTAATAGAGCAATGAACTATTCATATACAATTGCTCTAGCGAAAATATGAAAAAAAAAAAAAACCCAGAAAAGTTCCTGCCAACAAAAATTAAAAACCCAGAAAAGTTCAAAAAATCCCAGAAAAATTAATAAATCCCGGTCTTGCCGTAAAAATAAATAAAAACCTAATCTTGTTTTGGAGTCCATTGCAATCGAAAAATCCAAATAAAACCAACACAATTTTCAAACCCACTCTTCACTCTCTTCCACCTCAAACCAAAACCCAAAAAAGATCTTCCATCTCAAACCAAAACCCAGAAAAGAAAAAATCAACGACAATCAACAAATAGAACCACCCCAAGCAAAACTCATTCTTCACCTCATTCCATTTCTCATCGACGACGACACCTCAATTCTCCTTTGTTAACCCACTGGGGTAATCATATCATTCCTTCTCAACTATTTGATTCGAAATTCGGATCATACCCAGTGCCAATCCGAGATCTCATGCCTCAGAAACCCATCTTCCTTGGGTTTCTCTTTCTCCTCCTCCTCCTCCTTTGCCATGCGGATCCGAATCCCACTTGCTCCAAAACCAGCCCACCTGTGGGCCTCCGATTTGAGTTCAAAATGGCCCAGCACCAGCTCCACGGCGCCTTGACCATCCTCGACAATTTCTCTTTCCGGGTCTCCCAATTGGACATGGTACTTGGATCTGATGTCCACTGGTGGGGCTCTGTCGCGCCTGACTTCGCCAACCTCACCGCCAACGGCTTCGTCGTTTCGGACCAAACCCTAAACGACACCTACACCAACATGCATGTTCTTGTGGGTCTCTCTCTTGCACTAAGAAAGGGTGGCTTGTAGCTTAGGTGTTGCAATAAGCGTAGAGAGAGAGAGAGAGAGAGAGAGAGAGAGAGGAGAGAGAGAGAGAGAGCTGTAAATATAAACCATTTTTAATCCGGTGTTAGTGTTCTCGTTGAAGCTCTTAAAGCCTTCAAATATTTTTACAAAAATCACTTTTTGATCTTATTTTTTCTAATTTTGTTATATTTTTGTGTTTGTAATGGTTTAAGTGATGGGCAGGTAATGACAGACTAATGGTGGTGATCACAGGTGGGCAAAGTGTCAAAGTTTAAACCACGGGTAGGCACATCAAATTAGAGGCAAACCACAGGTAAGTAAAGTGTAATTATCCCAATTTTTTATCTTCTAAAATTTTTACAAGCATAAATAATATAAGAAGAAAGTATATGCTAATGGTAGATTTGTCAAAATTTACATCTAATATAAAGATATTAAATACATTTTGTAACTTAATTCGGTCCATAATATAACTTTTTTTCTTCATATCTTTTTTTTATTTATTTTTGTACTCGTTTGTTGTTTACTCTAGTTTTCGTTAATGTGTCTCTAGAGTGTTCAGGGAGTATATGATGAAAAGTGGAGGTCAGGAATGACGATGATTCCACCAAAACTGATCAAATTGCTTTTGGACCACACGATTTGATTTCCTAGGGATTGATGGTGAAGGCAGTCAGTCAACTACACGGTCAAGGATTGAGTTTGCTGCTACGCCTAGGCCCATATTTTTGGAACATCAAGATTTAAAACTTAAAACTATTGTAGATACAATTGTAATTTTACTTAGTTTATTTTTTTTTAATTAAAAAAAGCTATCCCCAAACTTATATATAAATAAAGAAAAAGATTTGATGTAAAGTGAGTTGCAATAACTTTTGAAAAAATTAACATATGTCAATGTCTTAATTACTTTCACGGTTCGTATTCGTACTAGAAATCAAAATCAAACGAGCTTTTACTCTTTTGTTTCACACAAGATTTCTGTTTTCGTTGAGCTCATCTTAGGACACCTGCGTTATCTTTTAATAGATGTGCCGCCCCAACCAAACTCCCCACCTGACAATGTCTTCCGCCCGATCGGCCCGCCGAGGCGAGCTTTAGGTCCAAAAAGAGGGTCAGAGCCCCGCTTCCAATTCACAGAATAAGTAAAATAACATTAAAAGTAGTGGTATTTCACTTTCGCCTTTTGGCTCCCACTTATCCTACACCTCTTAAGTCATTTCACAAAGTTGAACTAGAGTCAAGCTCAACAGGGTCTTCTTTCCCTACTGATTCTACCAAGCCTGTTCCCTTGGCTATGGTTTCGCTGGATAGTAGACAGGGATAGTGA
Source organism: Castanea mollissima (assembly GCA_014183005.1). Taxonomy (NCBI): domain Eukaryota; kingdom Viridiplantae; phylum Streptophyta; class Magnoliopsida; order Fagales; family Fagaceae; genus Castanea; species Castanea mollissima. The sequence goes on along the minus strand of JACAVU010000012.1, from coordinate 1,672,910 downwards.
GAATCTCGTTAATCCATTCATACACGTCACTAATTAGATGACGAGGCATTTGGCTACCTTAAGAGAGTCATAGTTACTCCTACCGTTTACCTGCACTTGGTTGAATTTCTTCACTTTGACATTCAGAGCACTGGGCAGAAATCACATTACGTGAGCATTTGCAGGGACCATCGCAATGCTTTATTTTAATTAAATAGTCGGATTCTCCTTGTTCGTACCAGTTCTGAGTCGATTGTTCGATGCCTGGGGAAGACTGCTGAGGCCGTTGTTCCTAGTCCATCCCTCGGCTGGCACGCGGTGACCCGCTTTCGCCGTGGGAGCAGCTCGAGCAGTCCACCGACAACCGATAGGTTCGGGACTGGGACCCCCGTGCCTAGCCCTCAGAGCCAATCCATTTCCCGAGGTTACAGATCCATTTTGTCGACTTCCCTTGCCTACACTGTTCCATCGACCAGAGGTTGTTCACCCTGGAGACCTGATGTGTTATGAGTACGATCGGGTGTGGGAGGCACTCGGTCCTCTGGATTTTCAAGGGCCACCAGGGGCGCACTGGACACCACACGACTTGCAATGCTCTTCTAGCCGCTGGACCCTACCTCCGGCTGAGCCGTTTCTAGGTGGGCAGGCTGTTAAACAGAAAAGATAATTCTTCCCAAGGCCTTCCCAAGGCCCCACCGACATCTCCGAACTCCTTAACGTTGCCGTCAGTCGCCAAGTCCTAATTTAAGAATTTTAACTTGATTCCCTTTCGAAGCTTGCGCTTAGCACGCTATTAGACGGGCTTCCCCCGTGTCTTAGGATCAACTAACCCATGTGCAAGTGTCGTTCACATGGAACCTTTTCCCTCTTCGGCCTTTAAAGTTCTCATTTGAATATTTGCTACTACCACCAAGATCTGCATCGATGGCCACGCCGCTCGGGCTTGCGCCCTAGGTTTTGCAGCGACCGCCGCGCCCTCTTACTTATCGGGCCTAGAATTTGCCCTGACGGCCGAATATAGGTCATACACTTCAACGCCATCCATTTTTAGGGCTAGTGTATTTGGCAGGTGAGTTATTACACACTCCTTAACGGATTTTGACTTCCATAACCCGACTTCCAGTTCATCCCACATCGTTAGTTCTGCTTACCAAAAATGGCCCACTTGGAGCTTTCGATTCCTTGGCGCGGCTCAACGAAGCAGCCGCATGTCCTACCTATTTAAAGTTTAAGAATAGATCGAGGGCGTTGCACCCCCGATGCCTTTAATCATTGGCTTTACCCGATAGAACTCGCATGTGGGCTCCAGCTATCTTAAGGGAAACTTCAGAGGGAACGAGCTACTAGACGGTTCAATTAGTCTTTCGGCCCTATACCTAAGTCAAACGAATGATTTGCACATCAGTATCGCTGCGGGCCTCTACCAAAGTTTCCTCTAGCTTCACCCCGCTTAGGCATAGTTCACCATCTTTCGGGTCTTGATAGGTATGCTCTCACTCGAACCCTTCTTAGAAGATCAAGGTCAGTCAGCAGTGCAACCCTCAAGGGGATCCTGCCAATCAGCTTCCTTGCGCCTTACGGGTTTATTGGCCCGTTGACTTGCACACATGTCAGACTCCTTGGTTCGTGTTTCAAGACGGGACGAATGGGGAGTCCGTAGGCCAATGCCAAGAGCACATAGATGCCGAGGCACACCGTGAGGCGCGCGCTGTTAGCCACGATTGCAGCAATGATGACTTCGTGGGCATAACTACAGTTCGGGCTTGGGTCGTTGCCAAAATTCGCATCGGTCCACGCTCCAAGTTGATCGGCAGATTGGCTGTTGTCGTTCCACATCTGACTGGGGTGCATCGCCGGCCCTCATCTGCTTCCTTCCCAACAATTTCAAGCACTCTTTGACTCTCTTTCCAAAGTGCTTTTCATCTTTCCCTCGCGGTACTTGTTTGCTATTGGTCTCTCGCCCGTATTTAGTCTTGGACGGAATTTACCGCTCGATTAGGGCTGCATTCCCAAACAACTCGACTCACCAATAGCGCCTCGTGGTGTGATAGGGTCCGAGCACAATGGGGCCCTCACCCTCTCGGGCGCCCCCTTCCAAGGGACTTGGGCCTGGTCCGCCACTGAGGACGCTTCTCCAGGTTTATATTTAAATGAAAATCTCATTGTCGTGGGTTCTAGTTAGCTCAACTGGTAAAATCTTTGGTGGTTGTATATGAGATCTGAGATTCAATCTCCGCCTACATCAAAAACTAATTGGTGTCTTGGTCTGATGATTATCATCAGGAGTGGACGCCATAAGTTGAAACTCTCTAAAAAAAAAAACCTCATTGTCAAGATTGAATTTTTTATCAAATGGTCACTTGACATGTGTACATTTTGCAGGAGTTACTGCAACTTAGTTTGCAGTAAATTCTTACTTTATAAATAATCTGAACTTATTTTTTTAACATTAATCCAACTTCTTTTTTTCTTCTTTGAGAAACAATATATTTTTTAAAGATAAAATTTTGAGAAAGAACACTAATCCAACTAGTAGTATAGTTAACCATTACTTGTAATGCTACCTTATTTTATTTTTTTGAGAAAAGTAATGCTACCTTAGTTAATACAAATTCAACGAAATAATGTGAATCGATGATCTAACTGCGTAGCGTACATTGTCCTCACCAGGGCAATAATTTAAGATATTTGATTAAAATTTTAGTGTTGATGGTGGCAATTCGTGTTTGCGGATTAGGTTCGTGTCGCGTTAAGTCAAGAGTATTTTGTTGCATGGTTTGACCCAAACTCGACCCATTTAGTAAACGTGTCAAAAATCTCTAACCCTAAAATGACTTGTTTATTAAACAGGTTGACCTGACATGACCCGTTTAACCCATTAATTAAAGAGTCATGTAAAGGTCAACACAAGCGATTCATTTAATAACATATTTGATTAATAGGTCATACTTGACCTGAATAACTTATTATCATTTTTCATATATCTAAAATTAAAATACAGTTACAATCATAAATATGATAATAAGCATATAATTACAACAAAAAATTAAGCAATAGTAACAAAATAATAATAACAAAAACTAATATCTTTATAAGCTAAATGGGTCAAACAGGTCAGACGGATTTGCATGTTGAACACGAACACGACTAGTTTATTAAATGGGCCAGTCGTGTTGACTTGAATATAACATGAACCCATTTAGCCTTAACCCATGACCTATTTATAAACAGATTAGTCGTGTCAAGTTTATGGGTCGTGTCAAGTTTACGGGTTATGTCAGATTTTGTCACCCCTATTGATGGTACAATAAATTTGATCTTCTATTAAAAAAACACACACACAAATAATGAATTTATGAAGTAATATCCTACTTTATTGGAGATGTACTATTACGTCCTCTATATGGCGGGGGAAGAGAATTAGTGATTAGAATGTCAATTTAGCAAATCACTTTTTCACAGTTCACACTACACTTATATTAGATGTGAATATGTGAGTCTGGATGATCTTATTTTTATTTATTTTGTTGAAATATAATTGCACCTTAAAAAATTATGATAAACTTTGCAAAACTATAAACTCTCTTTTTATGATAAAAATAAGTTGAATCACATGACATGGTCATAAAAAAATTATTCTAATCTACTCATGGAACATCCATAAGTGATGGACAAAAGTCATAGATACATGGACGAATGTAGCTAATTAAAAAAACATTCACTCACAATAACAGGCTTTAATATTCGATAATTAGCTGCATGCTTTGGAAAGTTACGCATAATTAGCTTCATGCTTTGGAAAGTTATGCATAAAGGTAGTAAAACTTAATTATGTGTCTCAAACTCGAACCTAATGGCTAATGCCAGAGAAGAGGATGCCCAAGACAAAGCCAACTTAAAGAAAACTGGTGAAGGAATGGAAAGGCACCTCAAAGCAAATAAAAATGAACAAAATGCAATAAAAAAGGGGTAAAAAATAGAGAAATATGAAGGTTATAAAGAAGTTATTGCATCAACCTGTTTGTTGGAATATGTAGAATTTATTGCAACGAGATCTTTGTATTGCGTAAACCTATTGTCTTGGAGTTTATTATAATGGCTCACAACAACTTTTTCGGCGTTGCAATAACACCTTATTGCAACGACTTTATAGTTATTGCAACAATTTTCCCGTTATAACAAGCCTTTTTCTTGTAGTGAAAATGCCCCTTTAAATTTTTTGCCTTAGACCTCAAATTATCTTGGGCCGTCCTTGATTACAACAAATAACTTTGTGGCAATAGTTTACTGCTTCAAAGATTTTGTTGTATTACGTGAAAAATGTCATAACTTCTTACAATACACAACTTTATTGCAATAGGTTGAGTTTTATTTATTTATAATTAATTTGTCTATTACTCTGTCTTGCAATATACAGATTATAAGATAATATAAACATTATATTGAGGAATTACAATAACAAATTAAAGATACAAATGAAAAAATGCAAAAGTCAAGGTATTTCTTAAAATAAATGTCTAAAAACATAAATATATACATAACAGTTTGAGTTTACGATCAAACACATGTAACAAGTCTTTTTTCACCTATTACAACAATATATTTTGATGTGAAATAAGTGGTTACTTATTGCAACAACATATTTCAAAATAAAATAAGGTTTAGTTATTACAACAATGTAACAAGATAATTTTTGCAACAATTATGATTAATGTAATAAATTTAAGTTACTATTACAACAAAAAACAACCCATAGATGCAATAGTATATATATTACCCCAATTATTTTTGTTATTGCAATATTGCTTGTTGTAACAAGTTTTTTTTTTTTGTAGTGGGAGCATGACATGTTTGGCAGAGTATCTACCTTGAGGAGCCAATTTTCCTATCATTTTTGGGACGTTGTTCTCAAAATCACTTAATTCATATATTAGAGAAATGGAGATACAGAGAAGATTCGAAATTTTACTATTGCTACTCAAATCAAACTTTTATATGATCCCGAAAAGTTCAATACTTTTCCTCCCATCTTCCAAGCTAAAAGACAGAGTAATAAATTATACTAATATAGTACTATGTCAAACTTGACTAATGCTCTTTAGGTCTCTAAATAGAAATAGTGTGGCTTCTCACCAAAAAGAAAAAGAAAAAGAAAAAAAGAAATAGTGTCCGCTTGTCTAAATATGATTCACTCTCTCTCTCTCTCTTTTTTTTTTTTGGTTTAAAAATGAAATTTGATAATTATGATAATTATTTAATAGATAATTATTAAATTGAGTTTATATATGAAATTTTATATATTCTAATCCAATGCTTAAATATATAATATAATTTAAAATCAATTAAAGAATATATATTAGAATAATAAAGTGTAAAATTTGAAACATTTATAACTTATGTGACACAATATTAAAAGTCAAACTATTATTAACACAAGATAGGATGTTTGAAGCTTATGATTTATGTTTTGGAAGCTCAAGTTAGATCGAATTTTGGTTAGCAAGATTTTTAATTTGAATACTCCAACCAAATTTACACTAATAATAGTTTTAAAAAATATATATGATTTTTAAATTTGTTAATTTGATTTATTTTGAATTATGAGACTTCATTTCAATTTATTAGTTTAATTTGTTTAGATAAATTGAGACTTTGGTTGGATGAAGATGGTTAGACTCAGTTGTATAAATTGAATAATGGACCTAAATAATTAAACGAAACCCAAATTTCATTAGGCCTAGCAAAATTACCCCAAGTCAATGGCCTAAATTCTCAACCTGAGGATAGTAAAAATCCAACCTAGTCCTATCATGCACATGCACATCCTCATATGTGGCTATCGCCCACAAATCAGCATCATGGATAAACATCATGCTTTCCTTTGCTTTTCTCTCTCTCTCTCTCTTATATTTTAATTTAAAGAACAATGTCATTTTATAAGGGTTCATAGCAAGATTATGATTGAGCATAAGAAGGAAAATACTCACATCATTGTCATAATGTAAATTATAAAATTTGATGGCTAGTGGTGCTCATAAGTCAGATCGAGATGGGATTTAAGGTATACCTATCATTTGATTTGACAATACTAGATGTTGAAAAATAAAGCTTTCTTTCGACTAGAAACTCATTGACATCCACTTTTTTGGATTGGCTGGTTGACTTGGTTAATTTATTGATCATGCAACAAACTGCAGCCACACACACCTTCAACAAAATCCACCTCCACCACATCCACTCCAAAAGCCCCAACCCCCACCTCCACCATGGCCAAGTGAATAGAAAAGTCTCTTTTATCTCAGTAGAAAGATCATCAATGTCTAAAGCATGTTTTGCCAATAAATAAGTAGACCTATTGCCCTACCTACGAATATGGAAAAATTCCACTCGATGGAAGTCATGGATCATAGATAGTAGGACTGTCCATGAGTCGAGTCAGCCCGGGTTTGGGCCTAACCCTTACTCGATCCGATTGGGTCAGGTCATTGAAAAATTGACCCGCACTCAACCGAAATATGGGTTGGACTCGCCAAGTTAGGTCATCGGTTAGGATGGGTCGGATTCAACGGTTTGGCGTGTTTGGACCGCATATTGGGCCAAATTTGTAAATTGCCTTGGATTTAATTTTTTGGGTCTTTTTGGCCGAAATTATTGGGCTTTACTAAATTACAAGGAATTAATAGTTTTTGAATCTTGTCATATTAGACTGGGCCTGTTTTTTACTTCATTTCTTTTAAAATGGGCCTTCAACACTACTTGAATTTGTCCAAATTTATACTTCCCAAAACCCACATATTGAGTATTGACATTTAGGAACAAAAAAAATACAAAGTAAAACCTGGGTACCTGTTAAACATCAATTGCATGTAAAACCTGAGCATTAATCAAACAAATAAAAACGCAATACCATTTTTTTACCACCTATTAATCATCCACACATTACAACAAATATTTTCCAAATTGCCCAGGCCTAAAGGCCTGGACAGTACCTCAAAATTGCCTTAAGAAAACTTAGCCATATAAAACTCAATCTGTCAATTTGAACACATATTAAACCTACCAACCATTCCACACATCAACTAAATTTCCAGAACTGCACAACAACAAGCATTACTACAAATACTACATCTTCATAATTCTATATATATATATATATATATATAGAGTAAGCCATAGAGGCAGTAGAGAAGGCAGTTACTGCACAAGGCTATAAGGTCGTAAACTACTAAGGCAATAGACAATATTCCTAGCAATATATATAATTAGTTACAATTATGAAATACTATAAGTATTTCCAAAAAATAGCTTTCCTAAAGCAGTAAAGAACTACTTTATTATCTATAGTTAACAAGTACAAAACTTATAGAAGGGAAAGCTTACACAAATGCTAAGTTTCCCTTCCTATAAGCAAGACAAGAGTTCATGTATAATTAGAAAAGCTACACATCTATCCGAAAAAGCTTCAAAATATATCCAAAAAAACAGCTTCCTATACAAAATGCGACCTTCCTTCCTTCTACAATACAAGGGGAAAAATATTTATCAATAATATATAAAGACAAAGAACAAAAGCTACAGATTAACCAAAAGGGAAATAACCAATATCAACAAAAATTACAAGGGCAGAAACATACCCAGTCAATGATCATTCATAAATACTAACTGTAGTACGGATACCACCTTTGCTTGAGCCTTTACTAGAACTTGCTGTTGTTGTTGCTTGATTTAAAACTAGAAAAGAAAAAATTGAGACAATAGATTAAATTTTGCTCAAGTATATGACACATTTAATAACACTTAATAGACAAGAAGTTTGAAAATTCAACATATTACCTAAGTCATGAAATTCACCCTCCAAGGCCTCCATCTCGTCTTTTGACTTGTGAAAAGAAATTGAGACATGGGCTTGTAGCCAGTTTTGAGCGCAAACAAGATTTTGAACCGTGAGAGGAGAGAGTGAACTTCGAAATTTATCAAGTATGCGCCCTCCAGTACTAAATGTCGATTTAGAAGCAATTGTAGAAACGGGTATAGCTAGCACATCCCTAGCCATTTTGGACAGCACTTGGTACCTATATGAATTGACTTTCCACCACCCCTGTTGGATATTCTTATAAAAAATATTATATTTATTTTAATACTCATTTATGTGAATTGATGAAATCAATTATCATCTAATGTCAGATACGTTAATTGCTAAATTTTGAAAATTCAAATATAATCCAAAATTTGAATAGCTATTGTCAATGGTTTTAATTAAGAAATCTCTGAAAATTAATATGAATTTTAATACCATATATTGCCGTCTTTTAGTATACTTTTCTTTATAAACTTTTGCTTTAAAAAATTTCTTCTAATATATTCAATAGTAACTTTATAGATAAAAAATATTAGATATTGTACAACTATATATTTATATAATTTACTATTGATGGGTTATAGCATTATATATTGCTTTCTATTCTTGGTTGTAATTATTGTGTATAATCAAAATTTCAAAGGAAAGTATTATTTGATATCTAAAGGACAGCCACGTTAGGGGTTGTTATTTTGTTTTTAATGGCACTATGACACTAAAAGACAAACTTGATTTTGTCTATTAACTTATCTCACCTCAACGTATATACTTTGGCAAAAGGTTTTAACCGGCTTATATAATATATATATATAAAGAAGGCCATTAATCACACATTGATTTTATGACCATTTAAAGTTTTAAAGATAGAAAACGTTTTTATTTTTAAGGACAAGCAACATGTCTAGCCCCATATATATGGAAAAAGATAAAAGTTTCAGACACATTTTTATTTTTGAATTACTAAGTTACAGACTTTTCAAAAACAATTTTTTATTGTCCTAAACATTTACCATCTATTGCTTCTTACTAACAAAAATATTTTATCTTTTACAAATTGTTCTGGGAAAAGAAAGTATATAGATAGCTTATATCTTACAAGCAGTGTAGGCTCTCAAAGATAATCAATAAAGGTGGTTGGGCTATTGTATCTTGAGACAATGTGCAGAAACAATTTGTCTAACTATATCGGATATACCGTGGACAACAAGATTTGTCTCAAGACAATGATTTGGTCCACGCCTCATCTCTGCCACCCCTTTTTGGTAAAATCAAATTGTGTAATTTCCAAGGAAAATTAAGATATTCTCCCCTTTATTTCCAACAACCCCAAAATCTCAAATTTCACATTCCTTCTACTCTCACAATTTTAAGCCAAATATTTTTTAATTTCATTGCTACACCCAATAGACTTCTCAGCCTCTAAAAAACGCTCATATTGTGAATTAACCATCGCATATGGATCACTACAACCAATTGTATCATCTTCTATGTGTGTCCTCTCACTCTCACTTGGTACTACCACATTTGGTGAATCAACCCTAGAGTAATCATCATACAATCTATCTATGCTCTTCCTCAAAAAATCAACCATCTCATCAGCCACTTAATCTCCATAAATTTCAGAAAAAGAAAACTTCAAAAACCTCATTTTCTTTCTTAGATCAAGAACCACAGCCACATATAAAAGCTAACTAATTTTATCCCCTTTCCCCTAGTATTTTTCAAATTTAGCTTCCATTTTAGTAGCCATGTTTTTCAAGAGATGATTTTGAGATTTAATTAAATGAGCAATATTCTCTTGAATCACAAACATCTCATCAAAGAAGGTATTTACAGTAACATACAAAGAATCAGAAAACTTTTTTGTTGCATTGTAAAAAAGTTTCAAGAAACCCACAGGTGTCCTACAATTTTGAAAATCAACCAAATAAGGAGCTCTCAAACCACCACTATTTTCCTTATTCAAAAAGTATGAAGAACAGCTACCATCATCAAAGTCCATTCTTAGGAACACTTTCTCAAAATTTTCAACAGTATCTAACATGAGACAGGTAGAGTTCCACCTAGTAGGTACATCTAGACTTAGTAAACACTTGGATTCAATACCTAATCTCTCCACAAAACTCCTAAAAGTTTGATTTCTATTTGGTAAAAACGTCACATATGTTAAGGACATATTTTATGTTATAGGCTAATCCTTTGACAAAACACACTTTACTTGTATTTGGGTAGATCTAGGATGTGTTTAATACTTCAAACAATAAAAGTTTAAGTCTAGTATTGAAACCATGCAAATTTGTCTAAGAAACAAGTGAAGAGGTGCTGATTTATTAAAGCTCGACAACTACTGGATTGATAGTTATATATCGAGGTCTTGACAGCTAGCTTGACAGCTGTATCTATCAAGTTTTATGAAATTCAGATTTCCAGATCTAATTTTTGGCCCATGCTTATGTGTTCGTGTAGGGTTTCTTTTCTCACAACCCTAGACATATATAATGCTTATTTTGAAGGACGTCACATGAGAGAATATCAAGAGAACACATGCAAAAAGTGACTGAAGTCTTATTCTCTCTGAAAGAAGCTACTGTGTCTTTACGCCTTAGGGTTTTGTAACCAAGTGCTTCTTAATCTTCATTGTTGATGAAGTGAAGAACTTTGCAGCTAACATTCTTCTTCCTTAAGTTGGTGAGTGTGTCACGTACTAGGATTTGTGCAAAAGAGTTAGTCACGTATTGGGATCCGTGCATCAAAAGGGTGGCGTTCATATACTGAAGAGTTTAGAGGTTCTGAAGCGGTAGAAGGTTTCTGCTGTAAGTTCATTTACGGGGATTGTAGAGTCTAGGAACAAAGGTTTTGTACTAGATCTGAAATTTCTCTTTACTATAGTGGATTGCTTTTCGGGATGTTTTTTCCCTAAGTTTTTTACTGTGAAACTAGTTTGTTTCATTGGTTTTCTTGAGTCATCATATCTTGTCTTATTTATTTTTTTCGCCGCATGATTTTGATGTTTGTTTATCTTAACAAGTTTTATTCATAATAAACCTAATTAATAACTTTGATTTAAAACTTGTTAATTTTATCAACCGGGGTCTAAATTTTCCAACAAGTGGTATCAGAATAGGTACACTCTGATTGGATTAATGTCCTTGAGTGTGATCCTTGACCCCCGTTGTCATGGATCGTGGATAATCTCTTTTGATTCCTCCTTTATTTGATGACACTAACTATGCGTACTGAAAAGTTCGTATGAAAGTGTTTTTGCAGGCTCTAGGTGAATAGGTATGACAAGCTGTTGAAGTTGGTTGGATTAAGCCAAAGAAATCGCCAGTGGATTGGGATGATGCAACAATTATAGCGGCAAATTTCAACAGTAGGGCCTTGAATACTTTGTTTTGTGGGGTGACTAATAAGAAATTCAAAAAAATATCATCCACGGAAGTTGCCAAGGAAGCATGGACCATTCTTGAGACAACCTATGAAGGTACTAAGGCAGTGAAGACTGTGAAGCTTCAAAGACTCACTAGTAGTTTTGAAGAAATAAGGATGGAGGAGGATGAGACCTTTGATGAGTTCTATGCTAAACTCAAGGATATTGTGAATTCTGCCTTCAACCTTGGAGAGTCTATAGCAGAATCCAAAATTGTTAGGAAAATCCTTAGGTCTTTACTTGAAAGATTCCATACTAAGATCCCCGCCATTGAAGAAGTGAAGGACATTGATCAACTTCCTTTGACTGAGCTTGTAGGGAACCTTCAAACCTATGAGATGAGATTAGGCTCAATAGGAAAAGGTGGAAAGAGTAAAAATTTGGCACTTAAATGTATAGAGGAAGAGATCGAGGACTCTGAAGATAAAGATGAAGATGATGATGATGATGAGGATAAGGATCTAACCTTCATAACTGATGAGATTATCAATTTTCTTCAATTTAGGAAAAAGGATAGGGGTAAACCTCCTAGAAAATCAAAATCCTCAAGGAAGGGCAAGAATGAGAAACCCCTCATTAAATGTCATGAGTGCAAAGGTTTTGGTCATATGAGGATAAAATGTCCAAACTACCTTATGAAAGAAAAGGCCAAGAAGTCAAAAGATAAAGGGTTGGTTGCTACTTGGAGTAACACTAAGAATGACTTTTCTGATGAGTATGTGGATGAATGTAGTCACGTTATGGCCTTTGCTGCTTTAGTCGATAAGGTGATTGTGGAGAGTGCTAGTGACAGTGAGGATTCTTCTGATGAGGAAGTACCTAAGAAGATGACCCTTCAGGAAGCTTATGATAAGCTATGCACTGAATTCATAAAATTTGAAAAGACTTTTCATTTTTGGAGAAAATAGCTTAATGAGGTAAAAACTGAAAAAACTAATCTATTAGTTAAACTAGATGAGACTACAAGGTTAGTTGAGACTCTTATTGTGGAGAACACCTCATTAGAAGAGAAGGTCAAGAATTTTAAGGCTGAGCTTAGTCAAGCTAGAACTCAAATGGTGAGAATGTCTAATGCAAAACTTGATGAGGTTTTGAGTGCTTAAAAGCCTAGTTCTGATAAGACTAACTTAGAATATACTGTTTCCTCCGACCCCTCCTCTTCCACGGCTTCTAGATCAGGGAATGTCTTTGTGCCCCAATCTAAAAAAGGTGATAAGGGTATGAAATCCAACACTAATTTGGATAATTCTAAATCCTTTGTTAGACCTCATGTTTGTCACCATTATGGTGTTTCTGGACACATCCGTCCTAATTGCTTTAAGTTGTATCCTTAAAAATAAGTGTCCAAACGGTCATAGTTTCCTCTCAAGGACCTATATCTTTGTTTGGAGAGTTATTAAAAATCTTGAGGTTTTTAACTCAATTTTAGAAGAATTCTAATTCTTCTATATTCGTTGGTAGAAATACTAGGACACATGCCTTTTTATCTTTACGGCCAAAGACTCGTGCTGTGTGAGTGAGAAAGGAGCCTAAGACTTAACAGTCTTTTTTGTTTGTCCTCTACTTTAATTCTCTCTATCTAAAGTAGGACTTTCTTTGCTTGATTTCTTATTTGCTTTTAGAATCATGTTTTCATTCATCTGCATCTTTCTATTATGCTTTCATGCATATGCATCATTCTTTCATACTTTCATGTTGTTTGTTTGGTTTTATTTGATTGTTTAGTTTTTATTTTGTTTTGTTTTCAAAATTAAAAAAAAAAAACCAGAAAAATACAAAAATAGTGTATGTATGTGTACTTTGGTACTTGTGTATCTTGGATGGCCATTGAAACAAAGTTCTCTAAATTTTGTATCTCTTGTAATTTAGATGAGCATCTCTATGCACAACTAAGCAAGTGAGTTTTGTGGCTCTTTGTTTGTGATGAGTAAGGTTAGATGATCTCTTGTATTTAACACTTGTATTACTCTTTTTAATGAGAAAGACTAGAAAATCTTAAGAGAAAAGCATAAATAATTATTTTACTACTGTTACCCACCAATCATGACATGACATTTGTGACCATGTTTACATATATTGTGCTTATATTTGATATATATGTGATGATGTATGCTTTCTTCACCTACCTCTACATGTGTTGTTTCTTTTCTATCTTTATACACATGTTTCTTCTTTATTTGTATGCAATCTTTTATTTCTGTTTCACACAAAGATGCTTTGATGAGTCTTGTTTAAGTGTTTCAGAAATATAGGTTGTCAAAGTCTACTTGCCATGAACTCTCTTATTGCAAATTTTTTCAAGAGTTTTTGTTAGAATAGATTTTATTGTACTTAATAAGTGAGTATGAGTTGAGTAATTTATGACTCCTCTCGTATATTCATTTGTTGTTGTGGTTTTGTTATGGATTGCCAAAGGAAAAAATTGTTAAGGACATATTTTATGAAATTGGCTAATCCTTTGACAAAATGCACTTTACTTGTATTTGGGTAGATTTAGGATGTGTTTAATACTTCAAAGATTAAGAGTTCAAGTCTAATATTAAAGCCATACAAACCTGTCCAAGAAACAAGTGAAGAAGTGCTGCTCACCAGATAGCTATCTATCAAGGTCTTGACAGTTAGTGCAATAGCTGTATCTATCGAACTTTATGAAATTCAAATTTTTAGATCTGATTTTGGCCCATGCTTATGTATTTGTGTAAGGTTTCTTTTCTCACAACCCTAGATATATATAATGCTTATTTTGAAGGCTGTCACATGAGAGAATATCAAGAGAGCACATGCAAAAAGTGACTGAAGCCTTATTCTCTCTGAAAGAAGTTACTGCATCTTTACGCCTTAGGGTTTTGTAACCAAGTGCTTCTTGATCTTCATTGTTGATGAAGTGAAGAACTTTACAGCTAACATTCTTCTTCCTTAAGTTGGTGAGTGAGTCACGTACTGGAATTTGTGCAAAGGATTTAGTCACGTATTGGGATCTGTGCATCAAAAGGGTGGCGTTCATATATTGAAGAGTTCAAAGGTTTTGAAGCGGTAGAAAGTTTCTACTGTAAGTTCATTTACGGGGATTGTAGAGTCTAGGAACAAATGTTTTGTACTAGATCTGAAATTTCTCTTTTCTATAATGAATTGCTTTTTGGGAAGGTTTCCCCCCAAGTTTTTTACTGTGAAACTAGTTTGTTTCATTGGTTTTCCTGGGTCATCATATCTTGTCTTATTTATTTTTTTTGCTGCATGCTTTTGACATGATATTGATGTTTGTTTATTTTAACAAGTTTTATTCATAATAAACCTAATTAACAACTTGAATTTAAACCTTGTTAATTTTATCAACCGAGGTTTAAATTTCCCAACAACATACCTCATCGCTTCATGCACAATAGCAATGGATGCATCGATTTCTTTCAAACTATCTCCCATAGTCAGATTTAGGATATGTGCACAACACCTTATGTGCAAGAACTCATGTTCTAAAATAGTCCCCTTCCAATCTTTAGTTAGTGTTTGTAAAAATTTAATGGTAGCACCATTAGAAGAAGCATTATCCATTGTCAAGGTGAATATGTCATCAACACCCCACTCACGCAAGCACATCTCAATCTTTCTTCTTATTGTCTCCCCTTTATGGTCTTCAACTTGACAAAAATTCAGAATTCTCTTATGCAAGTTCCAATCATCATCAGTAAAATGACATGTGAGGGGCATATAATTCAGATTTTGAATACTAGTCTATGTGTCTGTAGTGAGGCACACTCTATGACCTTTCAAGGCTTCCCTTAGTTTCTCTCTCTCAACATCATAAATGCCAATCACATCCCTAGCCACAGTTTGACGAGATGGGATATCCCTAATTTGCAACTTAGGTTGTAAGGTTGTTGAATATCTTTGAAACCCATACCCTTCTACAAATCTAAAAGACAACTTATTTATTATAATCATTTAAGCGAGTGCCTTCCTAAAAGCCTCAACAGTAAAGGCTGTTGGTACAAACTGAAACCCTTCCTCCCCATTCATTTTGGATTCAAATGCTAAGGTTTGTTGCCCTTTAAGCGAAACTCTATTAAGGTTCTTAACACAGTTTGACACATGATTCAATAAATTAGTAGTACCATAACCCTTACTATTCGCACGATAAGTTTTTTGGCGATAATGGCAAACAACCTTAAATTACCCTCACTAATCTTTATTTTTTCAAAATGTACCTAATCAGTAGACTTTTTCCTATTATTATCACAATTAGCAACTATCTCACTCACCTTGATTTTACCATTAGGTTTAGGGGGAAGTGCCTCAGCATTAGTTGGAATGGCAGCAAGTTCAGCTTGGGTAGTAGGTTCAACTTGGGCAGCGGGTGTTGTTTGGGAAGGGGGTGCATCACTAGAGGGTTCCATAACCTAAAGAAATTAAATTTAAGTATTAGCAAACTACCATAACAATGATACTACTAACCCAATAATAAGAACACACAAGTGACACAACAACAACAACAACAACAGGTCAGCGACAAAAAAAAAAGAAAAAGAAAAAAGTAACAAACAAACAATAGCAAGATGTTAAAATAGAAACAACCTAAGAGAAATGATACCTCAGAGAACTCTTAACAGTCGAGGATTCAACCTTGAAAAGGAAGCAAAAAGAGTAGCTACTTGAACAACTTTCAACTCCTGTATTAAATTAGGATTTCAATGTTTTAAGTTAGGAAAGCAAAATGAATCAAACAAATGAGCAATAAAATACAATCAGATAAGCATAATAAAAATGTATTTGGATTTCATATTTTTAAATTAGGGGTTCATCTTTTCTTCTTTCTTTTTTTAATTTTTTTTTATTTACAATGAATATACAAGTATATTGATCATAGAAAAAAAAAACCAAAACAAGGAATAAAATAGTGCAGATAGAAAGCACACTCAAATAATGAATCAAACTAGCTATAATGTTTGTCTGTAAAGAGTAAACACAAGCACACTCAGAAAAGTGATAACTTAAGTCTTTGAAAAATGATAACACAAACAAGCATACTCAAATTAGGGGTTCATCTTTTTTTATTTTTTATTTATTTTTTATTTACAATGAAAATACAAGTATATTGATCATAGCATCATATATTAAAATTTTGGTATTTATGTTAAATTTTAAATTCACATTTTATGTCTAGTAAATCTAATCCATTCCTCTCTCTTTTTTCTTTTTTATCAAATTTATTTGGGTTCAGAGATAAAAATAAAATTTGATTTTTGAACCGACCTTCTGAGATAGCATCATAACACAAAAGATATGCTATTTAGTTATATTAAAAAAAATTAGGGTTTCATCTTTGGTCCCTAATCTTTAAGTTTTAAATGATTTGAGCAAGATGATAAACCCATATCACAAATTACAAAAAAAGAAGGATGAAAAATCAAGAAAATTTACCTGATCTGAGACTAGGAAGCTAAGATTGAGAGGTTGAGAAGACCCATGGTGGAAAGAAAGTGAAGCGGCGGAGTCAGGTGTGGTGTGAGGTGGCGGTGACGGTGGCGGTGTCAGGTGCGGTGTAAGGAGGCGGCTGTAGCAACCAGCAAAGTTTGGTGTTTTGTCCGTTGGAGACTTGGAGTGAAGTGTTTTAAAATAAAAGAGAGATTTTGAATCAGCCCTTGAGACTAGAGAGCAGAAAGAACATAGAGAAGAATCAGACTTCTGAGATTGATTTAAAAGAGAGAGAGAGATAAGGGTTGAGGCCTTGAGGCTGAGGGAGGGTAACTGGCTAAGTGGAGTAGGGAGTAAGGATTCATCATGGCCATGGCTTTAGGAAGTGAAAAACTGATTATGATTTGAGGGTTAGCCATTCTGAATCTTCAGAGAGAGATTTTGTTGATTTTCTTTTGTGTGTAACTGTGTAGATTTAGTGCTTTAGTCCAATCACTCTTAGCAACTCAATGCTTTTGATTTGAGACTTTGCATGTAAAACTAAAAACACTCAGTGCTTTAAGCCTTTAAGTCCAATTAGTCTTCTCTCTTCACAGTTCATGGGTTCTCTTCTGAGTCTTCTCCTTGAAATTACTGATTTTTTTTTTAATTCGAAAATATCGGTTGGGTCGAGTAATACGGGTTTTTAATTCCTTAACCTGCTACCCGACCCGAATCATAAAATTTTGTAAGAGGTAGACCCGAATCCAACTGATTATGGGTTTTAGGTCCACCCGCTAGGCTTTGGGTCAGTCGGACCTGGTCGGTTTGGGCAGGTCAGTGAACCGCTGGACAGCCCTAGTAGATAGCATGCCGTATATCAATGGTGCCACCAACAAGGTTATAAGGGGGTGGAGAGAGTTCGCTTAAAGCATCGGAAATAATAAACGAGTCCCCTAATTTCAAAGAAAACTCATGAATAGCCACATCTCGAGCAAACTACAACCTCATTTCATTTGCTTTAGCTTCAGCTCAAATGGGTCCAGAATGGGGCTTGAATCTTTTTACTGAATGCAACAACCACCCTACCTTTGTCATCCCTGATGGGCAACAAATTAGACTTAGACACATAAATAAGCATAGGTTGGTTTATAATGAATTTTGTACATGATGGGTCTATCTAGTTTCCATCTAGGAAACTCAACTTTCGACCCGATATTATCAAGTTTTTTTACGACTAATATTGGATTTTGTTTTGGAGTGGACTGATATTGGTCAGGTTGGCCAAGTCGGAGGATTTGGTCCGTTCCGAGATTTGTTGAACATTGATAGACAAAGTGAAATTGAAAATACTTCGTACAATAATCATATAAAAGGTTGCTTGCCTTTAAATTATTCACCTGATGAGTTCCATGTGACCTCTCTTATAGATATGTGGTCGATTTTGATGTTTTTGAATAAGATGAGGATCTTAACCTATATGAAGAGGCTTTCAAAATTTAAAACAGAGCAAGCTTTTATATTTTTTTGGTAGTCATTCTTGGCTTACAAAAAAAATTATGTATCATTTGACAAAGATACCAAATACTTTTTGGTGTAAGCAGGAATTAAACCCTAAAATTTTTATTCAAAAGATAAGAGACTTTTTTCTCAAAAAAAAAAAAGAAAAAAGAAAAGAAAAGATAAGAGACTTTATTAGTTAAATTAATTGAATTTTTTTTTTCTTACCCACCTATGGTTTCATTTTTGACACTATAATACATGTAGTTCATTCTATTACTACTCCGTAACCCATCTTCTTATCTGCCGTTACTCTAAATGTTTTATTTCAAAATTAATAAAAAAAAAAAACAGATCAAACACTCTTCTCCCCCAAAACACTCACTCTCTCATGCTTGCTCACCCACTCAAAACCTTTCATGCTACATTGCTACCCGCTTGATTTATTAGATCGAGAATCATCTGGGTGATCGTGCAATGAAACCGAGGAAGAAGGAGACCCATGGATTTTGGGTTTTGAGGGTTACCAACCCGCAATTTTTTGTTAACATTTTGGGTCTTGATCCATTCGTGTTTCTCTCTATTGAGTGAGTTGCTGACTTTCTAAGCTTGAAGTTTTGTTTTTTCTTTAGCCTTCATCTGCTCTTTTCCTCTTATTCTAGGTAGATTTAATTTTTGAAACCTAGGATTTAAATTTTTTCTTTTTAAAAAAATTGGGTTTCTGCAAAGTGGTGTTTCGTTTGAAGTATTATTGTTTTGATAGATCTATATGCAAAGTTGTGCCATAATACTGATAGTTAAATTTGGGAAGTGTCAAAAATGATTTCTGCATAATCCCTATGCAAACTGAATTTGTGTCAAAAATGGATTTGTTATTTTTGTCAAAAATGATTTATGCAAAGCTGTTCAAATCCATAATATTGATAGTTTCTGCGTAATCCCTATGCATAATTGTCCAAAGTTCTGCCACAATACTGATAGTAATCCCAACATTAGGAGAGGTTTTTATAAAAACTTGAATAATATGTGACAATTCTTTTGATATTTTTATTAATATATTAAAGAAAATGCAATATAAAATCCCAAAAACAAATAAATACCATCTTGTTAAACTTCATCTCACAAAAGTTTTCTTAGTTAATGAATTTACTTTTGTTAGCAAATAAAAAGTGCAAGATGAAATTAAGATTTTCTTCCTTGAGAACTTTGCCTTAAGTTGCCTAATTAAATTCATTTATGTGATTGCGTGGGGATATTGGGCTTTTGCCCTTATTTTGTAAAAAATCTAGCACAATGACCTTGTTTTGAAATTATTTAGGCCTGTGTCTCTATTTTACTACTCGATTTTAAAAAAATCGAGTTACAAGTGGAACTTGACATTAGCAATGTCGAGTTCTATGTATATTTTTTCACTTAATTTTAATTTTTTTAAAAAGTGAAACTCGACTTTGCTAAAGTCGAGTTTCAATTAAAAATTTACATATAGCTTGATTTTGAGGATATAGAGTTTTATACCGAACTCGATTTTGTTAAAATCGAGTTTCAAAAACACAGTCACAGACCTAAATACTTTCAAAATAGGGACATATTGCTGTTATTTTTGCAAAATAAGGGAAAAAACCCAATATCCTCGTGATTGCATTAATCAATGCCACACAAATTGTATTGCCTTTCTACCGATTTTAAGGAATAATAATAAAAAAGAACTCAGATGTTATCTTCCCAAATACCAATCACATTCAAATATGTGTAGCATTTACACATGCCATTATATGATTGAATTTAATTGAGGAACATAAGATATTGCACATCCATTCTTTGTCTAGTTGCTAGACTTTTGTGCTTATGTATGCTTTGAAGTTCTTGTGAGTTGTGTTTCAAACTTTCTATTTTTGAGTTTGGGGTAAAAAACAAAAACCACCCTTGAACTCTAAGCTAATATCCTAATACTTGATACTATCAAGAAATTTTTCTAATTAGTTTTGGTCCCATGTGTTGAGAGGTGAAAACTCCAAGAAGAACATGATAAGTCTCTTCAAAGAGTAGTTGATAGATTATTTGAGTTAAAAGATTACCCATAGTTGCGTGTTAAAGAGTTTTTTTGCTTTGTGAGTATTAGAGAGTTATTGAGTGTATTGGGGTTTTAAGTTTGTGAGTTTATGTTGGTAAGGTTGTGAGTGTTGATGAGTTGGTTGAACTACGGTAAATATTATTGATAATAATATTAGAGCTTTCGCTATTGCATAATGTTAACCGTCACATGACTTTTTCAAATAATATTTTTCACCCATTTTCTATCCCCATTAGCGGTTTACCCTTTGAGTTTTGATATGTGGGGCCGGTAGAGGTGACTTGAAAGAGCACCTTACGTAAAAGTAATGAGAACTATTAGAGAAAAAGTTATGAAAAGCCAATTCAAAAGGAGAAGAAAACAAAAAAAAAAAAAAAAACTGTCACTTGTCTAATGAAAGGTCGGAATATATATATTTTAAGAAACAATGGAAAGGAAATGAATTCTAAAGTAAATTCATATTATAAACTTCACTTAAAAAATTATGATAACTTTTAAAGAAGGGTGGACAAATTATATTATATACAACATACTCTCTTAAGCAATGTGAGACAATTACTTTTTTTATAACAGAAAACAAACATACACACACAAGAGACAGAAAAAACGAAAAGGTCCAATGATTTTAATTGAATGGTTAAACAAGGATTTTTTTTTTTTTTTTATAGATTAAAACTATCTCTTTAAAAAATAAAATTTTATATACCATAAAAGAGTTGTAAAGAGCTATTAATTATAAGAAAAAGTTTAGCTATAAAATTGGTTATTAGGCTACAACCTTATTGAGTAAAATAGACATTACTACATATTTTGAAATATAACCGTTGATTGAATGTTCTTTATGCTCTTAATACACATGTCAAATTTTGTGTCAATCGGATGTTATTTACTATATGATCTATAAGCTTATATTTTATGCATAATTTTAAATTACAAAAATTTATAATTTAAACAATTTATTGATAATAGAACTATTAATATTTAATTTTTCAGAAATTTTACAAATATGAAGAATATAAGAAAAAGATGTAATCCATCACAAATTTGTCAAAATTCACCCAAATAAAAAAATATTAAATAATGATACAGTCTTAGGCTGCAACTAAATTGTAACTAAACTTTTATATATATATATATAAAAGCTGGTTGTAGGTCAGATTGTCTGTGAGTTGGTTCCAATAAATTCAAACCCCAAGATAAGAATTTGTAAGCACCTAGTTTTATTTTATTTATTAAAATTATTTTACGCAATAAATTTCCAGATGTAATGTACATGTTCCTCTTTCATATTTATTCAGTTGCATCTAAAAATTTCAAGGCTTTTGGATTAGCACTTTAATATTAAGAGATTAATTTTAATGTTTTAATGAATTAAAAGTTGGCAAAAATTAATATAAATATATAAGAGTTAATATGGAGAATGATGAGTGTAAGTGCACAATTACATCTGGACCCAAAGACAACTGTGGGCTCAGGCCTAATGAGCCTTAAACAATGAAATTTGTAGAGTGTGGATTTGAAATCTAGTATAGGGATTGTAGGGGTGTTGGGCCCAGTAAAATATAGAGGATGGGCCAATGAAGTCTTTTGGGCTAGCAACCCAAGTCCGAAAACATCAAAATGATCGTGGAGTATTCAAATGTCCAAATACGTCTGAGGAGTAGATTTGTCCTCGGAATGTTAAAACCGAGGACAATAGAAAGAGCGGTGGAATAACTAAAAGGTAAAGCTGCTACCACCGCCCACACATTAAAAGCTCTGTGATTGATACGCTGACTGTATAGACGGAAGGATGAGACCTGAGTACAGAGCTTGAAACTTGGTCCCTAATCCCAGCAGGTTTTAGGGAAGAATGGATGGGACCTGAGCATAGAACTTGAAACTTGGTCCCTAACCCCAGCGGGCTTTAAGGAAGAATGGATGGGACCTGAGCAGAGAGCTTGAAACTTGGTCCCTAATCCCAGCAGGTTTTAGGGAAGAATGGATGGGACAAGTATCGAGGAAGAGGATTGCAACCATAAAGGAGAAGATGATAAATAGAAGGCAGGGGGGACGGAGAAAGGGGCGACGAAAAAGAGACCGAGGAAGAAGAGAGAGTCAATAGTAGAATATAGTCCATATTTGTATCCAAACTTAAGAAATATTGTTATAAACTATCCTCGGAAACAATCCGAGGAGGAATTCTCAGTCTTATTCTCTGCAACACGTTTCTTTGCTTTGTTCCATTGGGCCCAAGGCCCGTTCTTTTTGTAATTGTCCAAGCCATTCTTAAAATCAAGATTACAAACCCACCCTCTACAAATTCATTGTAAAGAAAGGCCCTTCAAGCCCATCCCCTCCCAGTTGTGGTTTGGGGAACTTGAATTGTGTCCTTACAGGGATGTTGGAAACTTGATAAACAGGCTAAGGTGTTAAAGTATTTGCGAATAGTAAATGATTATGACAAAGGGATTTCCTCGGACGTAAGCCGAGGACAATTTCTGTATTATTTCTCTTTTTCCTTTGAAGGTTACAATTCTTAGTCCCTGTTTTGCTAATTGACCGATCCCCCCTTTTTCTTTGCTCTCTTCTCTTCTTTAATAGTTCTTCTTTTTTCTTTGTCCACGTGTCACACAAATCTTATTCCCCTCCCCCATTTCCACCACCTTTTTCAAGTGTTTAAATAGTAACCAGAAGGTTCAGTTTTACTGTTCAGGGGTCACTTTCCCATTAATGCGGCCAGGGAGGTAGGTGCAGGATCTTTAATGTAGAGGTGGCAGCCTTTTTCTAAGATATTTCTCTAACACCGGTGCATCTAGAGGATACAAGGATCCCCCTCTTAACCAATAGTCTTTCCGGAACTCTGCCTTGATCTTTCTAGCGAATCTCCAAGTCATCCGGGGTCTGTCAGAGGAGAGATTCTTCCTCGGACGCATCCTCGGACCTTTGGCGTGTAAGTCGACTCGTAGTCCTAAAGGCCTTTAGTCAAGAACGAACTGGCCCTTCTTAACAGAGCCCAAAGGCTCAAATACCTGCTCAGGTCCTTTAACTTCCCACAATAGCCCCTCAAAACTTTATTTTTCCTCTTCCGAGGAGAAAAATAGGGTTTTGATCTGACCAAAACTTCCCCCACACGTTTCGTACTTCACCACGCGTGTGGAAATCGTTTCGTTCCCCAGAAGATGCCATCTGGCGCTTTGAATTTCAAAACGCGTGCATTTATGACCGCAAGTTACACCTTGTTCCCCACGTTCAACGATGAAATGAACATCCAATGGTCCTTGTCGCCCCCCGAAAATTTGGGCCGGACGAATGCAATTTCGAGGCTGCTTCCTACACGTCATAACGCTTTGGAAATATGCGGCTTCATTTATTTTCTTCAGAACTTAATCACATCAAAACATCAGTCGTTGCCTTTTCTCTGCAGAAACCCGTGGAAACTCGCATAACTACAAACTCGTAAGTTCCTATTTTTTTCCTTTACTCCTTTCTCCTCGAATTCTATCCTCGGCTCCTTTCTTAACCACTTTCCTTCTTAAAACTCGCCCTTTCGTTTCTTATAGATGGGTAGATTTAAGTGTTTAGTGGACACCGCCGCTGGGATGGAAGGTTTTAGGGCAAATACCAGATTCCCAGAGACGTAGGCCTGAAAAACATGTCCGGTGGAAGCCGTAGGTAGGTCTAGGAAGACAGGAGAGGTTATCATCCCTATGATTGCCTTCATAGAAGGTGGGATGACCCTTCCTATGAGAAGCGTAACCAGGGAATACCTTCGCAACCACCGGTTGTGCCCTGACCAGTGCGCACCCAATGTATTTAGGATCTTAGGAAGTGTCGACGCTCTAAATGAGCAGATGAGCTTAAACCTTACTTGGCATGATGTCGTCTTCATGTATGAATGCCACAAGCTTAAAAGCGTAGGCTATTATATCAAATCACGAACTAGTGTAGTTAGATTAATTTCTTGTCTGCCCAAGTCCAATAAAGGCATGAAGGACGACTACCTTATCGCCTCAGGCAACTGGCATGACGGCCCTCACTGCCCAGTCGAATGGGGAGATCCAGGTGTGACTCCTTAGGATCTAACTTCCCAATCCCGTAACTCCATCTAAAAATCTTGAAATGCTTATTTACTTTTACCAACTTTTTAACTCCGATTTGTCACATGCATTACAAATCTAACCATATTTTCCTTTTTTGGTGTCTTTCCTTGCAGATAAACAGCATGTGCGCCCACGCCTGAGCCATTGCAATGTCGCTGACTTAAACCGCGTACTACGCTCAGAAGTTTTCATGAGTGAAGACTTACAACTTAGAGTGGCTCACTTAATACTAGCGTACGACCCTATATCCTTAGACTTCCAGGAGATAGAGAACTTGATTGTCGCGGGGGACAAGAGGCGTAGGAGAATAAACGTAGCAAGACCAAATTTTCTTGCTGACCACGACATCCCCGACGACCTCCACACCATTCTATACACATGACCCATCGCGGCGATCCCTCTCTCAACGCATTCTTAAGCAACCGCTGTCCTAGAGGAGCAAGTGTCCTCGTCGCACACGTTGGACGAGGAGATAGACCAGTTTCAGCTCGAGGACGTCGAAAGACCTCGAGGAAAAGGTTTGTCGTCCTCTCTGATGTGGAAGAAGAGCCGGCCGAGACCTCCGGGATTGCAAGTCTAGTGGTTGCACTTCCTGACGACAGTGTCGAGAGCAAAGATATGGACGTGCTCAACGGCCTCTTACATAATAGAGGCGAGAGAGTCGCTAAGAAAGGGGCGAGGGGATCTCAAGTTCCCCCGTCCTTGCCACCACCCCTTCCTCCAGCCGATCCCAAGCCTCCTGCTGAGGAGCCCAAGAAGAAAAGAAAGGTGGAGGTCGAGGAGGCTGGTGGCGAAAAACAAAAGAAGCTGAAACAGCAGCCACAACAGGCTCAGTAGCAGAAGCTGGACAAGGGCATAGGACGTGCTCGTTCAGTCGAAAGTGGGGAGATTAGGGACATGGCCGAAGAGCGTCGAGCATCAGCTACCTGGTCTCCCGAGTTGAGATTGGATGGAGCACCAATCTCCCTCCAGTCCAACATTAGGGCGTTCCAACAAGGCTATGCCCTCCACCTGGCCGATGCGTTGGAATGTCCTCTTCTATTGCCCAAGGATATGGAAGCCTTAGAAAAAATGAGCCAACCTCAGCTGTTTCTCTCTTTAAAAAGGGACTTAGCCCTGGTAAGTTTTACTCCTCAAGCACATTTCGCTCTTTATAATATCTGGCTATTTGTAAATGTTTTAATGCATTTAACCTCCTGATACTTTGTCACGGGCCATTCAAGAGGTTTTTGTTGCCGAGAAGTTCGTGGAGGATTCTCGAAAGAGGGCTGGAATGGAGCAGGAAATCCGGCTGAAGACAGAAAAGTCCCTAGGCCAGGCCCTAGCAGAAAACGGGAAGCTCACTTCTCAGCTGGTTGACCAAAAAAGAGAAAGAGACGGTGCCAAAGCCAATCTGAGAACAATGAGGACTTAAGTGGAGGGGCAACGCAAGCTTCTTCACCAAAAGGATGATGAGCTCTCCCAAGTTCAGAAGGAACACTCTGACTTGGAGGAGGAACTTGCGCGGATGAAGGAGGAAGCTCGCACCTTCAAGCATTCACTGGAGGCTGCGAAGCAGGCAAGTTATAAGGAAGGGGTAGCTGCAACAGAGGACCAGCTGACAGAGGCTTTCGCGGCTTTATGCCGAGAATACTATTAGCAGGTCTGAGGGGAAGCTTTAAACGTAGCAGGGGTTCCTTCAGCTTCCGAGCTGAGGAAGCCCGAGAACGTTTGGCTTCCCCTTGACATACAGGAGATAGAAGAGGCTCTTGCGGTTGCTCCTCCCCCTGAGGCAGCTTCTCCTGCTTTTCCTCCTGTGATCCCGGTGCTCATTCTTGATCCTACAGAACCTTCAGGTTCCAATAAAGAGAAGGAAGGAAGTGGGGGTGTCGAGAAGGGCCTAAGCCAAAGCATAGAGCCTATCATCCCTCCAACTACTACAATAGACAAAAGAAAACAAGTTCTGTCTTCCTTTGAGCTGGAATTAAAAGACACTGAGGCTACCAGCACTTCTCAGCAAGACCCCCATCCGAAAGCTTAGGGCCAAGCCTAGGGCTTCTTTTTCTCTGTACTTAAAATTTTCCATGTAATGATGTATACCGAGATAATTAATGAAAGATAGTTTTATTTGATTTTCATCTGAGTTGTGTTTATTTCATCTTGTCATCTTTATGCTTACCATAAAAGTTCTCATTATAACACAACGAAAGAAAGAATGAGATAAATAAGTCCAATTTCAGCAGTTGAACGATTACAACTTTAAACAACTATGCACATACTTGCCTTGCAAAGTAAGGTGTTCAAGATCCTGACAAGAACTAACTTGGTTTAAATGGTAAATAGTGCCTCACTTTGAAAACCCTTGTGATACTTAGACTTTGTAACCTGAGACGTTAATTTTAGTAAACTGTGGGGTCCGAGAACCCTACCTTACCAAATTTTTGCTTAACACTTAAAGAGGTACAACTTAAGATTCAATTTAACCATGGTTCTATTTAATAGATGATCAGATATCAATTTCCACAAGACATGTGGTCTGAGGGCCATACTTACACAAACTTCTGTTTGGCATTTAATAGTAATTTAAAACGTTAATTCTTCCAAAGTAGAAGGTCCGAGGACCCGGCATAACTAAGGTTTCTGTTTAACAAATAATAAGATATCAATTTCCACTAGGTATGTGGTCTGATGACTATTTTTGACCAAATTTCTGTTTGATACTTAAGAACAGTAACTTAAGACGTTAATTTTCCCAAAGTAGGAGGTCTGAGGACTCAGCATAACTAAGGTTCTGTTTAACAAATGATAAAATATCAATTTCCACAAAGTATGTGGTCCGAGGACCACACTTAACCAAGTTTCTATTTGATATATAAGAACAGTAACTTAAGATGTTAATTTCCCCAAAGTAGAGGGTCCGAGGACCCGGCATAACTAAGGTTCTGTTTAATAAATAATAAGATATCAATTTCCACTAGGTATGTGGTCCGAGGACGTTTTGAATCGGCCATATGTCTATTTATATAGCAGTCAAATCATTACAGTAATTTGCATTATTGTCCACATTTTCGAGAGGTTTGCCGGAATACGTTTTGAATCGGCCATATGTCTATTTAAAGGCCCTTGAACAATTTCTGGACTTGCACGCTAGCTTTTGTATCTCTATCTTTCTCTTGCTCAATAAATCTCCATTAATGGAGCCCAAGTCAAATTCTAAGTGGGAAGGCAAGGTTTGTACAAAACTCACATATGCCACCGCAGACCAAGTATGGGTTCTGTACAAGGACTTCTTCAACTTCCACAAATGGTTTCCTAGCCTAACCACTTGCTATGGTATTCATGGCACAAACGGTGAGCCCGGTTGCATCAGATACTGCGCTGGATTCTCAATCCCATCCAACGATGGTGAAGATAAGCCCCTTAGCTGGTCCAAGGAAAGATTAATAGCCGTTGATGATGATGAACGCAAATTAAGCTACGAGATTGTGGACAGCAATATTGGGTTCAAGTCATACGTTTCTACGGTCAAGATTGTTCCCAAAGGTGATCAAGGGTGTATGATTGAGTGGTCTTTCACCGTTGATAAGTTGGAAGGGTGGGTTTTAGATGAATTGGTGAAGAAGTATGAGGTGGGATTACAACGCATGGTTAAGAGAATGGAAGATGCACTAGCAAGTTTTGAGTGAGAACGGTAGTTAAATTATAGACAGTTGTTTTTAATCTTCTTCTTATTATTCTCGTTTTATCTTATTATTAATTTGTAGTTGCTTTTGTATTTCCTATATTACCCATGTGAGTTAGGAGTGTGCAAATAGAGTGGTTTGATTATTTATGCTCTATGATAGTTGCAAATAAATTTCATCAAGGTAATGTGTTTTACTAAATTTTCAGACAAATAAATTTAACCATTGCATTTGCGGTGTTGTTCTTTTAGGGCAACTCTAAGTCAGTATTCCATTAAAGGATTCCTCCTCAGGTTGAATTCAAATTAGAGATGAATTTGTGGATTTCAATTACCTTAACTGATAAAGTTTATTGTAGTCGAATAATAAATCTAAAATTTAATTTCTGCTTACATCAAAAACTAATATTAGTATTTGGAGTGAATACTATAGATTGAAATTTTCTATAAAAAAATGAGAGATGAAATCTTTTCCATATTGAGGTTTTCTATAATAAATTCTTTTTCTAGGCCTGCGTCTATATGTAGGAGTGGGACAGACCTCTTATCATCTCCTCTTCTCCTTCTTGGCTATTTGATTTGTGGGAATTTTAATACACTGAAAGGAACTCAAATTCCTTATGTTTTTGCACAAGGTTAAGCCTTTTCTTCTATAATTAATTTCTAACTACTTATTCAGGAAAAAAAGAAAAACATGTATCACATATGTAGTCATGGACAGGGGCGGAGCCACGTTGTCCATTGGGGGGCCGTGGCCCTTGCAAAAAAGAAATAAATAAATTTATGAAGAAAATTGATTGGGCCCCCCCAATATTGGACATCTCCCCCCCCCCCCCCCCCCCATCTCCCAGGCTTCCACCTTTAGTTTTAGGCCTCTCATACTCCAAATAAAACAAAAAGCAAGCTGACCCACTCTACTTACATTTAACAACAAAATTTCACTTCTTCCATCTCAAAAACCCACCCACGGAATTCCTTAGTCATGTTACTTCTTATTCCTTTTTTTTTTTTTTTTTTTATTGACTTCCCATTGGAATTGCCTACCAGCCCCCAAAACTCATCAGTCCACCAGTTGAAAAAAAAAAAAAAAATTCTAACCAATTTTTTCTTTCTTCTTGCTTTCTAAAACAAATCACTCAGCATATTTCATTGTCAAATTTCAGAATTTGAAACTTGATGACTGCCTGGTGAGTTTTCTTCTCTTATTTAAGCACTAGACCTTCATCTCTTTTCAATGTCTTTTTTGATTGTCTCAACTATCTACACCGAAATATTCACATGCTCTTTATATTTTTATAGATTTTTAGAGAAATATATGATTGAAGGCATGGGGAGGGAGATTGTTTGTGATGAGTCTTGAAGGGAAGAATATCAACAGTTGTAGGCAATAGGCATTGCCACACCACATGGCCCACACCCATTTTTACACTTGTGATTCTGTGAAGACAAAGTTTCTAAGGTAGAATTGTTTTGATTTATTACCTATTTTTGATTAGTTGGATATCATGTGGTTGTGGATGTTGTTAAATTGTTTGGTTTATGTTGTGTAACAATACTTGTGTGTTTAATTTTTGTTTTTGTTTGAGGGGTTATTATTAATTAAAGTCGTATTAAAAAAAATTAAAATATAGGAAAATTTTAATAATAGGAATGGTGATGATTGATGGGTTGACTGTTTAAATTATGGTGAAAATTTTGTTTTTTCTTAAGTATGAATAAAATACATATAACTAAGTAAAAATTTCTAATTAAAATTTTATTTTTAAAGTTCTTTTCAAGTTAATTTTTGAGTCATATTCTTAAAGCTAAAAGAATTATGAGCAAACAAAAAATAATTAATGCATTCTTTAAGAAAAAAGATGTTAACAATTTAGAAATTAGGACACCTGTGGCTGTGGTTGTGGCTGTAGTTGTAGAAACAAATGTTGATACTTCAATGCCTAATGAACACCCCTCCAAATGTTCAAGAATTCAATCTGAAGAGATAGATCATGATTGAGAATCACGTAAACAAATACATGAATTCCTTATCAACAAATAAGATGAAATCTAACGAGCTTATCTCAAAGAAGATCCATATCAACCTAAAAATATAAACTATCCATACAATGATGATACTCATCGTCGTTGTGGGGAGTAAAAGGATCCAAGTAGGCATTTTGGGCCTTTGGGCTCTAACAAGGAGGGCCAATTTGTTCTTGATTAAAAGCCTGTTAAAACTGCAAATCGGCCCATACGCCGAGGGTCCGAGGATATATCCGAGGATGAGTTACTCTTCGGATAGACCCAGGAGGACTTGGAGTCTCGCTAGAATGATCAAGACAGAGTTCCAGAAAAACTGTTGGTTAAAAGGGGAATTCCTGTACCCTCTAGAGGCACCAGTGGTAGAAAAATATCTTAGGAAAAGGCTGCTACCTCCACATTAAAGACCCTGCACTCACCTCCCAGGCCGCATTAATGGAGAAGTGACCCCTGAACAGTAGAATTGAACCTTCTGGGTAAGGAATGATTTGGGTAACACGTGGATAAAGTACCAAGAGAAGAAGTATTTAAAGAGGGGCGGAGGCCAAAGAAGGGGGGGTCAACTACGAAGAAAGAAACCTAGCATTGTAACATTCAAGGAAGAAAGAAAAATAATACAGAAATTATCCTCGGCTTACGTCCGAGGAAACCCTTTTGCAATAATCATTTACCGTTTGCAATCATTATTATACCTTAGTCTGTTCAATAAGTTCCTCACATCCTTAAACTAGATTTCATTCCCACACTCTACAAATTTCATTGTATTAGGCTCATTGGACCTGAGCCCACAGTTGTTTGGGTCCAGGTGCAATTGTGCACTTACAGTCGTCATGCATGATTTTGATGTGAAATGTTTTTTTTTTTTTTTTTGTGTGGATATTTTTGTATATGTCTTTAGTGAACTAGATAATTTTTGTATGTTCATTTATGTTTAAGATATATCAAAATTGAAATTTCATATTCAATAGGCTTATGATTTATGTTTTTTATATCAATACTTCGAATTGGCCCCCATATAAAAATTCTTGGCTACGCCTCAGGTCATGGATGCAGTCATGCAGCACGCATGAGCATGCAAGATTACTGGTCCTTTCCTTCTATAATTAATTTCCTACTATTTATTCTGGAAACAAGAAAAAGGAAAAAAGAAAAAGAAAAACATATATGCAGTCATGCACACAAGAAGCATGTGCATACAAGATTCCTGGATGCACATGCATTCTATGCAAAAGTTGCGTTATTCTCTCCGGCAACCACGACAAATTTCACACTTTCACACTCATTTTTATTACTATATAATTAACAATAAATAGTAGGTCTAATTTTGTCTGCCATATAGAATAGTTATGATTTTTTTTTTATTGAAAGAATAGTTATGAAAATTGGTTGCAATTATAGAATAATTCTTTTACTTGATATAATTAGTATACATTATTGGTACATTTTTTCCCCTATATAAGAAAAGGATAGGAGATAGTGAGTATGCTCATGATAATAGCTTTTTATAATCAGACCAAGATATTAATTAGTTTTTAGTGTAGATGGTAATTAAATCTCAAATCTCTTATTCAACTATTAAAATTTTTACTAGAGTTAATTGAACCCACTAATATTACCTAAACTTGATTGTAGTAATATTCTTCCAACGGTTAAGAAACTAGTAGGCTAATACCTGAAGAGTCTAGACAATAAGACGTTTTCCTCAGTGGATTGAACCATAATCTAATCTCAATCTTACCTAAATCTCACAAATTTTGAGCAGAAAGACTATAATTAATATAATAAACCAAAATTTTAACTACAATTTTGGGTGGTATACATGATTTTTGATTCCATCATTAACAAAAACCGATCACAGTACAACAGGATTAAGCATTAAAAATTACAGTGAATAGGCATTTTTGTGGCTAAAAGGAAGCTATAACAACGACATCAGACAAAATTTGTCTAGGAACAATCATCATGCTGAATTTCATCCCTTAATGGGTGGTATACATGATTAGTACCTCGAAACAAACAATTATATAGAAATATAAAGGGAAATATTAAAAAATACTTTAGTTTTTTTAAAATAATTTTTTATGCTATGAATAAAAGTAATATTAAGAGTCTCTTTAGGAACAACTTATTTACTAAAATTGAAAACTGTTTGTTAAAAGTATTGTAGATAAAGCTAAAAAGTAGATAAAATAGTATAGTGAGACCCATAAATTGTATAAAAAAATACAATGGGCAGTAACAAAAATAAGTTGAATAGTAAAAAAAAAACAAATTTTGTATGTTAATGCCAAACACAACCTAAATTAAAAAAAAAAAAAGGTCTATTAATAACAAATATCCCAAGATTTCCCAAGAACCTAATATAAATAGGAAAATTCTTAGGTAGTCCCGGAGTATAGTGAAATAGTGCTCCCTCCTCTCACATTCATGGTGGACCCCATTATGAATTTAATGAGCGGACCCCACCATGAATGTGAGAGGAGGGAGCACCATTCTCCATGTTCCGGGAGTACCTAAGAATTACTCATATAAATAATATAAACAATTAAAAAAAAAAAGTTGTAGAAGAATATTTATTTGAGGCACTAATGTTGCAAATGAATATCAATTTTTTTTTATTATGTTAATAAGTGCTCTTAGAGTATTAGTTATAATCTATTTTAAGAAAATTTTGATACTATTTTTATAAAAAAAAATACTAATTATTATTTTTTATTTTCTCATAAATTTTTTTTAAAATAATTTATTAAACAATACTTCAATATTATTATTTCCCTTCTTTTTTTACTTTAACGGGAGAACGCATTTAGGTTTGTTCATGACCAGGTGCCAGGTACCTCTATCCATTGCACAATGCAGAGTCAAAAGCATTACTAGGATGGAGCCCACGGCCTCCAGCTCGAAGCACCACCAATAGCGGTCATAATGAAATGGTATCGAAAAAGTATCACCTCGATGGTATCGCAACAGATGTGTGAGAACTCAGAAGTCTTATAATTATTATCAGAGTGGAACCCGCAGCTCAATAATAAAATTATTACTAGCTAGAAGTGAATGGCTTTGGGAATCGTTTACTTAACTGCCCTTTAATGTATGATTTAGGCCAGTTTGGATGAGAGGAAGTATAGTAGAGAACTCCCGTGTGTACTGTACGTGATAAGTTTTACTACTCTTCTCTGTATATATATATTTTTTGATAACCTAGTCTTCTCTATTTATAATCCACTATTTTTGTCTCTCTTACATACATATGGCTGGGGAAACAGTAACACAAACAAAGTGGGAAGGCAAAGCCTGTGTTGAACTAGCAATTCCAACAGCACAAGAAGTTTGGCCTTTGGTGGAGGACTTTTGCAACCTACACAAATGGCTTCCTACTATTGATACATGTTACCAAGTAGATGGGATTCCTGGTCAGCCTGGCCTGGTCCGGTACTGCGCTTCCACAATAACATCTTCATCCAATGGCAACGAGGAAACGATGATCAAGTGGGCTAAAGAGAAACTGCTGATGATTGATCCCATCAAACGGTGTTTGAGCTATGAGGTTATTGATAACAACATCGGCATGAAGTCTTACGTGGGGAAATTCATAGTGTCGCCAATCAACGATGATGGTGAAAATGGGTGCAAGATTGAGTGGTCCTTCGTCTGTGATCCGATTGAAGGTTTGAGATTTGAAGATTTTCTTTCTTATATTGAGACTGGTCTCCAGTGGATGGCAAAGAAAATGGAAGATGCTCTCCTATCTACTAGGTGAAATCTGGCCCTACATGCTTTATATTTGTGTTGCTACTGCTGTTGTTGATGAATAATTTTGTCATGCTTCGTCATATATATGAAAATATAATCCTTTCTCAAAAGTCAGAATACTGATTCGGTATATTGTGAGAGAGATGATTTATGTGTTGGTTGTACAAAATCCGTTCTTGTGTTTGATACAACGATAAGAAAATTTGCAATGTTTATGTGTTTGAGGTGTTGTTCGAAAAAATACTTATAATATTGTGCTGATCTCTTAAGTTGAATATTAATTGTTGACTATGCATTTACAGTGTTTAATGTTTATACATTTGAGATGTTGTATGAAAAACTTTATTATATTGCGTTCATCTCTTAAGTTTTTTTTTTTTTTTTTTTCGGAGAAACAAACACGCACACTAGAGAGAGGGAAATGTTCATCTCTGAAGTTGAATATTTATAATTGACTATATTCATGAAGCTTGATATTAAATTAGTTGAGTATTTGTTGTGTGATTGTGCACTGATTTGTTAGGCGTATAATGGGTTGATATAAACCTTGTAAATGATTACAAGAATCCTTAATTGTGATTAGATTAGTTATTTTGAGGTATAAGATCATGAATTTAAACAAAAAAGATTATGATGACCCAATTTGATATTGGATTAGATGGTGTTTCTTGTGTGTAATTTAATATGCGGCATTTTCACAAAAAATAAAGTGTACCCAAATCAAAGAATAAAAAACTACCTTAGGTAAAAGCCATTTTAGATAAGGGCATGGTATTCCGGGATTCTCTGACTTGATCTTTTCTAGGAATGCGCTCTGTTGAAAGAGAAAACATAGATCACTATCCTAGAATGTTAGAACATCAAACGATGAATGTTTCAAGAGCAAGACAGACAAGGTAGAGTAATGCTTCAAATTTTGATTTGTTACTGTCTCCCAGTCAGTGAAGATATGGCAGTGGAGGGTGGTATTGATCTGAATCAAGCTGACTGTACTGACATGGAAAGAGCTGAACTACATGGATTGATAAGGACACTAGCATTGGCGGTGGCAGGTGTAAACACCTCTTAGTTACTATTTTACAACCTAAGCCACCCAAAATCCACTTCATCTGGATTTGTAAATTTAAAAAAATTTGCAAGGTTGCATAAGTTGTAAAAAAAAAAAAAAAAAATTTTAATATGCGATTGTGTGTGAAGAGAAAAAGTGAGTGGAAAAAGGAGAGAGAATAATACTTTTTATTATTTTATTAAATAGTTTATATATTATTTTGTTGGGTTGTATGTAAAAATAAAAATTGGAATGTAGGATAAGTTGTAAAATGAGTTGGTAAAATAAATAAAGTAATGTTTGAGTATACAAAATAAGTTTTTTTTTTTTTTTTTTTTGGCATTCCCGTATGCTAATACTCTAAACTTGGAAAATATGCGTTGCCCTAGATAGAATGGGAGACAGTATTCATGAAATTACAGCCCTATTAGATAGAATGAGAGAGTATCCATAAAAGCATTAAGCTTAAACTCTATGCCTTCCTCTCTCTTCCAATCTAAATTGGCTATAATTAATTGGGTTCGGTTAATGTATGCTGTTAACCATTCATTTAAAGAAAGTTTTTATGAAAAAAAAAAAAAAGAGAGTTAAGTTTGTGTAGAAGAGTTGTGCACCCGTAAAAAAAGGAAAAGATGAAAAAGATAACTCGCATGCTCTGAGCCTGACACCGTTTTGAGCGGCAATATATTAGCACAAAATAGTGAATACTGGACCTCTTTTTTTAGCTAAAGCAAAATAGTGGACCTCACAGCTAGCTAATGAATTTTTAGGAGTCAATGATGCTGGATATATATATATAAACAAGCTAAGGAACAACAAACAAGCCGAGAGCTAGTTATTGCCTAATTATCCATATTACAAAACCCCACAACAGAAACAGAAGAAACTACAAAAAAATCCAGTATTTGATTCCTTCCCAGACAAGCAAGAGCATCTTAAGCAGCATTTGATTCCTTCACATGCTGAACAAGGTGATTAGGAATCCTCTGCAGCATCTTAAGCAGCACTTGTCCATGATCAAGTGCCAGCTGCCAGGTACCTTATCCACTGCAGATTGCAGAGTCAAAAGCATTACAAGGATGGAGCCAACGGCCTCCAAGCACCACGTACCCATAGCGGTCATGATGGGATGGTATCGAAAAAGTATGCCACCTCGATGGTATCGCAACAGATATGTGTGTGAGAACTCAGAATGTATTAAAATTATTAATTATATCAGAGTGCTCAATAATACTAGAAGTCGCCGCCTTTGGGAGTCGTTTTACTTAACAGACCTTTAATGTATGATTTAATCATACACCTAATTGCACATCCATTGCCCTTTAATCTATTCTTAATTGCCTATAAGGTATGATTTAGGCCAGTTTGGATGAGAGGGAGTAATGAGGAGTATAGTAGAGTACTCACGTGTGTATGTAATCCACTCTTTTTGTCTCTCACACTCACATCACATATGGCTGGGGAAAATAAGAAAAAGTTTAAGGTATACACCTTAAAATGAGCAAAGGCTACATGTACTAGGAAATGTCTTGAAACATTTTAAGGTATACACCTTAAATGTTGAGGTTTTAAAATTTTGATATTTTCAAATTTTATATTTGAGGGGAGGTCAGTAAGGTTATTTTCATTTAATATGTGGCCTTTGTTCATTTTCCAAATATAGAGAAATTAGTTGATTTCAAAGAAGAGAGAGAGAAGAAGAGGGGGGGGGGGGGGGGTGGATTGTGAACCATACTCTTACCTCCACCACTCTTTAATCCAGATCACCATAATTGCATTTATGATTTTTGGCTTGGTTAAGTATTTGCTTTTTTTGATTAAAAAATATATAATTGCTAGCGTTTGCTGCTATGAAATCTCATATGGGTTATGATTAAAATGGTGGAATTTGGTTCTCTTTAGATTGTAGGCTTTTGATTGATTTATTGATTTGTGAGTGGATTGATTATTGTGCTTTGTATTTGTTTAGAATTGAAATTTGCCATATGGGTATTTCTTATTTCACATCAAGAAGGAGAATTGGGCTAAAAAATTATTGTCTAGAGGTTGGAGATTTTTGGATCTTCAACCATGTCACACAAACCTTTTTCATCCATCATTACAATTTTAACACATTTAAAGGTGAGAAACTATTGGCGCATTTGAAAGGTTAAAGATCAAAATGACACAATGTAAAGTTTGGGACCAAATAGGTAATTTAATCAATGTATTTTCTAAAATTGCGTTTTATTAAGATGGAGAGATTGTGTGAGGCATGTGAATTTCATATACTGGTGAAAAGGTAATGTGACGTGTTGCTATTGGAGGGGTTTTGAAACAACGTTGTTTCCCTTGTCAATTTACAAATCAATGGCTGCAATTAACTACCGCTCTGGTTCTCTGGATCTCCAATGTAGAAGTCATCAATAAGGCAAAAACCCCAAGAGAACAATAAGATTCTGAAAGTAAATTATTCTTGTTTACAGACCAATGGTTGTAACCGATTACCTCTCCAAATCTCCAATGTAAAAGTCATCAATCATGTCAAGACTCGGGTTGCATGCTGTGGCCTGCCAAATGGAAGATTAACAAGTTGTCATGAATTTTGGTTGTGATGCAAATAGTAATAATGAAAGGAAGCTTAGGCTTACTATTGATCATTATTCATCCGTTTGTAAACATCAAGAATTACACTTTGCATGGAATGTAAACCAAATAGCAATGTGTTATTTACAAAAAGATCACAAGCATACATTTGGAGTGAGAGAGATTGCTATCTTTAAAGTAGGAGTTTTAACTGCTATACAGGAGTTGTTCCATCTTTATAAATTGCCAAATGACATGACATCCCAAGGCTAGGTCCTGTCTTCACATAAAACAATTCTGAGCCCAACAAAGGAGGCTTCAATTCAGAGGAGAACCAATATAAAATTTTTAGTTAAATGTTTATTGGTTGAACCTAATCAGTTAGAGCTAGGGATAATGCTTTGTTCAGTAAAAACTCGTTGCACACAACCCTGAGGGGTTGGACCGAGTGGCTCTTTGGCTTAAAGGTGCCTCAAAAAGCATCACCCAGGTTCAATCTTAGCTAAGCAATTTGGTTGCCATGCAGGGGTTTATCTTTGATAATTGCATAGTTGCAATTGCATGCTTCATTATTGTTATCCAAATACTAACAAAAGATGAGATGTTAATCGCAACCAGATGGACAAGAAAAAAAATTCTTCAAAATTCTGTACACTTAATGAAGAGGAAAAGGAAAAACAAGTAGTGAAAAGTAAAATTGTTCAGCCAAAAGATGCGTACCCATAAACCTTCAGTTGAATCATCACCAGCATGTGCTAAGATGGCATCACCACCTGGATGTTCCTCTACGTACGAGGTAACATCATAAACCTACAGTCCAGGAAAAGAAAATGGGTGACATAAGAAACTTAGTAAAGGGTTCTGAATGTATGAGTTTTAGATTTCAACTTTCAAATGAAGCATTAAAACAGAGTACCTTGTCCTTGATGATGATCCAACAATCAGTTTTCTTGTTATGCACCAAGACATCAGCTTTACTGTAGATTTTGGATACCTAACAACAAAATGCACAATTGGAGAGTCATGAAATAGATTTCTGATTGATCAAAGGCAAAGAAAGGACATTGAGAATATTTTTTAAGTTTTAATAATGAAGTACGAAAGAGTAATAGACATCTTGATTCTCTATCTCAATATTGTACCAGCAATGGAATTCATATGCAGTTTGATATAGCACATACTAATCAAGGTTTAATGCCATATATTGTTTGAAATTTGAAGATCAAGTTTATGGAGTTCGGGCATCTTCATCAACTATGGATCTCTTCATCAAGAAATAAAGTCTATCCCTCCCACTTAAGCAATGGCCAATGAACATGGAACAAGATCTATCTGAACGGTGAACACCCTCCCCTCTCCTCCTTAATCTTTCCCCCAATTACAAGAGATTGTTTTAGGGGAAAACTTTTGTGTATATTTTGGTTTAACCAAGTAATTCTTCCTTTATGTATCCATCCTAATCTCCTTCTAGAAGGTGCTATTAATGAACCAAGTTCATTTGCAGTTAAGGTAAAAACATTTGTCTCACAATGGCAATAATACTTTATGGTTTTAATTAATCATCAAAAGGAATGCCATTAACCAGCAAATAGTTCAATAGTAAAGAAAAATAAGACTGCTCTTAGAAAGGCCAAGTGCATAAAGGGAAGAGAAAGCTTTTAGCAAAATTGAAGCATAGATCAAGTAAATCAAATTCCTTTTCACCAAACATTTTCCTTAAACACCCACAACTTCAAACTATAATAGCAGTTGGCATGTTGTCATTTAAACAAACAGAAGCTCCCAATTTTCTCTTTTTTAATTATTATTTTTTTGAAACTTCATGTTTGTTTTAGTTGGAACCAGAAAGTACAAAAATTTCTGAAACCAAGCCTAAATTTTAATCTTTAAAACAACGAATCAGGTTAACATTTCACACTTCTTCGTAAACCAAAACAACACTTAACAAAAAACCGAATATTATTCTTCCTTCTTACCAATATATATATATATTATCCTTCATTTGAAGTTCCTCCAATTTCTTAACAACCAAACAGAACATCAAGTACAAATCATGTAAAGCACAAATCGTGTAAGCAGAAATCTGAAGGAATTAAATCAATAAAAAAAAACCAAAGTAAGATTAATAATTTATGGAGCTAAGTAGTTTACTAATTACCTTCTTATTGCTAGCAGTTGACTCAACTTTTTTGGTACCACCTACATTAAACATTTTTCATTTCCTCCAAATCAAACATTATGTACATATTCATCACAATATTGGGTAAGTAGAAAATATGAAGGTGAAAATGTAGAAGATACAAACTTTACCAGATTTATGGACTTGTGGGATTAAAATGAAAGCTCCCAATAAAAAACCCAGAATCAATAACAGCACAGCAATCATCGTATCTCAAAGCTCAGCTCCTCGTATTTCTTACTAGCTTTAATCAGATTTCAAACAAATCAAACTAAAAATAAAAAATAAAAAATGTACAAGAATGTACTATGAAAGCTTAAATGGGTTTTCTCTTCCTATAAAACCAAAAGGCAAATCTAAAAGAACTCACTGTTAATTGAAATTTAAATGGGTTTCTGTTTGGTACCCAACAGCTGCCGGTAGTAACCAAACTGGTTGGCTAAGATTGAACCTGGTTGATAAAAAAATATATTGAACCTGGGTGATGCATTCTGAGGCACCTTTAAGCCAAAGAGTCACTTGATCCAACCCCTCAAGGTTGTGTGCAACGAATTTCAACTAAACAAAGCATTATCCCGAGCTCTAACTGATTAAATTAAAACAATAAAGGTTTAACTAAAGTTTTTATTTTGGTTTTGCTCTGAATTGAAGCCCTTTACAATCTAACTCTTCATCATATGTTAGAATCCACAACTTTCAGAGTTAGCATATTATGAAATAGGAGTAATTAAATATAAAGGGCACTCAACTGTCAAATTACCAACAAAAATAAACAGTACAACTAATATAAAGGGTCAGAATAAAGTTTCGAAATGTAAAGAGAAATGTTACATCCACAATATTTTCACAACTCTTTTGCGACAATCCTAGCTTTAAGTTGTACTTTTAGTTTAAAAAAAAAAAAAAAAAAAACCATTCTTGAAACTTGAAACACACAAAAGTGCAAAACTTGAAACATACACAAGCACACTCGACCCAACCAGGCATTATAATTCATACCCATCACCACTTCATCAAAAACTTGAATAAGTTATGGGGTAAAAAATTATACCTCGGTCAGCAGTTAGTCACACTCTCCCACAGGTTCACCTTCTCTTCTTGTTCTAAAAGAAACAGAATCACAATATACCATTCATAAAGCTTCAAATCAATGTCAAAATAATAACCCCAATAAACACGAAAATCACAAAAAAGATATGGTTGAAGTAGATCGAACAATTAGATTTTGAAAAAGGTTTCAGCTTTTCCCAACTCTTTTCCTATTTCTAAAAACCCAATCCAAAAATATGTACATACTTTTAAAAAAAAAAATTATCAAGCATAACATAGTAAACCAAAAAAGGAGAGGGGAAAAGAAATAAACCTGAACAAGATGGAGATGGTGAGAGTCTGAGAGATTGGAGACGAGAGAGATAGAGCGAAAAAATGACTCCGTGAGGCTGTGAGATCGGTGCTCGGCGGTGGCAGTGTGGCAAGGTGCTCACCGGTGGCAATGTGGCAAGCTGTTCGGCGGCTGGTAGATTTTGATGACTGGGTATCGGGGAGAAAACAGTGACAGTGAAGGAGAAGCGAATGAGATTTGATTTTGTATACTGAAACCGGAAAAATACAGCTCGGTGAAGTTTTTGATGGATTAAAAGATATGGGTTCAATTCCAGTGGACTAAAAATCTATTGGCGGTGTTTTGATCTGATGACAAATGATTTAAGTTAAATCTCTTTTTAAAAAAATAAAAGTGTTGTAGGTATCAAATGATACCATATTAAATATATCAAAATTTAACAAGGATGAAACATGTGACAAAACTTATTATTTTTTATTTTTTGGGTTTACGCATTTTACTCGTGACAGTTTTATTTTATTTCTTATTTTAAGACCACTTTCTGAGTATGTGCTATTTTCTATTTTTATTTTTGAAAAAAAGTTATTAATTTATATTTATTATAATTTGAGATTATTACATTTTTTAATTACAAAAAAATTTAGGGATGTGATGAGTATTATACGTTTGCAAGTGAAATAATTTTTCACTACATCCTTAGGTTTTTTTGTGATTGAAAAATTTAGTAGTCTCAAATTATAATTGATGCAAATTATTAATTTTTTTTTCAAAAAAATAGAAGAACCTTTAAGCACATGCGTGCTCAGAAGTTAGTATTCTGTAATTATTATCTATTTTTGGCAATTTTGTTTATGTAGTAATCAATGTTTTATTGATTGGAAGATGATGCTATAATTCAATATTAACCTTAAGATTTTCTTAATAAATCTTATAAATTTACATATATTGAAAATGCATATTGCCTTTTAAAAAAATGCATAATGAAATTGTAACTATAAAACTACTTTCAAAATGCATGTGAAAATATTTACAAACGCTATTATGAAGAAGTTGATATATTAATGTAGAAAATTGAAATATTTATATCAGGCAAAACTATAAAATAATTCATTACATTTGAAACATGGAATAAGTTAACTTATTAAAATTATGCCGGCTATGGTGGAGAAGTTGGTGGAGCAATATTTTTTTGTTTCACATTCTAATTGCTTTCCCGCAGTATTTACCATGAACCTATAATACAAAATGGGTTACTTTGTGTTATTAATAGAAACTTTAAAACATACACAATAATGATAAGTAAAATACAAATCAAGCATAAACTTGTGAAATGAAATATTTGAACTAAGCTTGTGATGATATTGCATAGCTCCATGTGTGTGACTACTTCAGCTTAGGACTTGAAGGGCTGTCATTTAATTACCAAAGACTTTCAATTTGGATTCATTCTAACTTTAGCTTGATTTGCCCCATCTAAAACAAACTTTCTAACAAAGAATGCCCAAAATCACTAAAATGAGTAGCACCATAGATAGCATAGACTATATATTGATTACTATCTTAGGCATTGCAAAGCTGATTAGTGCTTTTAATTTCAAAAACTTAGCAGTCTCAATTTTCAAAAGGGGAAAAAAAAAACTAATCAATCTAATACCTCCGATAGGTACGTTGGCTAGTTGTTTATTTTTAACATTTTAAATTATTATTGCGTTCAACAGGTAAGTTGGCTAGTTGTTTATTTCTAACATTTTAAATTATTGTTGCGTTGGTTCTTGCTTGAATTAGACTGATTAGTTTTTTTTTAATTATTTTTTTTATATATATAAAAATCTGGCTAAAAAATGCAAATCAGAGCTAATTCAAACACAAATACGCCAAATGTACAAAGGCTAATACAAATTTGGTGTAAGCAACATAACATAAGCAACAATGGTAATTGACAATTATTAGTGGTATACTTAGGCTTTTCGAGCATTAGTGGTATACTTTTTCCTTATTCCCATCTCTACGTCAGATTGGTTGAAATCACAAACATGAAATCTGCTTGATGCAAATGCGTTGCAAACAAGTATTAATGATAACTATGGAAAAAAAAAAATGATACCAAGAGGAGATACATGAAGTAAACCATTTCAATTCTTACTGAATCAAGTATTCTTGGCAAAATTCCAATCATATTTGGTCAAATTGATAAAGCTTACAAAGTTCATGTCAAAGGTCTAACATTCTGTTCATTACCTTTAACCATACATGGACCTTAATCACTCTATTCATGTTCTAAACTTTTCATCTATATTTTATTACACCATCTTGTTCTACAAAACGACCAACTGCTGAGACAGATAAATGATTACTTCTTGAAAAAACTGGAGCAAGTTCACCTAGTTGTACATGAAAAGCAGAATGTCACAACCCCAACCAATTCACCATTCACAAATCACAATGAATAAACAGCTATTAATTGGATTGTGTTGGGAAACTACCAAAAAGCCTTAAAAAATCTTTAATTATGTGAAGCTTCTCAATTGCGTCATCAAAGGTCCCTCTGAAACAATCAAATTCAAATTTTTTATTTCTTGAATGTACCAATTGGCTTTAAAAGAAAAAAAGAAAAATTCTTACAAAGAATAAGAAAGACATGGCCAAGAAGGCAAGAACACCAATCCACCCTAAAGTCTCAGTATGTCAACCCTCACTTTAACTAACTGGAAAGGAATTGCTCTAATACCAACAAACCTTGTTCGATTCCTCTGTAAAATGGACAAAAAC
Source organism: Castanea mollissima (assembly GCA_014183005.1). NCBI lineage: Eukaryota > Viridiplantae > Streptophyta > Magnoliopsida > Fagales > Fagaceae > Castanea > Castanea mollissima. The sequence goes on along the minus strand of JACAVU010000012.1, from coordinate 1,629,263 downwards.
AATAGTCAAACTCACATGCAATTTCCCATCTGCCGCTATGTTCTCAAAAATGATATGATAAATTCATAAATCTTAGTAGAAAAGAAAGAAGAATGCCCTTTTATCATGCAATACCCTTTTATTTTCTCTTATATGCAAAGTTGGAGAATAGGGAGCCAAGGGAAGCCACAATGAAAGAAGGCCCTATATATTGTCACTATGTTTGAGATCTAAGCATAAAAGATCGTTAACTTCAAAATATACATAAAACTGGTTTTAAAAAAAAAAAAAAAAACTAAAGAAAAGAAAATATTACAACAATGAAAGAATTAAAATCGTAAAAGTACACACACTTTTGAATTTTTTGGATATATATCTCTCATAGTCCCTGTCCTCTTAAATGATTACTCTTGTTCTTCTGCCTTCTCTCTTTATTTGTTTGAAACTGCAGTTATGACCCTATGATTCCTTTGTAAAATGGACAAAGCCAACATACAAACTTAAAGGCTACTTGTCTCAAAGGATATGCCCCATATAAGAGAGAGAGAGAGAGGAGGAGAGGGGGTAGTTTTTCTAAACAGGATTGTTTTTTCCCCTTCAAGTTCAAAATAAAGAAGAAGAGATTTGAGGTGAAAAAAAAAAAAAAACCAAACGTAGTGAGAATAGGGAGCAAGAGAAACCGAAAATAAAAAACAAAAAGGTTAGTCTTGATAAAGCACAAAAAAGAAAAAAAGAAAACGTGACTATGTGAGTGATTGAAAGAATATAGGAGAGTTGGAGCAATTCAATTTTCTGAATATTGAGTTTCATAATCAACGGAGAGTTGTCCTATTGTGTAGTATTATTCAAAATTTTAGCATTTTGAACATAGTATTTTACTTGAGTATTTTTTATTTATTGAAGACTTTTTAAACGTGTAGTTATTCACAAATTAAAAAAAAAAAAAAAAAAGTAGCCGGAGCAGGCTTTTTGGGATAGAACTTGGGATATGTATATATATTTTTTTCATATTAGGAACGTGGGTAGATATTTTTTTTAATTTTTATAACAGAGTAGATAAATTTTTTGATAGGACATGGGTTTTATTTTTTGTTCATTATGTTTTTTTTGTTTTTAATTTTTAAAAAGAAGTTAAAAGTAGTTTAAATTGTAATTAAACTTGTTTATATCTATTTAGTTTTTTTTTTTTGTATAAACTTGAGGATGTTTTATAAAAAAAATTGATTTGAAAGTAAAAGTAAGGATGATTTTTTTTTAAAAGGAAAAAAAAAAAAAAAACAACAAACATATAGTTGCTTTGAAGAAGTGGGCTAGTGGGAGAATAATCCTATTTTGTAGGAAATGTTTTAGGTGAGAGTTAAAGATATATTTTTATAGTGTTATCCTCGAGTTTTGCCACTACTTAAACGTAGGTTGTAGGGGTGTACAGTACACCAGCCAAGGCATGGGAGAATGTTGACATGGCTAGATTCGAACTCTACATGTGGAATGACTGTAAGCAAGGAAAAGGAACGTTGGCTGAGAGAGGGGATCTTTGGTCTATGCCAATGGTGTGACCTTCTTGGGGAAGAGTGAGATTTGCACTTGACATGGATACCTAGCACTCACAAAAGGGAGATAGTGACCCTCTTTGGTTGGAGATTATGAAATCCTTCCCTCCCATTGGCTATGCTTGTGTTGGACCACTGTTGGAGACATGTGCATTACTCTCAAAATCCCTAATGTCCCTTTCCTTGTCCAAGGATTGCTCCCCACGTAGTGGCATGGTCACCTGTCATGCCGCTATACTGACCTTACCATGCTTACTCTCCCTCCTCCAGCCACTACATAGTACAACATCTGTATTAGAATTCAAATGGGGGAATCAGAGTGTAACGTCTGTCTTGTGTACTTAGCAACATTTCTTGGATTATAAGAGGAACATGTTGTTGGACTATTAGGGTAAGAACCAAGATAAAACAATAGAGAAAATAGTAGAAGGTTTATAAGAAAGAGAGGAAGAGAAAATGCCTCTCCTTTAGTAAGAACACCACTACTGTACAATGGAAGCCTCCATTTTCATATAATAAAAAGCTTGATAGAGTAAGGGACGTTCACCTTTGCTCACTCGTAGTTTTTTTTATCCCTTCCAAAGGGTTTTCTATGTACATCCCATTGTCATCTTTACTTTCCTTGCACTACTTTCTTTTCCTCTTGAGGTTATGATGTTAAAGCTTCCATTTTTATTGTTTTTGAGTTTTTTCATCAAAATGTACTATTAGATATCTCATACACTTTTCATACGAGTTTACAAATTTAACTTGCACATATAGGTATTTTGGAACAAAAAAAAAAAAAAAATAGTCAAAATAGGGGAAGTCCTGTAAATAGTAGTATAGATTATAGAAGAAGTTGTATTAGTACTTGATTACTAATATGAGAGAGAAATGTGGAGGTGGGAAAAAAAAGTTTAATGATAATACGTTTGTGGAAAAAAAAGGCGGTTTTATTTTTTATATTTTTTCAAAAAGACGAAGTTGTATTAATACTTGACAACTAACGTGAGAGAGTAATGTGGAGGTGGCAGAAAAAACTGATTTTTTTAATTTTATTTTATAAGTTAGCTTAAATTAGGAGTTTTTAAATTACCAATTTTACATGTCTAACCCTATAATTTAAGCCTTAGAAATGAATGATTTTGAGAGTATTTTTGGTATCTAAATTGAGGATGCCAAACAGGAGAAACCCCTTAAATATTAGTATAGATGTGTTAGCAGGTAATTATTTTTATATGCATATTTCTCATGTATTAGGTTTTGATATGAATAATGTGATATCATTTGATACAAAATACTTTTTTGTACAAGTGGAGATATGTGGCAAAGATGTGTAAAATTTTAAGTAATGTTACTATTTTATAATATTTTTACAAATTATTAATATGACAAATAATTATGAGTTAACATCACTTTTTTATTTACTAATAATTATTCACTACGTCAGTCACTTGTAAAAAAGTTTGTAACTTTAGCATTTTCCTACTAAACTAAAATGTAACTCACTCTATGTGCTACTACAATACAATTCTACCTTTACTAATATTATATTTAACATTTTTATTTAAATTTTTTAAAAAGACCTTATATTTAACTTAAACCATGATAATTTCATGTAAATTTTTGTTAGTACTTATTTTAATAGTCTATCATACAGTTTTGATTCTAATTAACATGTATATACCTACAATTTGGTCAATACAAAATATTTATCATTTTTTGGGGTACTAAAATGAAACTTATCAGTTGCCCACATGTGCTTCTAGCATGTTATATATTCCATAAAATGCCACATATTATCCCAAGATCAGCCTTAAGTTGGTTTAGATCGTAGGTATTTATATTAAAAAGAAAGGATTAGATTAGGTGTAATTTTTTTTATATAGTTCATTTACGCTCTGTTTGTTTTAATAATGATGTTTTCTAGAAAATAAGTCATTTTCTAAAAAGCATTTTCTATAAATCTATCTCATTTTTCAATGTTTGGTAGTAACTTTAAATAAGTTGAAAAACAACCTCTTAACTTTCCTTATTTAGCTTGCTGTGAGATAGAGTTGTTTTCCAAAAAAATTTAATAGAAAACAATCTCTAAAAATAAGTCATACTTTTTATATTGACCAAAAATAGTTTTCCTTTTACTCATATTTTTTTATGCTACTAAACATTGGAAAATAAGGAAAACTATTTTTATACAAGGTTTTCCATTGAAACAAACGGAGCGTTAATATTAGAATTTTTGTTTTTTTTTTCAATGAATAATTGACATGTGACAAAAATTAAAAATCTTAAATTATAACCGTGTGAGTGTGGAAATATGTTTCACCAAATATTATCAACATTTCCATAGCACTTAATCTCTCTTCCATCCAGTTAATTATATCTTGTCCAATCTCTTCTCCATCCAGTTAATCATATCAGATTATAGGAAAGCTTTGAACCAGAAAAAAAAATGTCCCAACAATTGGATGTGTTGGGTTCAGACTAGGGATGACAATGGGGCGGGGCAGGGCAGGGCAGGGCCGAAGGATGGGGTCTTCATCCCCGCCCCGCAAGGTTTTGTCTTGCCCCATCCTCTTCCCCCCACCCCGCATGATAGAGAAAACTTTCTCACCCTATCCCCGCCCCTTGGGGCCCCGCGTAGCCCTGCCCCACCCCGTAAAATTTTACTTTTTGTTAATTTGCCCTACAACTAGTATAATTTTTTTAATGAAACCTGTTTCATTAATAAAAATATATATACTTGAAATTACAACTAAATCTATCCTATCCAATCAAATCAATTTTTTAGAAATACATGCAATAATATATCCAAGTGTTTAACAAGACAATCGTAAAAAAAAAAAAAAAAAAAAAAAAAAAAAAAAAAAAAACTCATATTATAACACATAACAAAATAAAGGCAGAGAACCACATTAGGTAGAATAAAATAAGTTAATATTAATATGTTTGTTTAAGCGGCATCTCCATCCCCGCCCCACCACCTTTACTGGGTAAGAAAAACCCACACAATACAAAGTGGAGAGAGAGCTAAATGGGATGGGGCAAAATTGCCATCCTTACTACAGACACAAAGCTGGTGAGGTGAATTCAAAATCCCTCCGGCACTTCTTCAATGTGAGTGGCAATTAGCACAAAATACTGGACCCATTTTTTTAGCCCAAGCAAAGTAGTGGACCTCAAAGCTAGCTAATGACGTCCTAGGAGTCAATGATAAGTGGTTGAATTTGGTAATTTCCCACGTTATATTCATATATAAACAACAACCACACATCTTATATCCACATTTTCTATAATTCAACTCTTTTTGTCCCTCTTCTGTTTCTCACACTCACATACCTATCCTATGGCTGGAGAAACAGTAACACAAACAAAGTGGGAAGGCAAAGCCTGTGTTGAACTAGCAATTCCAACAGCACAAGAAGTTTGGCCTCCGGTGGAGGACTTCTGCAACCCACACAAATGGCTTCCTACTATTGATACATGTTACCAAGTGGATGCATGGGATCCTTGGTCAGCCTGGAATGGTCCGGTACGTCGCCACCACAACAACGACTTCGTCCAACGGCAACGAGGAAACGATGATCAAGTGGGCCAAAGAGAAACTACTGATGATTGATTCCATCAAACGGTGTTTGAGCTATGAGGTTACTGATAATAACATCGGTATGAAGTCATACGTGGGGAAATCCACAGTGTCGCCAATCAATGATGATGGCCAAAATGGGTGCAAGATCGAGTGGTCCTTCGTCTGTGATCCGATTGAAGGTTTGAGATTTGAAGATTTTATCTCTTATATTGAGACTGCTCTCCAGTCAATGGCAAAGAAAATGGAAGATGCCCTCTTATCTACTAGGTGAAATCTGGCCCTACATGCTTTATATTTGTGTTGCTACAATTGTTAGATGAAAATTTTTGTCATGCTTCAGCATATATATATGATCCTTTCTCAAAAGCCAAAACACTGATTCAGGTATCTTGTGAGAGTGACGATGTATGTGCAGGATGTACAAAATCCCTTCTGGTTGTATCAACAACGATAAGAAAAAATTTGCAGTGTTTATGTATTTTGACGTGTTGTATGAAAAAACTTATTATACTGTATTGTGTTCATCCCATAAGTTGAATATTGATTATTGTCTATATTCCTGATTTGTTTGTAGTTTTTATGTATGAAAACCTTATTTGTCTTCATCTCTTAAGTTGAATATTCATTATTGGCTATATTCATGTTGGATTGTTATTGAATTATTTAAGTATTTATGGTTGACATGAGCATATAAAAAAGCTTAATTATGACTAAATTAGTCATTTAAATGTATTATACAAATGAGACTCGAAAACGTTACTTTACAATGTTTTTTTTTTTGTTAGTGTTGTGTGGTGGAGAGGTGTTACTTTACAATTTAGGTTTTGAAGAGTACGTCATTTAAGCAAAAGAGATTATAATTGGACCCAATTGATACTAGATTTTTTTTGAGAATGAATTGATACTAGATTAGGTGGTGTTTCTTGTATGGATATGTATTATATATATAGCAGAGCCAAAGGAGCAAGATGGGGCAACTGGCCTCCCTGAGCTACCAGAAAATTCTTCCATAATAGTACTCTACTATATTAGAAAGTCTTTATTGGCGCCCCCTACGAAAGAAAACCTCCCATAAAAAACAAATATTCTTTCCTAACTAAACTAAACTAAACTTTTTCGTTTTTTCCTAACCAAACAATGAGTTAGTAGGTCTCACTTAAAAGTTATAAAACCCTTCATTGTTTGTCACAAACTTTCACCCCTCTCACGGCAAGTTAGGGATTGAAAGTTCGAACAATGTAGGTCCCACATTATAATAAAAACAAAATTTCAAAAGCCAATAAGCCAATACCAAACGGACAACACCAAACCCAGCCACTAAAATTCAAAACCAAACCTAGTAGCAATGACTCACCTAGCCATGATGACCTTCGTAGTCTCAATTAGAGATGATCATAGATCAGGTATGGGTTGGGCATACCCAAACCCCATCCAATAATTTTACTCATGGATACCCGATTCACTTACTTGATTGGCACCCATATTCGTTTGTTACCCAACTCTTTTACTATGGATGACCAAATCCAACCCCAACCTGAATTTTGAGTTTTTTATTTTTATTTATTTTTTATTTTAGTGATAAAATTTTAAACTGACAAAAAAGGGAAAAAAAATCTATATTGCCAATATTTTAACAGTTATATGCTAAATTATAGTATTGGACTAATGTTAGGCATGATTCTGTGTGTTGTATTGTAATAGTCGCATAAGTACATATCAGGTGCTTATACCTCATGTGCCTATATCAGACTTGTAGTGTAGTGAGTTAGTTGGATATGGGTTAGTTAGTGGAAGTACAGGATAGTTAGGGTTAGTTAGAGAATTGAGGTGGCATTGACAACTGGTAGATGATGTATAAAAGGGAGGCTATTGTACGCTGAGAAACTAAGCAAATACAATCTCAATTTCAGTTTTTCCTTGTCTTTTCCTCTATTCCTTCTATTCCCAAATCTTAGAGGCCCAGTTGACCTTGAATTAGCTACACCAATTAACCATTGAATGCAATCCTTACAATTGGTATCAAAGCTTGCTTTCCTCGGCATATATGGCGGAAACCCGTGCTTCTACTGCAACCAACGAGGCTATTGCCTCACTGCGAATGACCACTGATCATCAAACAAAAGAGTTAAGAGAGATGAGAACTATTCAAGAGATCCATACAAGAACGATGAATGAAAATACAAGAATGATGAATGAAATGAGTCAGCAGCTAACTACGATCTTGCAGAAATTGAGTTCTTCAGATCAAGGAAGATCTCTCCAATCTTAGAGACCTGGGGAAAATCACAACCCTAATTTTGCTATGTTGCCTGTGTCTCGACCCACGAGGTTGGAATTTCCCAAATTCTCTAGTGATGAACCTGTAAGCTGGATGTATAAAGCTAACCAATATTTCAGATACTATAATACCCCCATTGGAGAGAAATTGATGCTGACTTCATTCCATATGGAGGGTGAAACACTGATCTGGTTCGAAGAGAGTGAAGAAATTGGGGTGTTCTGTGACTGGGAGTCTTTAGTTCAAGCTATGCAAGTGAGGTTTGGTACAAATGCGTATGATGATCCTATGGAAATGCTAACTAGGTTGAGGCAGACATCTTCTGTAGCAATGTATAAGACTCAATTTGAGATTTTGTCAAATAGAATCAAAGGGTTGTCTCCAATGCATAAGCTGAGCTGTTTCTTAAGTGGCTTGAAGGATGAGATATGCCTGCTAGTGAGGATGCTAAATCCACAGTCATTGAATGCAGCTTTTGGATTTGCTAAAATTCATGAGGAGTACTTGATAAGTTGCAGAAGGAGCTCTAAGATTCAGCAAGAAATAGGTAAACCATCTGTCTTGGGTCTTCCTAAAGTTAATACCTTTGTAGAAGCTAAATCAAGAATTCCAATTAAGAGAACTTCCCCTGCCCAAATGGAAGAGAGGAAGAAAAAAGGGTTATGCTATAACTGTGATGACAAATGGGGTCCAGGCCATAAGTGTAAAAGTGCCAAAATATTCCTTCTTGAAGGTATTGAATTGATGCCCGATTCACAATCTAGGGTTAAGATCACTGAGTTGGATGAAGAAGTTGGTAGTTCAATCAATGAAGGGCAGAATACTAGTCCTAATTCTGAGGAAGTTGAGATAACTCTATATGCTTTAATTGGTACTCCCACGCCTGGTACTATAAGGATTAAGGGTAAAATCAGTGGAGTTAGTTTGGTAGTTTTGTTAGACACAGGTAGCACACACAATTTTATTGATGCTGTATTGGTTTCAACTTGCATTTGCTGGTTGACCAATCTCAAACTTTAGAAGTTAAGGTAGCTAATGGTGCAGTGGTGAAATCTTAAGGGTTTTGTGATCAAGTACTAGTATGCCTTCAAAGGGGGGAATTTTCTATTCAATTTCATGTCTTGCCACTTGGGGGGTGTGATGTTGTTTTAGGAACTCAGTGGCTTACCACACTTGGTGATATTCAATGGAATTTTCAATTTTTGACTATGGAGTTTTGTTATAAAGGGCACAAGGTTTTGTTGTAAGGATTGAAGCATTCTGGTTCACATCTTCTTGATGGGGATCAATTCTTTAAGGCTCCAATTAAGAAAAGGCTGTTGGTTCACATATCAACTCCCTCCGTAGCTGATAGGCAGGCTACTTTACCTACAGTAGTGGTGGATTTACTTCAAGAATTTGCTCAGGTCTTTGATACTCTAGTAGGGCTACCTCCTTTAAGGGGGCATGAACATCAGATTACTCTTAAGGAGGGTGCTCAGGCAGTCTGCCAAAGACCCTACAGGTACCCTTTTTACCAAAAGAATGAAATAGAGAAGATAGTTAAGGAATTATTGGCTGCTGGTTCTATTAGGAATATTTGTAGTCCTTTTGCTTCCCTTGTTTTGTTGGTAAGGAAGGCAGATGGGTCCTGGCGTATGTGCATTGACTACAGGGCCTTTAACTTGAATACTGTCAAGGACAAATTTCCTATACCTGTTATTGATGAATTACTTGATGAATTGAATGGTGCTTGCATATTTTCCAAACTTGATTTAAGGTTTGGATATCACCAAATTAGGATGTGTGAGAAGGACATTCCTAAAATAGCTTCTAGGACTCATAAAGGGCATTATGAATTTCTGGTTATGCCTTTTGGCCTCACTAATGCACCTTCTACATTTTGTCCCTAATGAATCAAGTGTTCAAACCTTTTCTTAGAAGGTTTGTTCTAGTCTTCTTTGATGATATTTTGGTTTATAGTAAATCCTTGGTTGATCATGTTTCTCACTTGAGAGCTGTATTGGAGGTGTTAGCTAAGGAACAATTATTTGCTAAGAAGTCCAAGTGTGTTTTTGCTTGTGGTGAGGTTGAGTATTTGGGGCATCTGATTTTTGGTGAAGGAGTAAGGATAGACCCTAAAAAAACAATGGCAATGCAACAATGGCCTACTCCTAGGGATGTTAAGGCTTTGAGGGGGTTCTTAGGTCTCACTGGGTATTATAGAAAATTTGTCCAAGGGTATAGCAAATTGCAGCCCCATTAAGCGCTCTTCTAAGGAAGGATTCTTTTACTTGGACTGAGGAAGCTGATGTGGCTTTCCAAAATCTCAAATCAGCTATGTCCAATCCACCTGTTTTAGCTCTTCCAGACTTTGATAAGATGTTTGTGGTGGAGTGTGATGCTTCAGGAGTTGGTTTAAGGTGCTGTACTGATGTAGGAAGGAAGAGCTATAGCTTTCCACAACCAAGCTCTTAAGGGGAGGAGTTTAGCTTTATCAACCTATGAGAGGGAACTGTTGGCTTTGGTAACTGTTGTGCAAAAGTGGAGGCCATACTTAGTTGGGAAGCCTTTTTTAGTGAGGACAGACCAGCAAAGCCTTAAGTACATTTTGGAACAGAAAATTGGTACTCCGGCTCAGCAAAAGTGGATTACCAAGTTGTTAGGATATGCTTTTATTGTAGAATATAAAAAGGGTAAAGAGAATGTGGTGGTAGATGCTTTGTCCAGACAGGTTTCTATTGATGAGGTTTCTTTGCAGAAGGGTGTTTTGTGCATGATTTCTTTTCTTGCCCTTGATTGATTGACTCAACTTAAAGCTAGCTATGTTGATGATCATTCCATTAAGAGTGTGTTAGATGCTTTTCAAGTAGGGAAGGAAGGTCCTAAAGGCTTCATTATGCAGAATGGTTTGCTGTTATACAAGGGCAGAATATATTTGGGAACTTGTGCTTCATTAAAGACAGCTATTTTGCAGCAAGTGCATGATGGACCTTGGGGGGGTCCTCTGGGTTCCCTAAAACATTGCATCGGGTCCAGAGAGACTTCCACTGGCTTGGTTTAAGGGCAGATGTTAAGAAGTATGTCAAGGAATGTGATACCTGTCAGAGGCTCAAGCATGAAACCTGTAACCCAACAGGCCTGCTTCAACCCTTGCCTATACCAAAGAGACCTTGGGTGGCTGTGAGCATGGATTTTGTTGAAGGTCTTCCAAAATCTCGGATGAAGGAGGTGGTTATGGTGTGGTGGACAAGTTTACAAAGTTTGTTCATTTTGTTACCTTGTCTCATCCATACACTGCTTCTAAGGTAACAACTCTTTTTATGCAGAATGTATGTAAGTTATATGGCATGCCTTCATCAATTGTTAGTGACAGGGATCCTATATTTACTTCTCACTTTTGGCAAGAGTTGATGAAGATTCAAGGCATCCAATTAGCCATGTCCTCAGCCTATCACCCCCAAACAGATGGCCAAATAGAGGTGGTGAACAAGAGTCTTGAGCATTATTTGACAGCTTTTGCAGCTGACAAACTAGCTACTTGGGTTGAGTGGTTGCCCTTTGCTGAGTTTTGGTTTAATACTAATTTCCATAACTCACTTAAGTTGACTCCTTTTGAAGCATTGTATGGATATCCCCCTCCTAGGCTTATGGATTATATTCCTAGCATAACGAAGGTTAAAGGTGTGGATGCTCATTTGAAATCCAGACGGCAGCTGACTTTTTTGTTAAAGCAGAACTTGGTAGCTACCCAGGAAAGGATGAAAATGTATTATGACAAGCACAGGTCTGAGAGGAGTTTTACTGTGGGTGATTGGGTGTTCCTTCGTCTTCAAGCTTACAAGCAAAAGTCCCTCAAGCACCACGAAGTGAATAAACTATCTCCTAAGCATTATGGCCCATTTCAGATCTTGCAAAGGGTGGGAGAGGTGTCTTATAGGTTGGATCTGCCTCCAAATTCTAAGATCCACCCTACTTTTCATGTGTCCTGCCTGAAGGCTAAGCTTGGGCAGCATGTGGTCTCTGTTCCCACCTTACCACCTATTGATATGGAAGGTTCTATTATCTCAGAACTTGTGGCTATTCTTCAGGAAAGGACTCATCAACTGCGCACTAGGCCATCACTCAAGTTCTGGTACAATGGCTAGGTGAAAGTCCTGAAGATGCTACTTGGGAGAGCTTGTATGTTCTGCAACAAAAGTTCCCTCACCTTGTGGGCAAGGTGCTCTAAAGGGGAGCGTATTGTTAGGCATGATTCTGTATGTTATATTGTAATAATAGCATAAGTACATATCAGGTGCTTATACCTCTCGTGCCTATATCAGACTTGTAGTGTAGTGAGTTCGTTGGATATGGATGAGTTAGTTGGATATGGGTTAGTTAGTGGAAGTATAGGATAGTTAGGGTTAGTTAGAGAATTGAGGTGGCATTGACAGCTGGTAGATGATGTATAAATATGAGGCTATTGTACACTGAGAAACTAAGCAAATACAATCTCAATTTCAGTTTTTCCTTGTCTTTTTCTCTGTTCCTTCTATTCCCAAATCTTGGAGGCCCAGTTGACCTTGAATCAGCTACACCAATTAACCATTGAATGCAATCCTTACAACTAAAGCCTCTATTTCTTTTTCCCTTGAATGAAAGCCATAAGATTTATAGCTTCCACATGCATGTGGTCCTCCCTGACTTCCTAACCAATAAAATGTTATTATTTAAGCAAATGTAACATCACTTGGTAATTTTTTTTTTTTTTTTTTTTTTGTGCTGATTAGAAGCTCACTCATACATTTGCATAGATGATATCATCTCATTAGTTGGGAGGACCACGTTAGCGGTTCTTTTGGTGGACCTAATAATTTCTCTTTTGTGAGGTATTCAGTAACTAATTCCATGATATTTGCAAATTTTCCTTATAAAAAATTTCCTTAGTATTGTACATTGTAATTCATGTAATTTATATAATAAAAGCTATTTAAGGAAAACTGGAAAAGGATTTTCTGGAAATATTTGAATTTATTTGAAAACTTTCTACCTTTCCCTAGAGAGTAGAGAGGAGAAGTGGTAATGATATCCTTTTTGTATTGCTAAAACTTAGGGAGAAGAATAAACCTTCATAAATAAATAAATGAACCTTCCACTATTACATTACTTTTGCTTGGTTGTATCATAGAGACAAATTTATAATAACTCATTAGCAACTCTTATATAGGGCAAATATTGTCTAAAAACAACAATTTCATTGTACTTATAAGCCATTAAAGTTTCCTTATTTGTTTAAAACATTGATTAACCATTTATTTTATGTTGACATTAGTCATTCGTTTTATATTTTTCAAGTGTAAATCAAATCTTATTTATTACTTGATATCCAATTACTATTAGTCTATTACTTAAAGTTGACCCACACATAATGCCCCCTTTCAAATAAGAATTCCCTTCCTCATTTTTAGCCTTTTAATTGTTTTCTACCTAAATAAATCTTAGATTTCAATAGTTATGGTAAATTTAAAATCGACTAATGCTAGAGATACAAACTTTTTTACAACAAATTTTACAAACTGCTGATGTGGTGAGTAGTTATTGGTAAATTAAAAAAGTAATGTTAATGGTGGGCTTAGATAAAAACTAATAAGAAGGCGAACACAACAACTATTTGTAAAAAAGTTGTAAAATAGTCTATGACTATAATATTACTCTTTAAAATCACATTAGGTTTTTAGCAACTTTTTTTTTAATAGAAAATAGTTTTTAGCAACTTTGAATGGAGTCCAAATCTATCCCACTTTTCCTACCCCATTATATACTCCACAAATGAAAATATGCCACATGTCCATCTAATTTATTAAATGGTAAATTTATGTCTTCCATCATTTGAATTACCTAAATATGATGGATTATTTATTTATTTATTTTAGGTAATTAAAATGATAGAAGACATAAATCTAGCATTAATAAATTAGATGGACATGTGACATGTTTTCATTTGTGGAGTATATAGTGTAGTAGGAAGAGTGGGATAGAAAATTTGGACTCCTTTGAATGTTTAGTTTTCACATGGTAAAAATTTGAATATAAATTTGATAGTTGACTTTTTAGTTTTTACTTTTGGTAATATGTGGTATAAAAATATGAATTTTCAAATTAAGGATTCGTTTGAAAAAAAAATGTACAATAATGAAATTACACACCAAGCTTTAGGGGTGTAATTTGCAATTTATCTTTTTTTTTTCTTTAGGTTTTTCTTATTTAAATTACCATATTATCACATATTAAACAATAGAAAAGTCAATGGGATGAATCTGTTAATGTAATTTCACATAATTCACAAATCTAGTTGAATTATTAAAACACAACCAAGTCACACGGTTTGCTTAAAACCCGTAGGATACGTAATGACTTTGTAGGAGTCAATGATAAGGTGGGTGAAATTGGTAATTTCCATTTACATCTTTAGGCAAACTATTATGGACAAAGTTTAGCTACAAAATTGGTTGTAACTTTAGACTATAAATTTACTCAATATCTTTTTATTAGAGGTGAATTTTGACAAATCTACCATTGAATTATATCTTCTTCTTATATCCTCCATGTTTGCAAAATTTCAAGAAAATTAAAGATTAGTAGCTATGCCATCAATAAATTTTTATATTGCAAGTTTTTGTAATTTAAAATTATGCATAAAATATAAGTTTATAGATTATATGATAAATAATATTCGATTGATACAAAATTTGACATATGTATTAAGAGCGTAAGGAATATGCAATTCAACGTTTAGATTTTCAAAATATATAGTAATATATATTTTATTAAGTCAGTTTGTAGCCTTAAGCTACAACCAATTTTGTAGCTAAATTTTGTCCAAGTATTATTCCTTAATAAAACACCCCCACATAAGTCATTACAAACAACCACACATCTCATATACACATTCTCTATATATAATCCACTCTTTTTGTCTCTCTTCTGTCTCTCACACTCACATACATATGGCTGGGGAAACAGTAACACAAACAAAATGGGAAGGCAAAGCCTGTGTTGAACTAGCGATTCCAACAGCACAAGAAGTTTGGCCTCTCATGGAGGACTTTTGCAGCCTACACAAATGGCTCCCTTATGTTGATACATGTTACCAAGTAGATGGGATCCCTGGGCAGCCAGGCATGGTCCGGTATTGCGCTTCCACAATAACATCTTCATCCAACGGCAACAAGGAAACGATGACCACGTGGGCCAAAGAGAAACTACTGATGATTGATCCCATCAAACGGTGTTTGAGCTATGAGGTTATTGATAATAACATTGGCATGAAGTTTTATGTGGCGAAACTCATAGTGTCGCCCAACGGTGATGGCAAAAATGGGTGCAAGATCGAGTGGTCCTTCGTTTGTGATCCGATTGAAGGTTTGAGATATGAAGATTTTCTCCTTAATACTATTGAGACTGGTCTCCAGTCAATGGCAAAGAAAATGGAAGATGTCATCCTATCTACTAGGTGAAATCTGGCCCTACATGCTTTATATTTGTGTTGCTATTGTTGTTAGATGAATAAATTTGTCATGGTCCTTCGTTTGTGATCCGATTGAAGGTTTGAGATATGAAGATTTTCTCCTTAATACTATTGAGACTGGTCTCCAGTTAATGGCAAAGAAAATGGAAGATGTCATCCTATCTACTAGGTGAAATTTCGCCCTACAGGCTTTATATTTGTGTTGCTATTGTTGTTAGATGAATAAATTTGTCATGCTTTAGCATATATATATATATAATATGATTCTTTCTCAAAAGCCAAAATACTGATTCAGGTATCTTGTGATTGTTGGGTATATTTCAATAATTTATTTTTGTGATAAAGCAAAAGGAACAATACACAGATTTAAGAATAAGCAATAACACAAATAGATGTACAAAACAACAACAATAAACAAATATTGAATATATATATAAAGAGAAATCTGCAAATAATTAAAAACCCACAGACCAAATGCGTGAAGGATGAACAATTCAGATCAAGTCTTGTGTTTGACACAATCTCCTTAAAGCAGATTTCGCTCCTCACACAATCATTGTGGTGCTTTGAGACTCATGGACGTCTGCCTCCCAGGATAAAATGATCTATAGCATGAAAACAAAGCACATAAGCTCGTGCTCTGCGAACTACACAATGTCTCTTCCTCTCTCTTTGACACAAAATGAAATGCACAAAAATATTTTCACTTGGAGAGTTTTCCTGAAAAGTAGTTTTTTTATGAATGAGGGACTATGTAAAAATTATACGTTATTGAACAGGCACTTTGTTTCAGTAATAACTACTGTGCACAGACTAACTGACTCAAAATTAAAATGATAAAATATTATTATTTGGACAAGTAGGCCCAATCCACATATGCCAAAAGCCCAATCCAATGTCCAACCCATGAGCATATAAACTCATATATTATCTATTTCTTTTCCTATGTGGGACTTAGGATTTTTACCACTTATAATAACATCTTCAAGTGAACTAAGAAAACATCAATTTTTTATTCCCTCCATGCTATTTTTCCAACAATCCCTCACATGAATAAAAATTGATAAACACAATGCAAATGATGATGCGAACATAGAGAGAGTAGAAGAAAAGTTACTATATCGAGAGAAGTAGCTTGTGGCTTTGAACTTTCCTTTGTGAAAGACTATCGGATATACTAGCTAACCAGTGAACATGACGTCTTGAACTGTTTAGCCGTTTGTGTATACCAAGACAATAGAATTCACGCAGCTCCTTTTCGAACATATTACGTTCTTATAGTTGTGTTCATTTTGGCCTTGAACATATTCTAGTAAATTCATGAAGTGCTTTAGAGAATTTAACCTTGAAAATCTCATGGAAGATGCTCAGTTCACACTCATATAGGTGATTCTTATTAAGAGTATCCTGCTATACATCACTATTTCATCATAGGAATGGGCGGGAGATGTAATCTCCATAGTGATAAAAACTAGTCTCCACGATTCGGTTGTTCCTTTGAACCTAGATCTTGGGATCTCCAGTCAGTTAGGTTGGATTGCCATCCCAGAGACTTTTAAATAATAGGCTTTAACCCCATTCCCCTCGATGAGCAGTTTACTTGCTCTCTACTCAAACACTAATTACTGATCCGTTTTTATAATTTGGAACAACTTGCAATTGAGAGCAACCGCCTTATGGTAATATGTCTTTGACAAATATGTTAAGACCTACCATAACTATGTGTACTACCAAGACACTTAATTGGTAATTACACGTTTAGAAATAGGTAGCATATTTCTCATGTCATTGTTTTGTATTTTAATCAAACCTCTTTAAATAAGTCATCTTCTTTTTAAGAAGACACCATTACATTTAAAGAATTATAAGAAAGTTATTTGACATTTCCATAATCTATAGTGTCTTACAAATTTTCTTTGAGGCAACAAGTTAGAGAATATTAAATTAGCAACGGAACTCTTCCTTTTGATATATCTAACACCTTTCATACGTGGGAATGTTTTCCCTCTAATGCCTCACTTTGACATTAAACAAGTTCACATGGCTTAAGCATATTAAATAATCTTACAAGTTTATCCTGTCACTTTATATGTCTAGGCCATGTGAACTCTTTTACCCTTTGTAATATGTCAAGCTACTTTCTCCAAAAAGCAGACAAGAGGAAAGTTGAAAGAATCATATACACAAATAAAGAGAAGTTGAAAAGTAATAAAGTAGTCTAGATATTTACATCAAACACATATATATAAGTCAACTAAAGATATATATATATATATATATATATATATATATATATATATATATATATATAATATAAGTCATCTCTATATCACACAACTACAATATTACACTTAAATTATTACAAACCAAATCTACACTTGCAATAATTCAGATTTATTCTATATTAATTTTGAAAAGGCCATTGCTCATATACCCTTTTCCCACGTACATGTCATTCTTTGTGAGTACAAACTTGTCAGATTCAATGACCAATTTGAAACCATTCTTACTCAAAAGTGAGCAAGAAACAATATTCTTACGAATATTTGGCACATGCATCATTCAAAGTAAGTTTCTTGCCTGAAGTCGTCTTCAATATTACCTTTCCTTTTCTTATAACCTTAGAGGTTGAGGAATTTCTCATGAATATTTCTTCTTCATTGTCTATAGGATGGTATGAAGAAAATAAATTCTGATCTAAACATACATGGCGAGTAGAACTAATGTCCATCTACCATTCCTTGGTATCTCCTTCTACTAAGTTCACTTCAGAAATCACTGTAGAAAGGTCTATATCATTTACATCTTTAGAGAGATTTTCCACTTCAATAATGTTGGCTTGAAAGCCTTTCTTGGTCGCTTGATCTTTACGCTTATGGCAGTCCTTAGCACGATGCCCCATCTTGCCACACACATAGCATTTTCTGTTGAACTTTGTAAAGTTGCCTCCACTAGTTCCTTGACTTGAACTTTCACCAGAGTACTTCCTCTTATTCTTATTATGCTCCACAATGTTTGCTTTAGATTCCATGTAGTGATTCCCTACAGCTTTTTCTGAAGAGCGATTGTCTTCCTCAATTCTCAATCTTACGATCAAGTCTTCTAGCCATATCTCCTTGCGCTTATGCTTCAGGTAATTTTTGAAATCTTTCCAAGATGGAGGCAGTTTCTCAATGATAGTAGCCACTTGAAATGATTCACTTACAGACATACCCTCAGCATGTATTTCATGTAAAATTACTTGAAGCTCTTGCACTTGACTAAGCACAGTTTTGGAATCCACCATGTTGTAATCCAGAAGTTTGCCCACAATGAACTTTTTAGTTCCAGCATCTTCTGTCTTGTATTTCTTATCCAAGGAATACCACAATTCTTTTGCTGTCTTGATTGAACCATCCACATTATACAATGTGTTATCCAATCCATTCAGAATATAGTTTTTGCACAGGAAGTCAGCATGTTTCCATGCTTCTACAGCAGCAACCACTTGCCTATCTGTCTCATTTTCCTTGAGTTTTGGAGCATTCTTATACAAGAATTTTGCCAAATTCAGGGTTGTGAGATAGAACAACATTTTTTGTTGCCATCTCTTAAACTCAGTACCATTGAATTTCCTTGGCTTTTCTCCATGATTAACAAGAACAGTAATAGGGGCAGCAACAAGCACAATTTCATTTGACATTTTGGTCGAAATAAAACTCCACCAGATTGAATTCTCAAAATCCAACTGAAGCATTTATTTATATTACATAACAACCAAAATATAAAACAACCAAAATATATAAACACGACACTGCATTCAAGTATCACTTTAAAGTAAAATTCATATACAATATAATAAGACATCCAGTCTCTGTGCAATGTCAGAATATACAAAGAATCTTGATAGTAAAAGTGTTCTACACAGGTACCAAAGAACTACAATCAAAATTCAAAAAGAACATGAATCTGTACAAAAGACAAATCAACAACTGACAATCACTTAGAAGACTAGACAATACATAGCCAACGGAGTAACAAAGGTTTAGAGCCATGTGAATAAGAAAGATCATAGCATATAATATATAATATACCGGATTGCAGAAATAGAGATGCACAGTACACATACACTAAACTATAGACTCTAAACATTGCCCAGACAAATAAGACAAACAAGCTTAACATCAAATCGTATATTATACAAAAGATATTTAAATAGTCAAAGAATTCTACATACAGAGTATCTAAGAAACACAATCTTGCAAATATATATTGCCCAGTCAAACAAAGATTAAAGAATACAAATATCCTAATATAATAATATATAAGGAAGAAAGTAAGATCAAGTAAAACAAAGTTTAATAAATGTCAATCATCAAAATAGAATTGATACCTTTTTAGTTTCTACACGGCATTGAAAGATTATCAATATCTCTAAGTTTAGTTGGTGATTGAATTGCAAAGATTCCGTTTGCACAAGTATAGAAAACTATACGTAAAGTTACCTAACCATTCGTAACTATAAAAATTTAAATGGATAATTCTTAAACACAACCACCGTAAAAATCCTTTTACATAATCCACAAAAAGTAAATTACTAAATCAAGAAATTTTACTTTAAGACTGTTGGGTTTATTTCAGTAATTTATTTTTGTGATAAAGCAAAAGAAACAATACACAGATTTAACAATAAGCAATAACACAAATAGATGTACAAGACAACAGCAATAAACAAATACTGAATATATATATATATATAAAGAGAAATCTGCAAATAATTAAAAACTCACAGACCAAATGCGTAAAGAATAAATAATTCAGATCAAGTCTTGTGTTTGACACAATTTCCTTAAAGAAAATTTCGCCCCTCACAGAATCATTGTGATGCTTTGAGACTCACAGACGACTGCGTCCCTGGATAAAATGATCTACAGCACGAAAACAAAGCACACAAGGTCATACTCTGCGAACTACTCAATGTCTCTTTCTCTCTCTTTGACACAAAATGAAATGCACAAAAATATTTTCACTTGGTGAGTTTTCCTGATAGTTTTTTATGAATGAGAGACTATGTAAAAATTATACGTTACTGAATAGGTATTCTATTTCAGTAATAACTGCTGTGCATAGACTAACTGACTCAAAAATTAAAATAATAAAATATTATTATTTGGACAAGTAGGCCCAGTCCACATATGCCAAAAGCCCAACCCAATATCCAACTCATGAGCATATAAACTCATATATTATCTATTTCATTTCCTATGTGGGACTCAGGATTTTTACTACTTATAATAACATCTTCAAGTGAACTTAGAAAATATCAATTTCTTATTCACTCCATGTTATTTTTCCAACAGTGATAGTGACGATGTATGTGCTGGATGTACAAATTCCCTTCTGGTTGTATCAACAACGATAAAAAATAAATTTACAGTGTTTATGTATTTTGACTAGTTGTATGAAAAAACTTATTATATATACTCTGTTGTGTTCATCCCATAATTTGAATATTCATTATTTACTATATTCATGATGTATTTATAGTGTTTATGTATGAAAACCTTATTTGTGTTCATCTCTTAAGTTGAATATTCATTATTGACTATATTAATGATGCATTGTTATTGAATTAGTTGAGTATTTACTGTATATGTCAGACATATAATGGGTTGACATGAGCTTATAAAAAAACCTTCATTGTGATTGAACTAGTCATTTAAAGGGAAAAGTTTGGCTACAAAATTGATTTTAGTTTTAAGTTACAACTTTACTCAATATTTTTTTGTTGGAGGCAAATTTTAACAAATCCACCAGTGGATTGCATCTTTTTCTTATATTCTCCATGCTTGCAAAATTTCTAGAAAATTAAAAACCAATAGCTATGTTATCAATAAAATTTTTAAATTGCAATGCTTAAAATATAAGCTTATTGATCATATAGTAAATAATATCCAATTGACACAAAATTTAACATGTGTATTAAGAGCGTAAACAACATATAATTCAACGATTAGATTTTCAAAATATGTTGTAATCTTTATTTTATTGAGTAAAGTTGTAGTCTTAGACTACAACAAATTTTGTAGCTATACTTTGTGCAAAAACAAATATTCTTTCCTAACTAAACTAAACTTTTTTGTTTTTTCCTAACCAAACAATGACTTAGTGGGTCTCACTTAAAAGTTATAAAACCCTTTATTGCTCGTCACAAACTTTCACCTCTCTCATGGAAAGGTAGGGATTGAAAGTTGAAATAATGTGGGTCCCACATTATAATTAAAAAGAAAATTTCAAAATCCAATAGGCCAAATGACCAATGCCAAACCTGACAACACCAAACCCAGCCACTAAAATTCAAAACCAAACCTGGTATCAATGACTCACTCAGCCACGACGACTTTCGTAGTCTCAATTAGAGATGACTATAGATCGGGTATGGGTTGGGCATACCCAAACCCGATCCAATAATTTTACTCATGGATACTCGATTCACTTACCTTATTAGTACACAGATTTGTTTATTACCCGACACTTTTACCCAAGGATAACCAAATCTAACCTGAACTTGAATTTTGAGAATTTTATTTTTATTTTTTATTTAGTGATAGAATTTTAAACTGAAAAAAAAATCTATATTGCCAATATTTTAACAGTTGTATGCTAAATTACAGTGTTGGACTAAATCCTCTATTTCTTTTTCCCTTGAATGAAAGCCATAAGATTTATTGCTTCCATATGCACAACAATTTGCTTTGTCATTCCCAAACAATATTTACTAAACGAGAAATTATTAGATCTATCAGGAGGATTACATGTTGTCCACTCTGACTTCCCAACTAATAAAATGTTGTTATTTATGTAAATATTACATCACTTGGCAATCCTTTATTTTTTTATTTCTTATGTTGATTAGGAAGTTCATTCACAGATTTACATAAATGACATCATCTCATTAGTTGGAAGGACCATGTTAGCAGTCCTCTCGGTGGACCTAATAATTTCTCCCATTAAACCTCTTATGTAGAGTAATTCATTCCAAGATGTTTTAACCTATTTAAATAGTAGAAGGTTTATAAGAAAGAGAGGTAGAGAAAATGCCTCTCCTTTAGTAAGAACACCACAACTGTACAAGAGAAGCCTCCATTTTAATATAATAGAAAGCTTGACAGAGCAAGGGACATTCACCTTTGCTCACTTGTGGTTTTTTTATCCCTTCTAAAGGATTTTCCATGTACATCCCATTGTCATCTTTACTTTCATTGCACTACTTTCTTTTACTCTCGACGTTATGATGTTAAAGCTTCCATTTTTATCGTTTTTGAGCTTTTTCATCAAAATGTACTGTTAGATATCTCATACTTTTCATATGAGTTTACAAATCTAACTTGCACGTACAGGTATTTTGGAACCAAAAAAAAAAAAAAAAATGGTCAAAACAAGGGAAGCTTCTTAAATAGTAGTATAAAAAAAGTTGTATTAGTACTTAATTACTAATGTGAGAGAGAAATGTGGAGGTGGGAAAAAACAGTGTAATTATTAAAAAAATGGTACGTTTATGGAAAAAAAAGAAGTAGTTTTATTTTATTTTTTTTCAAAAAGACGAAGTTATATTAGTACTTGACAACTAACGTGAGAGAGTAATGTGGAGGTGAGAGAAAAAACTGATTTTTTATTTTTTTTTATAATTTAGCTAAAATTAGGAGTTTTTAAATTACGAATTTCACATGTCTAACCCTATAATTTAAGCCTTAGAAACGAATGAATTTGAGGGTATTTTTGGTACTAAATTGAGGATTCCAAATAAGGGAAACCTCTTAAATATTAGTATAGATGTGTTAGTAGGTAATTATTTTTATATACATATTTCTCATTTATTAGGTTTGATATGAATAATGTGGTATCATTTGACACAAAATACTTTTTCGTACAAGCGGAGATATGTGGCAAAAATGTGTAAAATGTTAAGTAAAGTTACTATTTTATAATATTTTTACAAATTATTAATATGACAAATTATTATGGGTTAACATCATTTTTTTACTTACCAATAATTATTCACTACGCGTACGCCAATCACTTGTAAAAAAGTTTGTGACTTTAGCATTTTCCTACTAAACTAAAATGTAACTCACTCTATGTGCTGCTACAGTACAATTCTACCTTTACTAATATTATATTTAACATTTTTTTTAATTTTTAAAAAGACCTTATATTTAACTTAAACCATGATAATTTCATATAAATTTTTGTTAGTACTTATTTTAATATTCTATCATACAATTTTGATTCTAATTAACATTTATATACCTAAAATTTGGTCAATAAAAAATATTTATCAATTTTTTTGGTACTAAAACGAAACTTATTAGTTGCTCACATGTTGCTTCTAGCATGTTATATATTCCATAAAATGCCACATATTATCCCAATTAAGATCAACCTTAAGTTGGTTTAGATGATAGGTATTTATAAAAAAAGAAAGGATTAGATTAGGGGTAATTGGTTTTTTTTTTTATAATATAGTTCATTTTATATTGGAATTTTTGTTTTTTTTTTTTTTCCAATGAATAATCAACATGTCACAAAAATTAAAAATCTTAAATTATAACCGTGCGAGTGTGGCAATATGTTTTACCAAATATTATCAACATTTCCATAGCACTTAATCTCTCTTCCATCCAGTTAATTATATCCTGTCCAATCTCTGCTCCATCCAGTTAATCATATCAGATTATGTGAAAGCTTTGAACCAGAAAAAAAAAAAAAAAATGTCCCAACAATTGGATGGATGTGCTGCTTCACACGCAAAGCTGGTGAGGTCAATACAAATTCCCTCCAGCATTTCTTCAGTGAGTGGCAATTAGCACAAAATACTGGACCCATTTTTTTAGCCCAAGCAAAATAATGGATCTCAAAGCTAGCTAATGACTGTTTAGGAGTCAATGGTAAGGTGGTTGAATTTGGTAATTTCCCATTCGCATATAAACAACCACACATCTCATATCCACATTCTCTCTATAATCCAACTGTTTTTGTCTCTCTTCTGTCTCTCACACTCACATACCTATCCTATGGCTGGGGAAACAGTAACACTAACAAAGTGGGAAGGCAAAGCCTGTGTTGAACTAGCAATTCCAACAGCACAAGAAGTTTGGCCTCTGGTGGAGGACTTTTGCAACCTACACAAATGGCTTCCTACTATTGATACATGTTACCAAGTGGATGGGATCCTTGGTCAGCCTGGAATGGTCCGGTACGTCGCCACCACAACAACGACTTCGTCCAACGGCAACGAGGAAACGATGATCAAGTGGGCCAAAGAGAAACTACTGATGATTGATTCCATCAAACGGTGTTTGAGCTATGAGGTTACTGATAATAACATCGGTATGAAGTCATACGTGGGGAAATCCACAGTGTCGCCAATCAATGATGATGGCAAAAATGGGTGCAAGATCGAGTGGTCCTTCGTCTGTGATCCGATTGAAGGTTTGAGATTTGAAGATTTTCTCTCTTATATTGAGACTGCTCTCCAGTCAATGGCAAAGAAAATGGAAGATGCCCTCTTATCTTCTAGGTGAAATCTGGCCCTACATGCTTTATATTTGTGTTGCTACATTTGTTAGATGAATAATTGTCATGCTTCAGCATATATATATATATAAGAAAAAATTTGCAGTGTTTATGTATTTTGACGTGTTTGTATGAAAAAACTTATTGTACTTTGCTGTGTTCATCCATAAGTTGAATATTGATTATTGACTATATTCATGATGTGTTTGTAGTGTTTATGTTTGAAAACCTTATTTATGTTTATCTCTTAAATTGAATATTCATCATTGACTATATTCATGATGCATTGTTATTGAATTAGTTGAGTATCTATTGTATATGTTAGACATATAATGGGTTGACATGAGCTTATAAAAAACCTTAATTGTTACTAAATTAGTAATTTAAATGTATTATACAAATGAGACTTGAAAATGTTACATTACAATTTAGGTTTTGAAGAGGACGTCATTGAAGCAAAAGAGATTATAATTGTCCAAATTGATACTAGATTAGGTGGTGTTTATTGTATATATGGATATGTATTATATATATAGAGAGGAGCCAAAGGAGCAAGAGGGGGCAACTGGCCTCCCTGAGCTACCAGAAAATTATTCCATAATAGTACTCTACTATATTAGAAAGTCTTAATTGGCGCCCCCCACGAAAGAAAACCTCCCATAAAAAACAAATATTCTTTCCTAACTAAACTTTTTCGTTTTTTCCTAATCAAACAATGAGTTAGTAGGTCTCACTTAAAAGTTATAAAACCCTTCATTGTTTGTCACAAACTTTCACCCTTCTCACGGCAAGTTAGGGATTGAAAGTTCAAACAAGGTAGGTCCCACATTAGAATAAAAACAAATAGGCCAATACCAAGCCGACAACACCAAACCCAGCCACTAAAATTCAAAACCAAACCTAGTATCAATGACTCACCTAGCCATGATGATGTTCGTAGTCTCAATTAGAGATGACCATAGATCAAGTATGGGTCGCGCATACCATACCCAATCCAATAATTTTACACATGGATACCCGATTCACTTACCTAATTGGTACCCATATTCGATTGGTACCCATATTCGGTTGTTACCCAACTCTTTTACCCATGAATAACCAAATACAACCCCAACCTGATTTTTTTTTAATCTTTTTTTTTTTATTTTAGTGATAAAATTATAAACTAACAAAAAAGGGAAAAAAAAAAATCTATATTGCCAATATTTTAATAGTTATGTGCTAAATTATAGTGTTGGACTAAAGCCTCTATTTCTTTCTCCCTTGAACGACAATTTACTTTGTCATTTCCAAGCAATATTCACTAAATGAGAAATTATTAAGTTCATCTAGAGGACTGCATGTGGTCCTCCTCGACTTCCTAACCGATAAAATGTTGTTATTTATGCAAATGTGACATCACTTGATAATCTTTTATTTTTTATTTTTTGTGCTGATTAGGAAGCCCATTCACACATTTGCATAGATGACATCGTCCCATTAGTTGGGAGGACCATGTTAGCGGTCTTTTTGGTGGACCTATTAATTTCTCCTTTGTGAGGTATTCAGTAACTAATTCTATGATATTTGCACGGTTAAATATTAGAATTTTTTAAATTAGCAAATTTTCCTTATAAAAAATTTCCTTAATATTGTACAATGTAATTCATGTAATTTATATAATAAATGCTATATAAGGAAAACTGGAAAAGAATTTTCTGGAAATATTTGAATTTATTTGAAAACTTTCTACCTTACCCTAGAGAGTAGTGCGGAGAAGTGGTAATGATATCCTTTTTGTATTGCTAAAACTTAGGGAGAAGAATAAACCTTCATAAATAAATAAATGAACCTTCCACTTTTACATTGCTTTTGTTTGGTTGTATCATAATGACAAATTTATAATAACTGATTAGCAACTCTTATATAGGGCAAATATTCTCTAAAAATAACAATTTCATTGTACTTATAAAGCCATTAAAGTTTCCTTATTTGTTTAAAACATTTATTAACCATTTATTTTATGTTGACATTAGTCATTAGTTTTATATTTTTCAAGTTTAAATCGAATCTTATTTATTACTTGATATCCAATTACTATTAGTCTATTACTTAAAGTTGACCCACACATAAGGTCCCCTTTTAAACAAGAATTCCCTTCCTCTTTTTTAGCCTTTTAATTGTTTCATACCTAAATAAATCTTAGTTTTCAATAGATATGGTAAATTTAAAATCGACTAATGCTAGAGATATACAAACTTTTTTTCAAATTTTTTTACAAACTGCTGATGTGGTGAGTGGTTATTGGTAAATTAAAAAATGGTGTTAATGGTGGGTCTAGGTGAAAACTAATAAGAAGGTGAACATAACAACCATTTATAAAAATGTTGTAAAATAGTCTATGACTATAGTATTACTCTTTAAAGTCACATTAGGTTATTTAGCAACTTTTTTTTAAGGAAACAGTTTTTAACGACTTTGAATGTAGTCCATATCTTTTGTTCCACTCTTCTTGTTTCACTATATATTCCACAAATGAAAACGTACCACATGTCTATCAAATTTTTTTTAAATGCTAAATTTATGCCTTCTATTATTTCAATTACCTAAATATGATGGGTTATTTATTTATTTATTTTAGGAAATTGAAATAATAAAAGGCATAAATTTAGCATTTAATAAATTAGATTGACATGTTGCATGTTTTTATTTGTGGAGTATATAGTAGAGTAAGAAGAGTAGGATAGAAGATTTGGACTCCTTTAAATGTTTAGTTTTCACACAGTAACAACTTTGAATATAAATTTGATAGTTGACTTTTTAATTTTGGTAATATATGGTATATAAATATCAATTTCTAAATTAAGGATTCGTTTGAAAACAAAATGTATAATAAGGAAATTACACCCCTAAACTTTATGGGTGTAATTTGCAATTTATTATTATTTTTTTCTTTAGGTTTTTCTTATTTAAATTACCATATTATCACATATTAAACAATAAAGAAGTCAATGGGATGGACCTGTTAATGTAATTTCACATAATTCACAAAACCAGTAAAATTATTAAAACATAGCCAAGTCACATGGTTTGCTTAAAACCCGTGTGTGGGCCTTTTTTGCAAGTATTAGGCTGGGCCGTTTGCCGCAACATTGGGCCCAAAGATTTCTAGATCAGGGAGTTGGGACCGATTCAAGAGCAAACCTTCTTGGTCCGGCTTGTGCGCAAACAATGCCTCTTGTCGGCCAAACTTTGATTATATATCAATGGCAAGAAGAGCTGTTATATTAATTACGACTAACAGATACAATAAGGATTGTAATGGAAAATTCTTTTGGGATTCAGATAAAATAAACAGTGGGCTTTGATAAGGAGTGCCCGTTCTACAAGGCGACAACAAAATAACAAGTATTGAATAAACAACAACAAACTTATTAAAAGGAATAAATATCAGCCTGCCGCATTAAGTTCCTGCCAAGTCTAAGTCAAGAAGGTGAACCACCTTCTCAATGCAACTAATCTCTTATGAAAGGGGAAATTAGCTGCTTTGAAGAGGCAGACCTAAATGACTTGTATTTTGCGAGATCCTTTTCTGTTACCAGAAAGCATGGATTGAAGAGGGAGAGGGAGATTGACCCATTTGGTGCATGCCTACCACTCAGTTCTCTCTGTTTTCTTTTTACCCTTCCCTCTATTCTTTAATTCTTTCCTTTCTTTCTTTTCATTTTATTTTACTCTCCCTTTCTATTTCTCCCAGATTCTCTCTCCTTTCCTCTTGGTTTTACTCACGCTGTTTTTTCTTTCTATGATTCTAGTGATTATATCCCAGAGGTTATTGTCCTCCTGCCGTGCACGGCAAAGGTCCCTTATATAGGGCTAGCCGTAGCGAATTTTTACCATTTTAGTCTTTAATTGTTTTTGTCTGGTGTGAGTGTTCTTGCCGACCATTACTAACTGATCAGTCACCCAGCCAGCGCCACTTACTTGCACTGGCCATGCCATTCTACTTCACCAGACAAAGAAAGGCTCTTTTGTTTGCTTGCTGTCGTGGCACTCTTACTTGCCATAGTGTAAGTACTTCATTCTCTCCGTTCCTTATGGCATGCACCTAGTGGTTCCAACTTAGCTTTGTCTCTTTTGGGCGGTATGCCATCCCAGCAGGACATTGCCTCCAAAAGGACTTGAGCAGGAAACACAAAAATGGATTTTTCCCCCTCCCCACTGCCAGACCATGCCACCTTACCTTTGACCCATGACCTCACCCTTTTCCTGTATTGGCTGGGTACAGGTTGGTGGTGCTTGGGCCTTGTGCGTGCCTTGCCTCATGCTCATCCAATTTCTGCCTGCTGCTCATGTGTTTGCTGCGGTCTAAAAGTCAACCTGCCCTGTCTGCCGTTCATCCTTGGCTTCTTATGGCGTGGGCTGCTTTTCCTGGCTTTACATTTATGGTTTGCTTTCCTCAGGGGCTGGGCCTTGCCTAATTGTGGGTTGTTCTTATGCTTCCAGCCCTTGTTGTTTATTTCCTGCCGCAGCATTCTGCTATGCCTACCGTGAGGCTTGCTTGACCCAAGTCTGCTGGGCCTCTCCGGGCTTTTCTATTATTCCTTCTCTGGAGGCCCAATAAACTTATTGGGCCCTTTACCATTTGCGGGCTCCCTTCTCCCACCTACTTTCCTTTGGGCATCCTTGGCCCATTTACTTTCTTGAGGCATCTTTGACCCTTTCCAATTCTATGTTTCCCATGGGTTTTTGCTAACTCCTTGGGCTTCCTTGACCCAAGTACTTCTTGCCTTTCCTTGGGGCTCATGGGTTCTCCATTACCCCTTACTTTCTTTATTTACATTGCCTTGGGCATGCTGTGACAGCCGTGGCCCATTCTCACTTTTCTACATCCATACAGCCCATAAGTTTGTAATTTCTTTCTTCCGGGTTTTTTTAGGCCCACTTACTTCTTCAGGGTCTATTTACTTGCTTTATAGATCCATCATCCATTATTCTTGCCACTTAGCTTAATGGCATTTACCTAGCTACCACTCTCTTCTGCCCATGACTTTGGGCCTTTTTCCTCTTGTTGGGCTTTCACAAAAAAAAAAAAAAAAAAAAGAGCATCTACAACATGTAGGATACGTAATGACTTTGCAGGAGTGAATGATAAGGTGGGTGAAATTGGTAATTTCTAATTACGAATTTTACATCTTTTGGCAAACTATTATTCCTTAATAAAACACCCCCACATAAGTCATTACAAACAACCACACATCTCGTTTACACATTCTCTATATATAATCCACTCTTTTTGTCTCTCTTGTGTCTCTCACACTCACATACGTATGGCTGGGGAAACAGTAACACAAACAAAATGGGAAGGCAAAGCCTGTGTTGAACTAGTGATTCCAACAACACAAGAAGTTTAGCCTTTCATGAGTGCACTAGATTGGGTTCTCACTATCAATGATTCAATTAAAATGGTTTTAGTCTTATTCCAAAGAATGTTAGACTTATCGAGTCTCAAGACAAACTTTAATAAAACAAAAGGATCCACCAAACTTTCACAATGGATTAGTGTTGACAATTACGATTTGGAGGATGACTTTTATACTTTAATAAATTTCATGAAATATAAAAGACGGTAACAAGAGTGAGATTTTCTCTTGTAAATGCTCATCAATTTAGGAGATAGCACAAGTTCATAATGATGCTGACATGTGGATTTTTGGTGTACGTCTAGAACATTTCATGTGTGTGTCTTCCTACACCCCGACCCTAAGGAAAATAATTTTGGTTTAAGTTTTGGCCACCATAATTTATTGGGATCTAGTGACTATTACGCTAAAGGAAAGTTTAGGTACAGTGAAACTTTCCTTTACACATTATAAAGTGCTAAAACAAAATTTTTTTTTCCCTTCAGAAACAAATGCTGAAACAAATTGAATATGTAAATTACAACCTAGTTGGGATTATTGTATATATATACGCTCTGTTTGTTTCAATGGAAAACCTTGTGTAAAGATAATTTTTCTTATTTTTCAGTGTTTGGTAGCATAAAAAAAGATGAGTCAAAGGAAAACTATTTTTGGTTAACATAAAAAGTATAGCTTATTTTTAGTGATTGTTTTCCAATAAATTTTTTTGGAAAACAACTCTATCTCACTACAAACTAAATATGGGAAGTTAGGAGTTTGTTTTTCAACTCATTTGAAGTTACTATCAAACATTAGAAAATGAGATAGTTTTATAAAAAATGCTTCTTAGAAAATGTCTTATTTTTTAGAAAACATCATTGTTGAAACAAACAGAGCGTAAATATAGGTTGTCATATTTGTAAGTAATCTTATTTTTGCAAAGTAAAAGAAGGAGAAGATTGAATTAAAACCATTGTTATTGATTCCGTTCCGTTCCGGCCGGAACGGCCGGAATTTTTCGTTCCGGTATGCAAACCGGTACCAAAATACCCCACGTTCCACCTCGGATCAGATTTCGGGCAATTTCGGGCCATTCCGGTCATTCCGGACAATTCCGGCCAATTCCGGCCGAAATATGTATTTCGGCCGGTACCAGATTTTGGCTTAAAAAAAAAAAACTTACCTCCTCCTTCTTCTTCTTCTTCTTCTGGATTTCAGACCATTCTTCTTCTTGTTTTCTTTTTTTCCTTCTTCTTCTTCTTGTTTTTTTCTTCTTCTTCTGGTGGGTTGCGAACCCATCTTCTTCTTCTTTTCTTCTGGTGGGTTTCCGTCCTGCCTCCTTTTCGTTTTTTATTTGTGTGCTCACTGTGCTGTACAGGTAAATGACTTAATGGAGATGTGCTTTGACCGTCAACCTCCTTTAATGCTATGTCTTTGTTTTAATTTTTTTGTTTGTTACTTTGTGTTGCCAGCCCATGTGATGCTCTTGTCACTTGTCTTAAAATTTGAATTTTTTATTTGTTATGTTTTTGTGAGCCCACACAACTAACAATAAAAATAGAATCTTCAGCTTTATTCCACCTATTAATATTAACTCTGGGATTTTTTTTTTATCATATTATTACTCTTATTATATTTTATAAATAATTGAACTAATACCTATTATTATTATTATTATTTTGGCTTAAAAATTACATATTAGTTGAAATATGTATTTATAACTTCTTTAAAACTCTTAATAATTTATATAGGTTTTTTTATTAATAATATATATATATATATTATTATAAAATAGCAATAATTTTGAAACACACTGAAACGGTACGCCGAAATAAGCCGGTACCGAAACATTCCATTCCAATAGGCAAACCGAAACGGGGTCCGAAACGGTATTCATAACATTGATTAAACTAAAATTTCAGTGGCTCACATTAGCGAGCATCTAGCTAAGCTCGAGCAAGACTATTGCGCACAGAATAGTGCTATCGAATTAAGAGCATTGAGCTAAGCTCGATACTTTCAAATTCTGAATTGAGAGTGCATATCGACAATCAGCCAATCTCGACTGATCAAGAGTCAAGCAGAGGTTGATTGAAGGTCAAGCGGAGACAGTCAAGGACAAGTAGGGCCATAAGGCGCTTAATCGAGGCTAGACTAACAGCCGAATGAATCTTTTTGCTTGAGCGAAGGCCTGATCAAGGGTCGAGCAAGATGGTTATGGAAACACTGTTTCTGTAGAATTATGCATATTCTTTGTAACTCTAAGCCATTAAAGTTTTATTTGTTTGTTTCATTGTTCACCTCATCATCCTCAACAACTTCTACTAATTCAGATGTAATTTATAGCATACATAAAAGAAGGAATTAATGAATTTAGAACTAACACGGGATAGAACGTTCAGTTTGAGACATGATGTAGTTCCATATAAGGTCTAATTAGATTGATCAGAACCATTAGATTAAGATCTCCCTTGCTCTATACTACAGCTGTTGAATCTTGAACAAAGTGTTGACATTTTACCGTCCCTCAAACAATGTGATGGTAATTTCATTGGTTGAACATGGTTCAAGCTTTGTTGATGAAGAATCTGCTTCAGGTAGAGCCTTTTCCATATAGAAACCTGGTTGTCTGGGCTTTGGCAACAAAATCTCACTGCTTAACATCAGAACCACAAATGACATGTCTGGCCTATCTTCTGGTCTTTGTTGCACGCATAACAGGCCCACATGAATGCATCGTAGCACTTGATTAGATAGAGTGCACATGTCGCTCATAGATTCATCAATCAGTTCCATTGCCCGATCTTCAGTCCATAATCTCCAGGCCTTAAAACAGATCAAAACCATATATATATATATCAGTGGTTAATGTGAACTTCTATTTAGCCTGGACTATTGCTGGATAATAAGAATAATACGCGCATTGTATGATTGATAAAGGTCATTTGAAGATTTGATTAGAGAAAGTATACTATTTAAAACTGCAACTTCATTTCACACTGTATATTAATAGAATAAAACTCTTCATTCTTACAAGTCCAAGAAGATTAAGGCTGTCGTCAAGGTGACAAAATCCCCGGTTTCTTTTTCCGCTAACAATCTCTAACACTAAAACTCCAAAGCTAAAGACATCGGATTTAATAGAGAATTGTCCATATCCCGCATACTCAGGAGACATATAACCACTGCAAAATATCATTGCAAAGTTATGGCAGGAGACATATAACTACTGCAATCTAGTGTAAACTATATAAGAAGTTAAAGTATTCTTACTGTGTTCCAACAATTCTTTTGGTTTCGGCGTCGGTTTGATCTCCCCCAAATGTTCTAGCCAAGCCAAAGTCCGAGATTTTTGCGTTCATACTATCATCAAGTAGGATATTGCTAGCTTTGAGATCTCTATGGATAATTCTGAGTCTAGAGTCTTGATGAAGATAGAGAAGCCCCCTCGCAATGCCACCAATGATGTCAATGCGGTTTTGCCAATCCAGTAATTTGCTTCTTGTATGATCTGACCAATTTTATGTTCATGTT
The DNA here is from genome assembly GCA_014183005.1 of Castanea mollissima. Lineage (NCBI taxonomy): Eukaryota > Viridiplantae > Streptophyta > Magnoliopsida > Fagales > Fagaceae > Castanea > Castanea mollissima. The sequence goes on along the minus strand of JACAVU010000012.1, from coordinate 1,595,926 downwards.
ATGTTAGTATTGTCCTAACTGAATTCTCAACAAGCAATTTCATTAGTAGAAGATGACAATACTAAACTTAATCCCATGGAGTCAGAAAGGTCAAATCACAAACCAAAAATAAAAGAGTCCAAGCTTTTGTTAGGCACGTATTCATAAATTAACACTTTCTCATTTTCTTGAATGCAATAACCAAGAAGCTTCACAAGATTGCGGTGTTGAAGTTTGGCAATTAATAGAATTTCATTTTTGAACTCATTCAATCCTTGTCCAGAATTGGTAGAAAGCCTCTTCACAGCTACCACTTGCCCCTCTTGCAGTGTACCCTAAAAATAAAAAGATTAGGAATTTCACCAAAGAAGATAGCTAACCTAGTTAGGATGCTTTTGTTTACCTTATAAACAGGTCCAAAGCCACCTTCTCCCAACTTGTTCTTGCTCGAAAAGTTACAGGTGGCATTGGCTATGGTCATAAAATCAAATACGGGTAGCTCCATGTCTTCATTCCCGCCTTCATGGTTGCAATCTTTTTTTCCGACTGAAATTAAAGCAGATGGATTTGGCATGAATAACTTGAATGGTATTATTGCATTTCTAGGTTTAAGTCATTCAATTTGAAATTTCTTTGATGTAAACTTTATTGTCAGTTCATGTCTTATAGCTTTACCCTTGAAACAAAGTTTCTTCTTCCACAAATATAATATCAATCCAAGTATAAGAATTCCCATGACTAGTAGAGCAGAGCCGACTATGATTCCTGCTTGTTTTATTTTGCTGGAAGGCCCATGTTTCCCAATGTTATCTGAAAATGAGAGGTAGAGTCAATAAATGAACATATATGCAGCTTTTGATCATAATTCCTCAAATTACAATTGAGTCGGAACTTAAATACTGTTGTTACCAGCTTCATAAGTACCTGCAGCTTGCCAAGTATAATTAATGAAAAGAGAATTTAGCTCGAGCATAAATAGGAAGAAATAATGTGGATAAAGCAGTAGGATGCAGCACCACAACATCCTAGTTTCCATGCAACCACCAAGTTTCCCGCACTTTTCACAGGGTTAGTGCAATCTTATATAGCTTGTAGTTGTGTCAGACTTCCCCAACCAAACATCTAAAAGATGTTCTTTAAGTTTACAAATGTTGGTTCTTATCCCCAATTCCCCCCCCCCCCCCCCCCCAGGAACTTGTTGAACAAAACACTGAACAAAAATCTTTTTGAAAACTTGACTCTTTAAATTACAACACTTTACAAGCACCACTGTTATTACACCAGTGCACATATGGCACTTATACATTTACACTCACTATCCTTAAAATACACTAGCATACACAACGCCTTACACCTTACCTCTAGACACCTAGCTACTAACCCTTGACTTCATTTTCTTCACATCACCTCACACACTTCACCTTACATTTCTCACTTGGTGCTTTATGACACACACTTCACACTGCACCTGACTTCACACTACTTCACCTCAGACACTTTACTTCACCAAACTCTTTACTTCACATCACCTCACTTCACACGTCTCACACACAAGTGGGAACCAAAGGTTCCTATTTATACAAGCATGAGGTCGGTTAAGTAACCGAGATTGAAGCTTCTAGTGTCATCTAATTTCTACCACGTGTTCTAGGTCTTAGTTTATTATTATTATTTTATTTCTAGCCCCTTTTAGACTATTACAAAAACTAGTCGCAGACCCACGCGATGCACGAAAATATATAATTATTTTGTAATATGCTATAATATATAATTTATTCTCTAAAAATTGAACTATTTTTAAAAGTCTTATCCATTTCCATTCTATTATTTTGGGTTTTTCTTAATAACTAAATCATGAAATCAATGAAGAATAAAAAACAAAAAACAATGTCTATACATATCTATACTATGTATAATAATGGACGTTTTGAAAAAAAAAAAAAAACTTTCTTTCTTCTCTTAAAGTTCCTTAGAAATGTCTTTGGCCACTTAAGAATCCATCATTGTCAAACTTTCATGTATCTAGGTCAATGATCCTAAACCTTGCAAGAACCAAATTCCACATTTAGCATTATCAAAATCAGATAAAAATTAAACCCCCAATCATGTTTTGAGATTTTCTATTTCCTTGTGACCAAACTTTTGAGGTAGATTTTTTATTGTCTATTGAACTGCAAGATCAAATTATTATGTACTGCACATAGTAAGTAAAAGTTTGCTAAACATAATATTTGTTGAAGCCAAACAGAAATTGAGAAAGGTTCCACAACAAAAAAGAACCATTGAGTCAAAACATATGAAAGCAATAATTAAAGTATAATAACAACAAATACTCTATTATTGTTTCAAAACAATCATAGGTAAAAACATCAAACTTTGGTTTTCTTTTCTTCCTTTTTTACATAGAGTTAAACAAATGTCAAATCTAAGAAAACTAAAATGTCAAAGATAAACAAATTGAATGGGTAAAGCACAAATATATAATAAAAAAAAATTGTACAACATGAATATGAAGTAATAAGTTGTTGTAGATATTTCTAATTCTTGAAAACCCTTCTCATAACCGACAAACCAAACCTAGCCAGCCATAGCCCCAAAGTGATCACATTGTCGGCAACTCACAAAAAAAAATCATCCACAAACTTTAGAAATCCAATGGAAAAACCAAAGGTGGGGGAAAAATAAGAAGGGAAAGAACAAACCTCAAGGGGACTTTCCAAATCTGATGCCACTTTGGCAACTTTTGTGGAGGTAGAGAGAGCAACTGTAAATTTATAGTGCTAAAAATAACATAATTAATCATAGGAGTGGCAATTGAAGGGTTTGAATTTCAAAAGAGCAAAACGGTTTTGAAGGGGAAAATGAAGAGTTGAGAATTGGAAGAAGGATGAATTAATGGTGAGTTGGATTTAATGAGTTAAAGAATGTGTAAGGTTGTTCATGGTGAGTTGGATTTAATGAGTTAGGAAATGTGTAAAGTTGCACTATTTATTTATACATTAATATTGTTTAAAAAATTAAGGAAAAAAAAGGTGACATGGTTGATGATGTGGCTTAATTGGAGCATAGCAATGATAAATGCTACACTTCAGTTTTTAGATATATAGATTTATGGCTGAGTTTCACTTCTACATAGAAGTCTCTAGAGAATTAAAGAGAGACATCTCATTGAGAAATCTGAAATGCAAGATAATTTTCTAGAGAATGAGACAGAGGCGGTGCTTGATTTTTAACACTCCCCCTCAAGATTGTCTCTGTCTCAATTTCTCCATGGTCGTCATACCAAGTTGCTTTCTAAAGTCTGCAAACTTTGTTGTATTAAGTCCTTTAGTGAATATGTCTGCAACTTGGTCCTTTGTCTTAGTATGACACACTTCTATCTCTCCTTGTAGTACCTTTTCTCTCACAAAGTGATGGTGTACTTCCACATGCTTGGTCCTTTTACATACCTTAATATGCGGCGAACTGCTTCCAAGTGAGACTTCCTTGGATTTTGCATGTATCGACTCGCCATTCCAACTGCATATGAAATATCTGGTCACATCAATGTTAAGTAGATTAAACTACCTACTAATTGTCAATACATGGCTGGGTCTTCTAGTTTTTGCCTTCTTTTGCACAGAGCTTAGTATTGACCTCCACAGGCATAGAGATTGGTTTGCAATTGAGCATCACAAACTTTGGAAGTAAGTCCTTTGCATACTTGTGTTGACACAAGAATAAGCCATCCTTAACTTGATCAACTTCAAGTCCAAGAAAGTGCTTAAGCTCTCCAAGCTCCTTCATTTGGAAGCGGACTGCTAAATTTTCTCTCGTTCAACGAATTTCATCTTCATCTTCATCATCTCCAGTGATGATTAGATCATTAACATATACAAGCACAATGGCTAATTTGCTTCCTTGTAATTTAACAAACAAACTTGAATCTGCTGGAGCTATTGAATAACCACTTTGAATTAGGAATTCTGCAATCTCACCGTACCATGCCCTTGACACTTGTTTTAACCCGTAAAGTTCTCTTTGTAACTTACAGATATAATCTAACAAGGCTTTGCTCTCGAATCCCTTTGGCTACTCCATGTAAATTTCCCAATCCAATTCTCCATGCAAGAAAGTATTCTTTACATCCATTTGCCATAACTTCCAAGATTTACTTGCCGCGAGTGCTATTAGGACACGTTCGGTGGTGATCTTTGCCACTGGGCTAAATGTTTCATCATAGTCTAGCCCATATTTTCAAGAGAATCCTCGAGCTATCAAGCAAGTCTTGTATCTTTCTACTGATCCATTTGCAAGAGTCTTAACTTTATACACCTATTTACAAGAAATGGGTTTCACATCCTTCGGCTTAGGCACAAGGTCCCAAGTTTGAATTTCTTCTTCCATTGATTTTCTCCATTCTTCTCTTTGAGATGCTTTTTCATATGTTGATGGCTCATGTATGTTGTCATCTTCTGTAACTACTGCATTTGCATACTCGAGACTGGGTTTTCATTTTGGCTCACCTTCATCTTCAAAAGATTGTAACTCATCAGTTATCGTGAACTGATTTTTCCCAAAATACTCCAACATGCTCTCAGACATTTCTCTTCAATTTCCTTTGAGATAGGTAGCATTGCTTCATCATCTTTTGTTTCTTCAACTGGCTATATTATAGCTAGACACGATTCAATAGCCCATTCTTCTTTGCTATCATCTTCTACGTTGCTGGACATTGCTGTATTTCTTTGAGCTGTTCTCCACTTGAATCAACAGTCTTGAGCAAAGTGGCCCATTTTTCCACACTTGAAACACTTGACATTACGATTTTTTTGGACTCGTGGATCATTCATTAGTGTCGCAACTTCCTTGAGCTCCTCGATCTTGATAGTTCTTTTCATCTTCTCTATCTTCATCATTTCTATTCTTAGAACTTGCATTAAATCTTCTCTTGGGTCGATCTTTAGTGAGACCCCAGCTACTTGCTTGACCAATGCTTCGTGGTCAACTAACAAATTTTCCAATTCTACTAATGATGGTTGGATAGGCCAACCTTGAATGGTAGCTACGAAACTTCTATATTCGAGTCTCAACCCTAGAATGATTATCCTTCTCATTCTTGAATCAGAAATATTTGATGCAGGATCTAATTTAGAGATTTCGCGACAAAGAGACTTTACCTTGGTAAAGTATTGAGTGATCATCATATCTCATTGTGCCATTGACATTAGCTCATTCTCAAGAAATTGTAGCCTTACATCATTCTTCTTTGAAAATAGTGTCAAAAAAATGGCCCACGCTTCCTTTGGTTTGTCTACACGCCTGATGTGCTCTAGCATTTCTTTCTCGATGCTTGTCTTGATAGCAAACAAAGTTTTCCCAACTTTAATCTTCCACTTAGGCAATGCTTCGGTGTTCTCAGGAGGTGTGGTTTCTTCATCGGCCGTGATCTACTACAAATCTTGCCCCTACAAGTATGACTCTATACAAGTTGACCATGTGTTGTAATTCTGGTTATTGAGCTTTCTAATCCTACCGACAGCTTAGAGGTTCGCCGTCACAACTTGGTGAAATCTATTGCACTACCAAATAAGCTTGGTCCCAGACCACGAGCCTTATAGTCCAAGATTGTACATGAACAAAATGAACACTGATAGGCCAAGAATGTATTGACAACTTTGGTAAATTAATCAATTAATTAGCCAAATTAATTAATTAGATTCAATTACATGCAATAAGAATGGTAGCACAAACAAATCATCAACTCAGTTAAATGCAGCGAAAAATAAATTTGACACAGGTGATTTATTTATGAACGGGGAAAACTACCGAGGCAAAACCCCACTGGATGAATTTAAAGTCACCACTCCCTAAAATCCAATATTATCAAAACAAGCAGTTACAAGTAAAAGGAATCTCAGTACCTAATAGCAACTTACAGTTGAACCCTTACCCCAATACCTAATTGGACTTGTGATGTAGTGACAATCTCTCATTTCAATGCACAACTCTTAGCATGTGACTAACCAATTAATGCACGAATCTAAGTACATGACTAACACACTAATTTGAGGAAGATGTTGGCTGCAAAGTTCTTCAGTTCATCCAACGATAAAGATCAAGAAGCTCATTGGTTACAAAACCCTTGGTGCAAAGACACAGTAGATTCTATAAAGAATATGATGAACTAGAGCAAATTGTCTCCGGTCACAATATGCATGAATAATCACCTTGCATCAGTTGAGACGGCCCTTAAAATAATCCTTATATATGTTTAGGGTTGTGAGAAAATAAAACCTACACAAATACACTTGGATATGTGTGAAATCAGATTTGGAAAGCTAAATTTGTAATTCTTGACAAATACAGCTTTTGTTGAGCATTAGCATTAGCATTAAACCTCGATAGATATGATCTGTTGAGCTGCCTGTCGAGCTTTAATGAACAACACTTATTCACTTGTTTCTTGGACAGATTTGCATGACTTTTATACTAAACTTAAACTCTTGTTTCTTGAAGTACTAAACTCATCCTAGATCTACCCAATTACAAGTAAAATGCGTTTTGTTAAAGGATTAGCTATTTTACATATGCTAACAAGTTCCACATATGTCCTAACAAACACCTTCAAAATTACTGTCCTAAACACCACAAACACAGTCCCTGACCACCTCGCTTTGATACCAGATTGTTGAACAAAACACTAAACAAAACATTTTGTTTAAAAACTTGACTCTTTGAATTACAACACTTTACAAGTACCACTAATATTATGCTGGTGCATACACAACACTTATGCATTCACACACACTATCCTCAAATACACTAGCACACACCTAATGCCTTACACCTTACCTCTAGACACCTAGCTACTAACCCTTGACTTTATTTTCTTTGCTTCACCTCACGCACATCACCTTGCATGTCTCACTTGGTGATTTATGACACACTTCACACTGCACCTGACTTCACACTACTTCACCTCACACACTTTACTTCACCTTTCACTTCAAAAGTCTCACACCCAAGTGGGAACCAAATGTTCCTATTTATACAAGCATGAGGCAGGTTAAGTAACCGACATTGAAGCTTCATCTAATTTCTGCCACTAGAGTTCAGGTCTTAGTTTATTATTATTTTATTATTTTAATTTCTAGCCCCTTCTAGACTATTACAAAAATTAATGGCTGAGTTTCACTTCTACATTGAAGTCACTAGAGAATTAAAGAGAGATGAGAGAGACATCTCATGGAGAAATCTGGAATGCAAGAGAATTTTTTTGAGCATGAGAGAGAGGCAGTGATTTTTTAACAGAACTCACACAGGAATGTCTGAATGAACATTTGCTAGCATGTTTCAAACAAATAATTGCCTGTCAATTCAAATCAGTGGACAGTATAACCGGGAAGTTGTTGTCGGTTGGTGCTAAAAGCTGTTGAAACTATATATTATTTTGTAATTATACTACAGTGGTTACTTCATTGATTACGAAAGCCAAGTAAAATGCATTGGGTGTTTATAGCTTGCATTGAGTTGTTACCATTGAAGAAGAAAAACTCAAATTGAACTCCTGATTGCTGCTATTAAATTCCAGCACTTTGAAATGTCCAGCTTATTTTACCCCATTTTTCGAAGAAGGCGAGAAGGGAGATGTTGGGGGGGGGGGAGGGAAGATAGGAGAGAAGATGAATGATAGAAGCCATCAATGCAGTGGCAGAGTGTGTATTGAAAATGAAAATTTAATAAACAGACAGAGCAAGTTCTGTTCTTTGTACCCGTGCCCCATGCAAAGCGAAAGTAAGAAATTTTCTTCTTAGTCTCCTATTTTTCCCTTATTGTACCCAACAAAAGGGACTTATCCTAACTCAATCTAAAGAGTCTTATGCTAGCTGTAAATGGAGTATTCCTTTCTCTGTAGTTAGCAAGAATATTAGTTAGTGAGTTGTAAGGGAGTAGGCATGATTGTTGGTTATGAATTAGAACAAAATCAGTTTAGCTTGTCTTTAGCAGCTAGATACTGAGATTGATATGGTTGTTCTAAGGAAATACTGTGCCTTCAGCCAAGTTCTAGATTGTGTCGTGCTTCTTTCTTTTAATCAATTCACTGATTCATCCAAAAAAGAGAAGTACCAATTGAAAACCAAGCGATATAGGTGTTCAATTTGTACTCGATTTATGATTTATAATAAAAGAGCAAAATCAAAAGAGAACAAACAACAAAATAGAAAGTACCTAGTTCTGAATTGGCCAGCCTTATGTATATGTCTTGCCCACCCGGGGAGGATACTCTCATATCAATCAAGATACGGAACCAAAGCACGCAGCCACTTCCTTTTCCGCTGATATTTAAATTTGCATATGCTAAGCAAGAACAGTTTTTCAGACAAATTCCTTCACATTCCTCGAGGCTCATGGTTGTATTAAACCAGGAAGAAGATGTGTCCGGTAATTTCACATTTGTGTATTTCAGGAAGCGATCTCTATTGCATTCCAGTGGAGTCCTTCTAACACAACCATCAGACCAATCTGAATTCCAATCTGTTGGAGATTTGGACACGAATCCTTCCAGGCATGCACATACTGGGGAGCCATTGGCATTGCAGATACCATATGCACCACAGTAGGCATAATTTTCACACTGATCTTCTTGGCTTGTCACGTAGATCGCCCAGCTGTGCGTCCTATCCATCCACGTGAGGCGTCCCGCAACGCCAGATGGGTTAAATACAAATCTTGAAAAGACTGAACTGTTCACAAGTGTATACTCGTAATATACCTGAGTCTCATTCAACACAAATTGATACTCAAATATTGGATTCGGCCTTAAATGAGCATATCCTGTAAAACTAAGGCCATTCCATGACCCTCCTCTAGCCTTTATTTTATCTGCCTTCATTACAACTAGCTGTGGCAACCCATGAGTATTTATTCGTAACGAAAACTCACCTTTAGCAGGATCTTCCGTGCTCTTCCAAGATGTTAAAAACCATTCTAGACCTGTTACAAAGTTCTTCCCCAACTTCATTCCTGGCAGTAACGTGTCGCAGGGATAATCAAAACTCTGCCACAAAAAGTTCAAGTTATTGCCAGTTCCATCTTTCAAAACAAGATTTCCAGAATCCAAGAGCTGCACGACTGGACTCGCTGGAGCTCTTGACGTACTGGATGACCAAACAATACTATTTGTATTTTTGAGAAGAATAATGTCTCCTTCATCTGTAACCTTCAAAACTCCTGAGTGATTACCAATTGGAGCCTCTCTGTTAGCTACCCATACAACTACTTCAGTAGATATCCTGTACCATATTCCCAAGTATCGGCCTTTTGAATTGCCAGGACTGAAGAATCCCAGTTCAAAGGTTCCACCCGCTGAAACTATAGTCTCACCGTCTCTGATGGAATGACTTGGAGTAATAGTGTCAAATGAAGCACATAATCTTAAGAAGGAAAATAAACAGAACACAGAAAGAGATTTAAAGACTAGCATTGATTCTTTGGTAATAGTTTTTTTTTAGAATCCTTTGTTAAGAGAAAGTGATATATAATATCTGGCGAGTTGCGATTCATGGACTTGGTCTTGGAGTATGCTTTACGCATCAATTATTTTTGGCATATTCCATGAATTCTTTCTTCTTGGTATGTCATGTATGGCTTGAATTGTGACATATAAAGAGACCGTATGTTTTGACTGGGCCAAAAGCCCAAAACGTCATTTTCTAACCCAAAACTCAGTAACAGTTTGGATCCGAATGATAATTGCTGCGTTTATTTTGTGTTTTCTTCTTCTTCTTTTTTTTCTTTTTTTTTTCAACGTGCATAAACAGTAATCTTTACTATTCATGCACATTATTTCACTGTGGGAGACAGTTTTTACTGTTTACGCACTGTTTATGTACTGATCATGGGACCTACAAGCACTTTATTCAGAAAAAAATATTAAAAATGGGTCTACAACACTATTCACATATTTAAAAATTATTTTGCTATAGTGTTTTCAATTTTCAGCAATAAATTCTATTCAAACGGACCCTCAAAACTCGTTTTTAGTAAAAAAATTTAAAAGTAAGTTATACAAAAGTGCATTTTCCAGCTCAAAGGATTTCTACGTTTTGGTACAGCAGTTTTGAGCTGCAGTTGCAAAACGCACAAACGCGTTTTCTCAAAACAAAAATATTACCGTTGGTGGGTTTCTCTTTTTCCTAAACTGCCCATAGTATTTTCTGCTCTTCTATGCTGCTGTGCTGTGGCATCTCGTCTTCTACTTCTTCTTCTTCTTCTTCTTCTTTTCATGTGTTGCTTCTTCTTCTCTTTTTATTTATTTATTTATTTATTTATTTATGTCTTACGTATCTAATCTCAAAAAACCATTTGAATTCGGTAGAGTTTTTGATAAATGGAAAATATGGAGTAGAGAGAGGGAATGAGAGAAGAAGACGAGAGTAGAAACATGGAAGAGTGTGTGGGGCTTTGTGTGGAGGAAAATAAAAGAAAAGGAAAATAAGAAGATGAGGAAGAAGTGCACGAGTGGATGAGAAAAAAGTGAAAGAAAAAGGTTTAAAAGAGTTTTGGGTTTGGGTAAAGCAACGTGGAAGAAAATATAGAGATTAGTAACACAAATTATTTTATAACTTTTTTTTTTTTACAATTGTGATGTTATAGAATATGTGGTGGAGAAAAAATTGTGGGTACATGTATAATTCTAGAACAACTCATTTAAAAAATAAGTGTTAATAAAATTTTATTTTACAAAGATTAATTTTAAATTAATATTGTGACATTTTATTATATATCTAAATTTTTTAAATTAGTACTATTTTTCTTTAGGAAAAAAAATAGTACTATTGACAAAATATTTTTATAACAATTTCATAATAAAGTTTATATAGTAAGTTATTATTAATTCTCATTTAGACCTACTAGTGACATTTTTTTCCTACCATTAACAACTTGTCATATAGATTTTGTTGTGAAATTTTTGTGAAAATAGTGTCCATAACTTGCATTAAGAGAGATAATTAAAACAAAGAATTCTCTTTATATATACATTGTCCTTTTTGGTAATTTATCTCTTAAACTGTCACTTTTATAAGTACTAGTTAAACACTCAGCTTTTTTCAAAAACAATTTTTAACAGTTTTTACCAAATATTTAGTTTTTACAAAAAGTCCAGTTTCATACTGTACTTTTTAAAACCCCACTTTTTCAAAAAGCATAATTTCAAAAAGTTTAACCAAACTCATCTAAAAATCGGTCAGCTCTAGAAATATAAAGTAGCTAACTTTGGACTATGTCAAGTTTTATTTGAGAGTCATTCTACTAAGGCAACAAAATCTCAAACATTTTCACAACAAATGAGATGTTAAAATATCATAGATCAAAATAAATCTATTGATCATTTTTATTCTCGTATCTAATATGTGTATGCCTTAAAATCTTACGTGGTATAAAAGAGGGTTATGCTAGGGTTAGAACCAAATATTCATATTCAAGTAAAAAAGTATTTACAGTATATATAAAATTTTTGAAACTTTTGAGTCACCAGGAAATTGTACTCCCGATTGGCATCTAGCAATCCAACCATGGGGGGTTTTGTTCCTCCTTGGTTAAGCTTTAAGCTTTCTAAAAGCGCCAAGATTACATGCTAATTCTCTCTGAGGATAGAGAATATATAGAAACATGAAAGACTTGAGTTCATGGATGATTTCAAAATTTTCAAACTTCTATGCTTACATCAATGTAGGGTGTGTTAAATCAAAATTATTTTTGGTCATTCAATGAATCAACGCTAAATAACTTTTTTTTTTGTGAAAAATTATACTTTAACATCCTAAATTATACCAATGAATACACTTTGCACCTTAATACTTAGTTACTGCCCTAAACTATAACTCATGTTTCACTTTATACTCTACCGTCAATTAGGTTGTTAACTTGTATGGAAAATTATGCCATGTTATATATAGTTTAGGGGGCTAGCAGTGCATTTTGAAAGTTTATAGTGCAAAGTGTAATTTGGAGTATAATTTAGGGAGTTAACGTGTAATTACCTAAAAAAAAAAATCAAACAAACAAACACAAGCACAGGGAAAGAAAGGAAAAGAGTTTTAGTACAAACATACGTTACAAACTCCTCTATTAAATGTAAGGGCAGGAAGGAAAAAAAGTATGAAAACCTATTAAATCCTCTTCTTAGTCTCCTATTTTTCCCTTATTGTACCCAACAAAAGGGACTTATCCTAACTCAATCTAAAGAGTCTTATGCTAGCTGTAAATGGAGTATTCCTTTCTCTGTAGTTAGCAAGAATATTAGTTAGTGAGTTGTAAGGGAGTAGGCATGATTGTTGGTTATGAATTAGAACAAAATAGCAGTTTAGCTTGTCTTTAGCAGCTAGATACTGAGATTGATATGGTTGTTCTAAGGAAATACTGTGCCTTCAGCCAAGTTCTAGATCGTGTCGTGCTTCTTTCTTTTAATCAATTCACTGATTCATCCAAAAAAGAAAAGTACCAATTGAAAACCAAGCGATACAGGTGTTCAATTTGTACTCAATTTATAATTTATAATAAAAGAGCAAAATCAAAAGAGAACAAACAACAAAAGTAAAATGTACCTAGTTCTGAATTGGCCAGCCTTATGTATATGTCTTGCCCACCCGGGGAGAATACTCTCATATCAATCAAGATACGGAACCAAAGCAAGCAGCCACTTCCTTTTCCGCTGATATTTAAATTTGTATATGCTAAGCAAGAACAGTTTTTCAGACACATTCCCTCACATTCCTCGAGGCTCATGGTTGTATTAAACCAGGAAGAAGATGTGTTCGGCAATTTCACATTCGTGTATTTCAGGAAGCGATCTCTATTGCATTCCAGTGGAGTCCTTCGAACACAACCATCAGACCAACCTACTGAATTCCAATCTGTTGGAGATTTGGACAAGAATCCTTCCAGGCATGCACATACTGGGGAGCCATTGGCATTGCAGATACCATATGCACCACAGTAGGCATAATTTTCACACTGATCTTGTTGGGATGTAAAGTAGATCGCCCAGCTGTGCGTCCTATCCATCCACGTGAGGCGTTCCACAACGCCAGATGGGTTAGCTACAAGTCTTGAAAAGACTGAACTGTTCACAAGTGTATACCCGAAATATACCTGAGTCTCATTCAACACAAATTGATACTCAAATATTGGATTCGGCATTGACCGAGCATATCCTGTAAAACTAAGGCCATTCCATGACCCTCCTCTAGCCTTTATTATATCTGCCTCCATTACAACTAGCTGTGGCAAGCCATGAGTATCTATTCTTAACGAACACTCACCTTTAGCAGGATCGTCTGTGCTCTTCCAAGATGTTAAAAACCATTCTAGACCTGTTACAAAGTTCTTTCCCAACTTCATTCCCGGCAGTAATGTGTCGCAGGGATAATCAAAACTCTGCCACAAAAAGTTCAAGTTATTGCCATTTCCATCTTTCAAAACAAGATTTCCTGAATCCAAGAGCTGCACGACTGGACTCGCTGGAGCTCTTGACGTATTGGATGACCAAACAATACTATTTGTATTGTTGAGAAGAACAATCTCTCCTTCATCTGTAACCTTCAAAACTCCTGAGTGATTACCAATTGGAGCCTCTCTGTTAGCTACCCATACAACTACTTCAGTAGATATCCTGTACCATATTCCCAAGTATCGGCCTTTTGAATTGCCAGGACTGAAGAATCCCAGTTCAAAGGTTCCACCAGCTGAAACTATAGTCTCACCGTCTCTAATGGAATGACTTGGAGTAATAGTGTCAAATGAAGCACATAATCTTAAGAAGGAAAATAAGCAGAACACAGAAAGAGATTTAAAGACTAGCATTTTTTGGTTAAACAGGTGCATATATAAAACTAACAAAAGAACTACACACTGGCCACAGAGGCCAAAGTGTTGGCAGTTTGCCTATATTGATTGTTTGGTAATAGTGCCTCTTTGTTAAGATAAAGTAATATATAGGGTCTGTTTGGATAGAACTTATTTTGCTGAAACTGAAAACTGAAAACTGAAAACACTGTAGCAAAATAATTTTTAAATGTGTGAATAGTATTGTGGGACCCATTTTTAATGAAAAAGTTGCTAAAAAGTGAAATTTGTGGGACCAATGAACAGTAATTTTGTGTACTGTTCACAGTTGAAAGTCAATATGTGCGGCTGCTTAAAAAAAAAAAAAAAAAAAAAAAAGTTTCCAAAACGTGGACGTGGGCTGGACGTGAATCCAAACGCCCTCATAATATCTTGCGAGTTGCGATCCGAATTATTGCGTTTGCGTTTGAGGCATTTTAGTGGCTAATTAATGCTTTTTTTTTTTTTTTTTTTTTGATTCATGCGTTTTCTACTTTTTGGAGACAAATAATATTGTTCATCACTGTAAATCACTGTTCATGCACTGTTTCAGTACTGTTTATGCACTGTTTATGAGACTACAACCATTTTATTAAAAATAGGTCCTACAATACTATTTACACGTTTACAAATTATTTTGCTACAATGTTTTTAGTTTTTAATTTAACAAAATAAGTTATATCCAAACGGACAAGGAGTATACTTTACACATCAATTATTTTTGGCATATTCCATAAATTCTTTCATCTTGGTATGTCATGTATCATGTATGGCTTGAATTGTGACATATAAAAATTGACCAGCACCAAAAATATAAAGTAGCTAACTCTGGAGTATGTCAAGTTTTATTTGAGAGTCATTCTACTAAGGCAACAAAATCTCAAACATTTTCACAACAAATGAGATGTTAAAATATCATAGATCAAAATAAATCTATTGATCATTTTTATTCTAGTATCTAATATGTGTATGCCTTTAAATCTTACATGTGGTATAAAAGAGGGTTATGCTAGGGTTAGAACCAAATATTCATATTCATGTAAAAAAATATTTACAGTATATATAAAAAATTTGAAACTCTTATGTCACCAGGAAATTGTACTCCCGATTGGCATCTAGCAATCTAACCATGGTGGGTTTTGTTCCTCCTTGGCTAAGCTTTCTAGAAACACCAAGATTACATGCTAATTCTCTCTGAGGAGGGAGAACAGAAACATGAAAGATCTGCGTTCATGGATGATTTCAAAATTTTCAAACTTTTATGCTTACATTAATGTAAGGTGTGTTAAATCAAAATTATTTTTGGTCATTTAATGAATCAACGCTAAATAAGTTTTTTTTTTTTTTTGGAAAATTACACTTTAACATCCGAAATTATACCAATGAATTTCAGAATACTCCGTTATTATCCTAAACTATAACTCATGTTTCACTTTATAGTCCACCATCAATTAGGTTGTTAACTTGTATGGAAAAATATGACATGTTATATATAGTTTAGGGGGGCTAATAGTGCATTTTGAAAGTTTATAGTGCAAAGTGTAATTTGGAATATAATTTAGAAAGTTAAAATGTAATTACCCTATAAAAATATAACCAAACAAACAAACACAAGCACAGGGAGAGAAGAAATAGAGTTTTAGTACAAACATACGTTACAAACTCGTCTATTAAATGCAAGGGCAGGAAGGAAAAAAGTATGAAAACCTAGGTTGAAGAAGTGTGAAATTGTTTTTTTTTATTCACGTTTTTAACTAATTTATGGTCGATTAAAGGGTAAAAAAAATTCTGGTTTTGGGACCTGCTTTCTTACTTTTTGTAATTTGACAACTTTTTTCACACTTATTGATTTGACAAGTTTTCCCTAATTCTCATCTAATCTAGGTTATTATCAACGTTTTAAAAATCGGACCGGACCGGCTAGTTCAACTAGTTCAACCGGGAACCGGACCTCAATGTGGTCCGGTTATTAGTTAAAACCAGAAATGAAAGAAAAATTACCGAATAAACAATACAAACTACCGGTTCAACCAGCATAACCAAAAACTGGTGCGGTTAAATCGATTTTAGCATTTCTTCATAAATACTTCAGCTGTCATGTTTTTTAACCCAAAAAAAGAATTAAAAAAATTAAAAAGAGAGATATTGTTTCATATTTAAGAAGAGAGATTTTGATTTTGAAAATGCTCTCTCAAGTATGAAGTGATGAAGCTTAAGACACCCACAGTGAACCAAACATTATATTTACTTTACTTACCTTTTGCTCAAAAGAAAATAAAAATAAAAATCAAATTTACTATATTGTGTTGAGGAAGAACCAAGGAAGCCCAAAAATAAGCAAATTTGTAATGATTTGTCTGCTTCAGTTGAAGCTTTTTTTTTTTTTTTTGCGGCTCTTGCCTCTTACACTACACATATTCACAAGAGAGAGAGAGAGAGAGAGAGCACAAAGTGAATCAAAACATGTGGATGTGATTTCAAAATGTGTGGTTGTTGGGAATCTTGGGATATTAATGTGTAGAATATGTGGAGGAAAAAAAATTATCAAGTGGGCAATGATATTGTTACCCATGGTGCACTTACTTTTTGTTATTTGAAAGGTTAAAAAATAACTAAAATATTTTATAGTAGGCTTGTAGGCTGTGGGTGCTTGTATATGTTTTTTTTTTGTTTCTTTTTTGGTTGAATTGTATTTAGTGGTGTCTAAAAGTTGGTAAGCCAAAGTTTAATGTTTTACTATTGTTTAATTTTTTAGTTAAAATGATCAGTTATAAAATTATTTATTTATTTTTTTTATAATTATTAATTAAATTATTTATGACGTCACCAGTTCGACCATCAGACAGACCTCAGTCTAACCAAAAAACTGGTAACTAGTCCATTTTTTGATTCTTTCACCATGTCGATTTTAAAACCATGGTTATTATTGATATCAATTTTTTTACATACCATTAATAATTTGTGCCATCAACATGTATCAATTTTCTGTCGTTGATGTGTCTCTAGACTTTCTCAAAAGACAAATAGATAGCTTTGTGGAACCTTCATTGACCATAATTATAGTGGAATGTGATACATCACTCCCCACTCACGTGCCCCTATCTATTGGTACCAAAATCAACTTTTTTTTTTTTTTTGAGGAAGAGTATCAACTTCAACTTAGTATATTATTGGGTACTCTGAGAGTATATTCTCTTCTTCTCACATAGGGGTGAGTTTCACTCACCATGGGGTCTACCCTCATGTAAGAGATAAAAAGTATACTTCCAGATTACCTAATAAATTTCTTTAAGCTCTAGTCAGTTTGGGTGTTACAAATTCACATTTCAATTTCATATTAATTCAGCTCTAGGCCCTCTAGTAATGACTAATGGCCCTTTGTTCTATTTTTTGTACAATTCATGACTCATTATCATGATCATTAAACCTGTCATAATTTCCAAAGATTTTTTTGGGCAAGAAATCAGGTGAGTGGTCCTATTGATTAATACACGTCAAGTTCATGAGGCCCCCCAGAACATTGACATATTTTCTCCTCTAGATCACAAAGGGGCAACTTTGAAGATTGGAACATGTATGTAACAAATAGGAAAATCATAAAAGAACCCTCTTCTACCATAATTATAGTGGAACATGATACATCACTCCCCACTCATGCGCCCTTATCTATTGGTCAGGGGTGTCCACACAACCCGTTAACTTGCTTAACCCGCCGGACCCGCTCAAAACCGACCGACCACCACCCGAACCGATCAACCCGACCGGCCACCACCCAAACCGATCAACCCGACAATCACTGGTGGGTTGCCACCCACTAAACCCGATCCCTTCAGGTCGGTTGGCGGTTTTCCTCCCCAAAAACCTGAGCCACCCGACTCGACCGATGCAAAATACAAATCTGGCAACTCCAGCAAGATCAAGCTCAGATTTGAGGAGATTCGATGAGATCTTGAACATATTTGGTGAGATCCGGGGAGATTCGAGGAGATCCAAGCTTATTTTGGCGAGATCTCAACCATTCTTGGTGAAATCTGGAGAGATTCGAAGAGATCCAAGCTTATTTCCAGCGAGTTTCGAGGAGATCCAAGCTTATTTCAGGCGAGATTCGAGGAGATCTAAGCTGATTTCGGCGAGATCTCAACCATATTTGGTGAAATCCGGCGAGATTCGAGGAGATTCAAGCATATTTCGACACAAATGTACTGAATTTTTGCAGATTCTGGCGACTCTATTAAAGATTTCGACAACTCTATTGAAGATTCCGGTGACTCTCTGAACCAACCAAACCAACCGACACTACCCAAACCCGAAACCGACTCGACCGATGCCGGCAGGTCAGGTTCGAGTTGGGTCGAAAACCAACCCGACCCGACCCGTGGACACCCCTACTATTTGTACCAACTTCAACTTTTTTTTTTTTTTTTGAGGAAGAGTACCAACTTCAACTTAGTAGCTAATTCAGTAGTAGGCCCTTTATGCTCTAGGTTATTATTGGGTACTTTAGGAGTATATTCTCTCCCTCTCACACAGGGGTGGATCTCACTAACCATGGGGTCCACCCTTATGTAAGAGAGAAAAAATATACTTCAGGATCACCTAATAAATTTCTCTAAGCTCTAGTCAATTTGGGTGTTACAAATTCACATTTCAATTTCATATCAATTCAGCTGTAGGCCCTCTAGTAATGACTAATGCCCATTTTTCTATTTTTTGTACAAATCATGACTCATTATCATGACCATTAAACCTGTCATAATTTCCATAGAATTTTTTGGGCAAGAAATTAGGTGAGTGGTCCTATTGATTAATACACGTCAAGTTCATGAGGCACCCAAAACATTGACATTTTTTGCCTCTAGATCACAGAGGGGCGGCTTTGAAGATTGGAACATGTATCTAACACGTAGAAAAATCATAAAAGAACTAGTAAGAGGTCAATATTCTTAATGAGAAAAACTAGATTTGAATCCTTCCTAACCTCATTCTCAACTTGTTGTAACTTGTAAGCAATTGGGGTTTGTCACCTTTTTTTTTTTTTGAGTCTGTTATGAATCTTTGATAAACTAATCAAGGTTGATCACATTTTTTTTTTCTCGTTTTATTAGATTCAAAGTCGTACTCTCTATCACTTCTTAAATTAACATATTCTTTTATTGACACTTCTTTTTAATTTTTTTTTAATCTTCTTCTGCCTTTTGTTTTTTTTGTCACTTAAATGAACTCATTTTTTCTCACTCATACATTAATGGTTCTCCTCTAGACATAACAAAAAATCTAAAGCAATTATCTCTAATCTTTTCATCAGTAAGGACTACCACAATCTTTAAACAAACTTCCTCATTTAAAATTCTTCTATACTAATTTCTTCACTTCAAATTCTTATTAGTTCTTATATATAAAGTACAATATAATCTTCTTTTTAATAAACTAAATTCAACAAAATCCATTTACAAATGCAAGGTTGCATTCATCTTAAAAAAATTTGTACTAACTGAACCCATTATGCAATCTCTACCATATTAAGTATTAAAATAATTACAAGATAATTTACTTCAAAAAATCAAAAGGCTTAAATAATTTTTCTTTACTCGTATTGGGAGTCAATAATCAATATTCAATTTTTCTTGCAAAGTTAACAGGACAGATGGATTGGGATGCAGCAATGAGATAATCGTCTTAGTTTTTTAGTTTTATATATACATATATATATTTATATATTTTTGTAATTATTTCAAAAACTACTAATTGGAGTTTGATATTGATATATATATATATATATATATATATATATAAAAAAAATAAAAAAGCCAAAAGATTTGCCAACTTGTCATGACTCAAAAGATATCATTTAAAATGCTTTCATTTGAAATCCCTTGATTTTAAAATTCTGGTTAGATTTGAGGTCAAATTCAAATCCATTTCTTTTAACTTACCCAAACAAAGAACTGAGATTTGGGCCTTCTCAAATCCAAATCAAAATGCTAATTAATAGCATCCAAATAGACCAGTAATGTGTAATCCTTGGATTTAATTTTTCATATTTATTTAGCTTTCTCACTCAAGAAATTTTCTGACCCCGCCACTAGTTTCAGCACTAATATGACAATTTCAACAAGTAGTTCTGCCGAGTTGCTATTGGTTTTTGTTTTTCAACTGTTCGTATAGCCCTGCCAACACGTGGGCTGTGAGAGTGGTTTAGAGATTGGCTTCACAGCTAGGTGAGTTTGCCCATGGGGATTTTATTCCTAGCACTTGTGGACCTAACCCACTTGAGTGTTGGCCCAATTAATCTCATGGCCCAGATAAAATCTTGGAGCTTATTTTGACCATGGATATGGGCACTAACCCTTAAATGATTTGTGGGAGTTGTTTTACGAAGGATTCTTGGGCTGATATTTTGGTTTTTGGATTAGTAAAATCTGTACAATCAATTTTAACAGGATGTGGTTTTTATTTTTTTGGATATTGGGCCGTGGAAGTGGGCAATATTTCCTGGGTCTTTGCTTAAAAAAAAAACGCCTCCAACAATATGTAACTATATACCCAAATTTATAAGGCATCCAAGCCCCACTATTTAGGTATTTGGTAATTTACCAATTGCCTTTTAGCACCACCAAAAATGTGATAGCAGGCTGACCCCGATGCTCCACTGGACCACTTACACCACAAATGTAATGGTAATTAGCCATTGAAATGATAAGATAATAACAGAACTGCAATATCTATTTTACTTTTCAGAATCTTGATTAAGCCTATTATCAATTTCATCCAGAGATGTGTGTGGAGGAGAACACGTGCGAATTCAAGTTTTTGTTGATTTTATATTACCAATTCCTTCGAAAGTTTAAGCTATTAGAAGAAGATAAATTTATTCATTTAATTTAATAGTTTGATTAAAAAAATTCCATCCATTGAGAATCAAGTTGCTAGGTGCCAATATTGTGCTAGCTTTCCCAGCAGCTCTTAGATTTGCAAGCTATAGCAGCACGATCAAATTCTGAAAGCCCTTCCAATTCTAAACCTTATTCTTAAAAGTTTGCACTCAACAATTATAAACCAAACACAGTTTTCAGTATTCTGTCATGTTTATTAGTTATAACCAAGAAAATAAGAAAAGCAAACTTTAATATGTGTAATATATTCCTTAAGATCCTTGAAACTTAATTGACATATTTTGGTGTTTCTAACAGAGGCATCTAATATTTAAATTCCCTAGTTTCTAGTGTAAATGATTAAAATAGAGAAAAAAATAAAAAAGAAATTACGTGTAATATATCCAAAGACAACAAGGAACAATGCAACCAAGAACAAATAATATGAAAGGAAAGGAACTATGTTAGAGAGAGAGAGAGAGTCACACCTTCAGCAGGATCTGTAGCAGCTTCGGATTGATTTTGAGCATGAGCTATTTCAAAAAGCTAGCCAAGGATGCAAGAAGCACAAAAAGCTAAAACTAGAAGAGGTGATGATCCTACCATGACTTCAATTTTTCTCTATGAGATTGATTAACAAAATAGACAAGCATTAATGCAACAGAGAGAGCAGAGCCACAAGACCATTCTCTGAAAAATGCATTTCCAATTCAGCAAAATAAAAGAAAGCATTTCCTAAGTATACATCCAAATCCCAACGTTGGTATCCCCTTGGTAAAATAGTAATAGCTTGTTTGGATGGATGATGAGTAGAGTAGAGGGAGGGAGTGTAAGTTAAATTGTTTTGACGTTTTCTAAGAGGGGAGGGGAGAAATTTGAAGGGGTTCTAACTACTTCTAATTCCTCATTTTTAATTCTCCAAAATTGGAAAGATTTGGAAAGAGAGTAGAACATAGAAATACCTGACTAAATGAATTACCAAATTTACCCTTATCATATTTACAAAATTGCAAATTATGAAAATACAAATTATTCCCCTCTTCTTTACTTAATTTATAAAACATCCAAACAAGGTGGATGATAACCATTCTCCTCTACTCTCCTCCTCAGTCCCCACTACTTTCCTCCCCTCTACTTCCCTTCACTCTTCTCTCCCTCAAACTTCCAAATATAGCATAAATGTGGAAGGGAATTTGAACGACACGAAAGGCAAAAGGTGACAATTGAACCATGTAAAACTCAATGATCCTTGTTCAGCTAAAAGAACTATGGTCAAAACTCGAAACGTGCGGGCTGTAGACAAAAAGAAAATTACAAAATATAAAATCTACCAAAAATACGTGGGCTTCGTAGGGTAGTGGTTTACTTAATTTTTTTTTTCTGATAAATTTTTGATGGTTTGATCATTGTATAGGAGTACTTGAATTCTCCGTGTCTCAATTAATTAAAAAATATATTGTTAAGCTACAAAACTTTGAAAAAAACTAGAAAGAAATTAAATTGTTGTACTTGTTTAGTGAATATTTAAATAATTGACAGCCCGAACATGAATTAACTTTGATGTTAAACTTGTAGATCCAAATCGAAGCATATTAATAGATTGGCCTAAGCGCTTCCACATTATCATTGGGATTGCTCGGAGGTTACTTTATCTTTGTCAAGATTCCAGATTGAGAATTATTCATAAAGATCTAAAAGTTAGCAATATTTTACTAGACTATGAGATGAATCCAAAGATTGCCGACTTTGGCATGGCTAGAATCTTTGGAGGAGAAGAAACTAAAGCAAAAACAAGCAGAGTAGTTGGAACATAGTAAAAATCTCCATATATATTGTAATTGCGACCGCTATCCATAAACATATTCATTTAATGAATAATTTTTTGCAGTGATTACATGTCATCGGAGTATGCAATTGATGGACTCTTTTCAATAAAATCAGATGTGTATAGCTTTGGTGTTTTGGCATTAGAGATAGTGAGTGGTGAGAGAAACAGGGGATTCCGTTATCCAGACCACAATCTTAACCTTCTTGGACATGTAAGTGATGTCAACCAATATAATCCCTTCTAGTTTTGTTTTGTTATTTTTTGTTTTAAATTTTAAGATGAGTGATTTTGGCCATATTTTGCTAACTTTCGGGGTTTCAATATAGTCACCTTTTCCCTCTAAACTTAAATTTACAAGTGACTATATAAGGAGGATAGACAATTGGAACTAATTGATAATTTAGAAAAGGAACTGTGCAACCCAAACAAAGTGTTACGATCAATTCATGTTGGTCTATGATGTTGAGTAGTGAGACTGCATTGCCTGAGCCTAAAGAGCCTGATTTTCACACTGGAAGGTATCTATCAGAAATGGATTCTTCACCAATCACGCAAGAAGGATCTTCAACAAATGGACTAACAATTACATTGCTAGAGGCTCGATAAAGCATTTGCCTAAAAGCATGTTTCAATGTATTTATGGAGATTTGGAGTGCACTATATACAATGGTATATTTCCAGCTTTCATAATTTGATGATCAAACCAAAATTATGGCTTTAGTGATTGTTCTTGCTAATTTATGTATGCCTTTAGTTGGTGAAAGTATATTCAATCGTTGGAACTTCTCTACCTAGGCCTATTCACGATGCGATGTGGCCGGTTATTGGAGGGTTTTTTGCACCACACCTATAGGGTGAAGTTTTCTATCATGCTTGACTACACCTCATCTATGAAGGGTTTTGCACTGGTCTACACAAGGGGCCGTGCACTATACCGGCTCTGTGTAGTTAAGTTCGGTTAATTCCTCAATTTTGATTAGGAATCAAACACAATTTAGTTAACAACTCAAACCCCATCATAATCATTCAAAAAGCCAAATATTCCATAAGAAGAAAAGGAAACAAAAGAAAACACACAAATACAAACAAATTCACAATCTTTCTCTCAAAAATATCTTATTTCACATCACAAAAAACCCATTGTAAAGTTTTAGACCCTTTAACAAAATATGATTAACCTAATTATTAAGCCAAGTTGATTAACAAGTTTGTTAATCAACACTATGTTAAACCAATATGTGTAGAACAAATACAATGCGGGAAATATAAAGAACACAAAAATTTAATGATCTAGGAAAACCAAACCAGTAAAAAACCTGGGGAGGATTTAACCTAGCTATCCTCAAGGTAAAACAAATTCACTATAAAAGAATTGAAGTGTGTACAATAGAACTTAGACCACTAGCATCGTATTACTACCTCGAGTAAAAAACTTACTATCACGACCACGTGACAGCTTCGAGTCCACGAACTACTTCTTTCTCTTGATCCACTACAGCCAAAAGTTCTCCTACTTGTGACTTTGTGTAGCAACTGAAACAATTACCAAGCTCTTGACGTCAATCTTGATCTTGATAACTCTAAGTATGTATGAAGGTAAACACCTCTAGATCTCATAAGAGATTCACACACACAGCATATCAAAAGCCTTCAAAACATAGCTAGGGTTTTTCTTTTTATATGAGAAGTAAAATATAAAATCCTACACGTTAAACAGGCTTGGGCTGAGTTGAAAATTTTGCAGAAAAAATAATTTACACTAGGTTCGATCGATCAAATCTAATTTTCGATCGATTGAGACCTGCAGATTTAGTCCAATAAGTTCTGTAGTCACTTGATTCCAACTTTACAACAAAATGTACTTTTAGCAAACCTAAACCTAAACTATATGTTTTGACCATGGTTTGTCAATACAATACACATTGAAGTTCTAATACATTAATCCCTAAGGACTTAGAACCTAACACCCATTAAAAAAAAAAAAAAAAACTAAACTGAATCCATAAAAGATAATTCAAAACCATTAAAAATAAAATACATAAACAAACCTCAAAGAAAGCATTGTAAGGAGGAGCATAAAAATTCGAAATCTTCTATAAACTTCCTAAGAATAGCAAAAAGGAGAAAGGAAAGAGTGACACTCCAAGAATTGTGATATTAAGGGGCAAAATACGGTGGTAGCAAGTAGCAAGAAGTGGAGGTAGAGAAGTGAGGAGAGAGAAAGAGAGAGGGGGTAGAAATTTATGGGAGAGGGAGAGTTTGGGGCTTGGGCGACTGATGAGAGAGTGAGGAGGTGGGTATCTAAATGATTCTAGGGTTTAAGTATCTAAATAATTTTAGGGTTTAAAATTGTAATGCTGTCCTTTTTTTTTTTTTTTTTTTTTAAGCTGATACCAAAACGATGTAGTTTTGGAACTAATATTAAAATTAATTTCAGATCCAAAACATGTCGTTTTGGTATCAGATTATATAAAATAAAATCTAAAAAAACAGCCTAACATTCTTAAGATTTCTCTAGCGCCGTATGTCTTTTTCCCTTGCCTCTCTCAAACCCACTCTCTTGCCTTCTCTCTGATGAAACATATAATTCTATATATACATACAATACATTAAATTATAGCATATATATATATACTCTGTGCGGTGCGGTTTCTCATTAGAGTGTAAAATAGTTGCTGATTGCTGCATCGGCCGTCGTTGGTATGCTCAAATTTACTCTGACCACTGCACCAAACACCTACGGTGGAACTTTGTAGGAGTTGGATCGGTTCGGTACAAGCAGGTTGCATCAGTGCCGGTCAGATCGTAAATAGCCCTATCTCTATCTGATTTCCAATTATCAAATTCTACATTTTTTATTAGAAAAGAAAACATTGTTTATTGTGCCTAGTTGGGAAAATGTTATTTTTCTAAATGAAAATCTGTACTTCAGAAACAACTTTGCATTATCTTATGGAAAATATCATGTCATTGATTCCCATTGTAGCTAAAGAAAAGCCCTTTCTCAAAAAAAAAAAAAAAAAAAAAAAAAAAAAAAAAAAAAAAAAGAAGAAGAAGAAGAAGCCTTGAACCTAAAACATGCCAAATGGTGTGAATGATATTAGATACCCATAAATGGCATGCATTTAAGAGTCAAACAAGTATACTAGTTGGTATTTAACGACATGATCTGTTAAACCACTCATTTGGGATTTAGCACAAACAAGTAATCAAGCAGTATAAGCCTATTCAACACCTTAACAATCCCAATCCAACCACAATCGGACATAAATAGAAACAAATTAAAGATAAGTCCACCATTTTGCAATCCATTTCTCCATTCGTTATTACTAGAATATTCATCTGCCTTTTAATATATGAGTCTAAATTCAATAAGGATGGGGTGTAAAACCCGTATTGTAAAATCCGGAAAAAAAAAAAAGGAATTAAAAGGAGGGGTATTTAAGTAAATTTTTTTATGGGGTTCAATTTTTATAATGAATTTTACTAAGGGGGTTTTTAGAAAAATAAGGTTGAAGCCCTAGTAATATATAGTCTAATTTAAGCGTAGAGGAGACTATCCAAAATACTCAAGTAGAGGAGGTTTGACTACACAATTGAGGTAAGAGCCTAAGAATCTCTCTCTTGTCAAATCTAAGCTTATTTGGAATTAGAGTATTTTTTTTTATGTGGATATTTTGACCAGTAGTGAAACTATTTAATTATTCAAGAGTTTTAATGATGCAAACAAAGAAAAGTTTAGATTTATATTTCGGTCAATTGGACGCTGCTACCTATATATTTTTCTGTGCTCAGCATTTAAAAATTATATATATATATCTATATACACACACGCGCGTGCGCGCGCTCTATTGTGATAAGCGTAGTTGGAAGTTGTAGATTTTAGGCGTGATGGGCCAAAAGGTCAACTTTATGCACAGTCTGGTTGTTTAAGAAACTATGCCCGAATTGGGAATTAGGGAAAAAAAAACAAAAAGTCTAATAAGCATGGGTTTTGAGGTTTAACAAGTTATAAAAAAAAAAAATGAAATGAAGAAGAAAGCTGTAAAGTAAGTGTAGCACACGTCCTTGTCTAGTGTGACATAGTACTACTACTAGGTGCTAAGCTTATCTTTTAAGGCATAGATGGTGGCAAAATATATATATATATATATATATATATATATATATATATATATATATAAAGAAAAGATATTATGATTAAGTGGAATTTTGGTGTGAGATAAGCAGACAATTATGAGATATTTTTAATAGTCTTTCTTCTGGTCATGTACCGTTATAAGTCTTTCTTGAATTATATGATTATAGAGTAAATGGTGCTTGTAAATTTTTAGGTGAGATCTAAAGATTTTAGAGGAAGTGTTAAGGAGAAGTTCTTGTGGTGAGCTAGCTAAGGTAAGTAACATTATCCTAATTGGTTTTATTTTGCGTATTTTAACTACTAAAAATTGTTTACAGTTGTTACAATTTTATTTCTATTGTATTACTGATTTCAAGTAAAGAATTATCACGAATATATTTGATTATTGAATATATGATGTATTTTATTTAATTGTTTTTTTAGCTATATTGATTCAAAGAAAGGAATAAAGAATTTCCACAAATATATCTGAGCATTGAATATAAGATTTATTTAATTTACTTTTTTTTAGCTATATTGATTTAAAGTAAATAATATATAAATATCACAAATATATTGAATATTGAATATATGATTATATATGTATATATGTGTGTGTGTGTGTGTGTTGTGTGTGTGTGTGTGTATGTATTTGAATAAGACATATTTTTGTTAGAAACTATGGTTTTATATATATGATTATGGATAGTCTGACTATGAATTGACTCTAATACCCAAACCAATGGGGGTTATTCATTGGTACTCTAATACTCAAACCAATGGAGGTTATTCATTGGTACTCTGATACCCTGTTACGGGGATATAGCGTGACCATAGTCATAAAATCGTTAAGAATATGAATTACGTTTGAATATTTAACTATTTTGAGTTATTAAAACTGTTTATGTGTTTTTGGAACCTATTGTAAGTTATAGCTTTTGATATATGGATAACTAATTACTTTCTAAACCATCTATGATATAATTGTAAAATTAAATTATGTGATCTATTTGCAACATATATTTTAAGATTATGAAACTTCTTTAGTTCTTTTTTTGAAAACTCATAGCGTATTATAACTTTTGAAGATTCATATTACATTTTACTACTTTACAGATTCATTGCTGAATAGAACTTATTAAGATTTTGGTTACTTATTGAGTTGTCAACTCACCCCCCCCCCCCTCTTTCTCCTTTCAGATCTTGATCAGGAAGGGTAGCATATGTTTGGGCTTCCGTTGGGATGTGCACATGAGTGAAGTTTAGGAAATCAATGGAATAAGATTTGAAGTTTTATGTTTAAGATTACCATTTGTGTAGTCCTTTAGATTTAAAGGATTTAGTTTATTTTTATTTTTATTTTGATGTTGGAAGATTGTTATGTGGAGATCTTTGAGAATTGCATATTGAGGATATTTTTAAATTTATTGATGAAATTTTCTTTGAGGATAATTCTTTAATCGTTAAGAGGGCCTTACACACTTGTAGGGTGTAAAATTTATAAGTGTGTGGTTGTGGTCACGTGCCTAGCTCTTATTTGGGTTCGGGACGTGACACATATTTTACACCATCCAATAAGAGATTGTTATATTAGCATTTTACTTAAAATTCAATACATCATACCAATCCTGATAACATCTCAATAAATTCTCAATTTGGTTGGATTTATATATCGGTATTAGAATTAATTGAGTGTGATCATGCTTATTCTGAAATATATGATAAGATGATGTGGCATATTAGGATTGGAGGGGTAAAACATGTGTTTTACACCACAACCTTACAGAATTTAATATCTTAATATAAACTAGTTGCAACTCATGCGATGCGTAAAAATAGATAATTATTTTGTAGTTATGATATAATATAATATATAATTTGTTATCAAAATTTTGTGAAAATGAATTTTTTCTCCCAAAAAATTAAAAAATTTCTAAAATTATTTTACATTTATCTATCTCAAAATATATATCATCATTTTTTCATTTGGATTTGTTTGATTGATATTATTCATTTTTTAGGCGGTCCATATTTTGCTAAATTATGTTATTGTGCATTATATTTTCCTAATTTTTTTTCTTATAAAACTAAATTTTTTAAGTTTCAAATATATTGTGGGGAGTAGAAGGACTTGAACAAGTATTTGGGCCTTGGGCTTTATTAACGAGTGCCAGTTTGTTTTTTGATTAAAAGCCTTTAGGATTACAAGTCGGCCCACAGAGCGAAGGTCCGAGGATCCGTCTGAGGACGAATGTCCCCTCGGACAGACCCACGATGACCTTGAGATTTGCCAAGGAGATTAAAGGCAGAGTTTTGGAAAAACTATTGGTTAAGAGGGGGATCCAAGTACCCTCTAGACGCAACAGTGTGAGAGAAATATCTCAGGAAAAGCCTGCCACATCCACATTAAAGATCCTGCACCTACCTCCCTGGCCGCATTAATGGGGAAATGACCCCTGAACAGTGGAATTCAACTTTCCTGCTATTATTTAAGGACTTCAAGAAGGTGGTGGAAAGGGGGGAGAGTATCTAAGGATAAGATTTGGGCGACACGTGGACGAAAGAGGGAATAAGAAGAAGTATTTAAGAAGAAAAGAGAGGAAAAAGAAAGGGGGATCAATCAGTTAGCTAAAAAGAACTAAAAACTGTAATTTTTAGCATAAAAGACAAGCAATATACAAATCGTCTTCGGCTCATGTCCGAGAAGGATCCCTTATCATATTTGTCTATTATTTGCAAAGATTGTGGCATTTTAGCCTGCTCGCAAAGTTTCTAGTACCCCTGAACTAGATTTCAAAACCACACTCTACAAATCTTATTGTTTAAGGCTCATTGGGCCTGAGCCCACGTCTCTCTTTGGGTCCAGGTACAATTGTGCACTTACATATATTATTCACAATTTTCACTCTCTTAAAAGAGATTATAATACTTATAATTTTTCTTAGCGTAGGAGTAGCTTCAAACTATTGATTGGGTTTTATTTACTAATATGGATACATGGGATTGGAATTGCATATCTCAAACATTCCTAAGAGACTATACCATTTTATAAATTTAAAGTTTAAAATAATATGTAGAAAAAAAAATAAACTTTATGTCTAAAATTGAACACTTAACCTATTGAAATGAAAGAAATTAATTTGCATAGCAACATAAAAAGAACGTGATATAACCAAAAAAAAAATTGCCAACTTAACTTTCATTTATTGTTGCTGCGCTACTATTCAACCTCCTCATCGATAACACCATTATTCTTTTTATTATTTACTTTTTACTTTAAATTTTTTGACAATATTAAATATATTGCTTTTACAAATTCATCTTAGGTAGTTTTAACTTTATATATTCATCTACTTTAATTTTGATATTATAACTAAATTATAAATCAATGAAAAATTAAAACAAAAAAATTGTCTATAAATATTAATCTTTGGAGGTTTTAATAATTGATAAACACATTCAAATACATAGCCAAGATCATATTTTGATATAACTTCAAAATCTCACTTCCAAAACAACTAAGTAATATGTTTAAAAAAAAAAAAAACTATAAGAGGGAGAGAGAAGACTTGTAATGGAAAACTAAAAATAAAACACTACCAATTCGTATTAACCCAAAATAGTATTTTTAAAAAGTATAGTTGCAAAAAAAATAAATAATATATACAAAGAGAGAGAGGAGAGAGAGAGAGTCAATAATCAACTTTTTCAGGAGATAAATAGTAAATAAAATGTGAAAAAGAAATGTCAAAATAAAAATATGGTCATGAGTCAAACACCAAATTATTCAAGCCATGCTATATAATATAATAACATTATATTCTTGTAAACTATCATTATATGCAATAGGATAACATTTAATAATCATAAAAAAAAAAAATAACTTAAAAATACAAAACCAAATTGCATCAACCCAAAGTAGAATTCTAAAGAATGCATAAATTCATCAATCTAAAATAGAGATACAAAACATAAAAAAATTCACACAAAAATAAAACATTAGAGAGAGAGAGAGAGAGAGAGAGTAATAACCTTTTTCAAGTAGGAAAATATGTATAGAATGTGAGAGAGAATGACATATATATAGTAATAGAATGGGGATATATGGAAAGATAAAAAGGTAAAACGGACATTATGGTTGGAAACAATGGAGAAAAATTGTTAGAAATAAGTGAATAATGTGGCTGCTAATATAACTCAATGAGAGAGTAACAATAATAAATGATACGCTTTAACTTTTATATATATATATATATATATATATATATATATAGATCGTGTAGAGGGTGAAATAGATGATTATTCATGCATTTAGTCGCTCAAGCGATACATGTCGGCAAATATCATATCAAACTTACAGTGTGGGAAACTAGTAGGCAGGGCAAATAGTGACAACTTTACAATTAACTTACCTTCGTAATTCTTTATCTTGTCACTTTATTCAAAAGAAAACCCTCTCCTTTGTTTGTAGTGACTAATCTACCATGCCGCCAACGTAGAAAAGCTCACTAAATTTGAAGAGCAAGAATCTGCTTCAGGCAGGTTCCTTTCTGTATAAAAAACCTGGCTGCTTTGGTGAAGGCAATAAACTCTCACTCCCCAGCATTAGGACTTCGGAAGACATGTCTGGCCTATCACTGGGTTGTTGTTACACACATAATAGACCTACGTGAATGCATCGTAATGCCTCCGACAGAGTGAAGGAGTCATTTAGCATTTTATCCAATAGCTCTAGAGGTCTCTCTTCAATCCATTGTCTCCATGCCTAAAACACAAAAAATTGTCGGGTGGTTGCAGAGTTGGAGTAGTTAGGAGTCCTCTCTGTTTTTGAGAGAGCTAAAGATCATGGCATGAGGGGGCACTATAATTATCTTTGTTAGAGGTTGTCAAATTTACTAAAGTAGTCCAACCACTTATTTTTTTATATACAAAAAATAAGAAAAATTAAATACAAAATACATGACTGTATTGTTTCGTTTCATTGATAGAGTAAAAAAAACACATATTTGAAAATTTGAAACTTACATGACTTTGAGTCCTAGTTACAAATTACTAAATAATTACATAACTTTTTATCGTAGTTACAATCTATCCAAAATAAAAATAAAGACAAAGCATAAATCTACATATCCAAAAGAATTAGATTTGGAGGCTAAGTTACGGAATGGGAGGGTGTTAAGCACCCATTCCGGAATAAGACTCTTGATTTTGGTTTAGAAAAATCAGATCTATTTTTGAGAACTTAAAAAAAATGGTTTTTAATTTGTAAAAAATCTAGATCTGTTTTGCGATAACAAAGAAAAAACAAATTTGTATGTTTTAAAAAAATCAGATCTGTTTTTATATGTTCAAAAGAAATACAAAAAAAAGATTTCGTAAGAAGAGAATTTCATTCATGAAATAAATTCAAGCTACATGTATTAAATAAAACAAACATGACTAACACAACATTCATGATCCGTTTTTACTTCCTAAATCTACCATGTTAAAAAAAAAAAGATATGTATCTAATGAAGATACAAATTAGTCTTTACTTTAAGAAAAATTTAGATCTACATCTAATGAATATGTAGATCCGTTTTTTATTTGAGAAAAATTCAGATCTACATCTAATGAAGATGTAGATTCGTTTTAATTTGAGTAAAATATAGATCTATATCTAATGAAGATGTTGATCCGTTTTTAATTTGAGAAAAATTTAGATCTACATCTAATGAAAATGTAGATTCATTTTAATTTGAGAAAAATTCAAATCTACATTTAATGAAGATGTAGATCTATTTTAATTTGAGAAAAAGAAATGGTAAAATGAAGATTTTTGAAACTAAGAAAGGGATCATACAATAATAAAAAGAATTGAGAAAACAACAATTCATGGTATGAATATCTGAAACTAATAAACTAAATATATATATATATATATATAAACATTCATCATCACAAAAAGAGAAACATAAGAAGAAATGGTTAATAGAATACAACCTCTTGCATGGAGCACTCTTCTTCATGAGAGGATATTTTAGGGTTCAAAGAAATTTATAAATTATCTTTGAAACCTAAAAAACCCTAGCTTTAAGAGAGAGAATATCAGAAAGAGGAGTAAGAAATATGAGTAATGTGAGAGTGTAAAAACGTGTCTCCCTTGAGAGCGTAAAAGAGTGTGCTGAATTTTGAAAGGCATCCTCTATTTATAGAGACTAGAATGGTTTTAAAAAAAATAAATAAATAAATATAAATAAAAAAAACGATACTTAAAATATGCGAATCGAGACACATCCTTCTACAAAATGGTTGAAAATGATGTGTCTTATTGTCACCCGAAGAGAGTTTGGCCAAAGCCCAAAAGAGTGCAATTCGACACTTTGAAAGTGTCGTTCGGCACTCCAAAAGTGCCGATCGGAACTCCAAAAATTCCAATCTCTTGAATGCCGATCACACTTTCGTGTTTGGGTGCATTTTGGACTCATTTTTTAGGGTTTTCCTACGTCGGGACATGCACTTAGATGCATTCTCAATCCGTGTTCTAATTTTTGAACTCTTTTATGGATAATTCAGGTCTTTTCAACAACAATTATCTTATATATAAATACTTTAAAAGAACTTGATAAAGTTCAGATTATGTACAATTTTATTGTTATCCAATTATCCCATTTTGATCCTATACAAGAAATCCTATTTTAAACACTAATTATCAACCAATTACAAAATTATTTAATTAATTTTAATTTTTTAATCAAGTATAATTAATTTAAATTAATTATGCATGGTCAACTCTACCTAGACACAGTGCATGTTGACTGTGCAAACTTGATCATGTAATATCTTTCGATCCGACGATCCGATTTAGGAACCGAACATATCATCGAGACCATTAGAATCTCAAAATCATCTTTATGATATGCAATGAATGAATTAATGCATGTAATGCAATTATGATTTTTGGGGTACATGGATGGTCACTCTAGTCATCTTCCTTGATTAAATCATGAGTGCAGAATCGAGTGTCTAAAATGGGTCAAAAACTTGGATTCAATGCAAATATGAGAAAGTGCACAAGTTATGCACCAAATGTGGTTTGATTGGACATACACGAAGCTAGTGTTCTCAGAGTATGGACGAGATTGAAAGGATGCTCTTCAAGCAGTGACATTGCATTCAAACCATTCACTAGGTACACTTCAGTTTTGATACCCTTGAACTCCAATTTGGTAGCTTTCTAAGAGCTTTTCATAATCGGAGTGGGAGGTGGACTACCCAAATACGATATGGTCACATGCAATAGAAAAATCAGCCACCTAACCATAATCCACCAATCCCGAACCCTGTATCCCCATCCAATTCCTCCTAAACATATGCAAGCAGTAATCGTAGATATCCTAACCCAGATGCACCCACAATACCCAACCCTGTTTCCAACCCACCTTCACAGAGCAACCAAAATGTCCACCTTACTGCATCACCCACACAAATCTCCAACCATACTAATGCTAACCAAAACAATCTAAATTGTGCCATAAACTCCTTAAATCTTGGTAACATGCCAAACCCCAACACTCCTTTCAATTCACCAGTTTCATCCCCCTCCCACCCAAATCAAGAAGAGAATCACCCAAACCTTGCTGCCCAGAAACCTTTAAATGGTCAAAACTCTAACCCAAATTTAAACTCTAATGCCACATTCTCCTTACGCCCTGTATGGCTCCCATCTACTTCCTCAACCTTGAAATGGTCATGGACATAGGGAGAGGGACATAGCTGAATCTCTAATTCGTTGCGTGGACACAGATAGATTGCATTTTGAGAGAGGTGAATCAAGCAGGGGGCCTCAACTGACTAGGGCCCAAAACCAAGCACTTGATACAACCCGTGGACAACCCACTAGGGCCCAACAAGCTAACCCACACCATACACCTATGTTTGATAGGCTTGGCCCAAGTCCTCTGATGGATGCAGGTGTAAGTACACTCAGCTCTCGAGGTCCAACAAGCTAACCCACATCAACCTCTACTTCTGCAAATTTAGAACCTTGTTTTGCTTCGTGGCTGCGATGTGAATAGTTTACTGATCTACAATCTGGTTCGAAGGACAACATTCTAGATTCAAGGAAAAGGACCCATAAAGAGATGGTGAGAATTGGAAGAAACATTAGACAAAAACTCCTTTGTGGGTTCTGCTCTAATACTCATACTTTAGTCAGACAGAAGGAAAACATGTGCTCCGATGGAAAAGGAAACTCTAATACTGAGTTCAGTGATGGAATGAGATGGGTTCTAGGAAGCTAACCCTTTTCAGCTTCCTCATCTACCATGAGAGTATTGAGTTGGAACTGTAGAGGTTTGGGCAAACCCTTTGCAGTTCTACAATGCCAGAAATTTGCCCTCGAGTAGAGACCTGATGTTCTTTTGCTTATGGAAACTCGGTTAGCAAAGGATAAATGAGAAGGTATTTGGAGTAAATGTGGTTTTTTTGATGGATGGGAGTACGATGGACTAAGTGAAGGACTTTTGCTTGCCTGGATGCCCAAACAGAGACTATAGACTATCTATGCATCAAAGAACATTGTGCGCACTAATTTGATGGACAACAAGGGTACACCCCTTTCTATCACTTTTGTTTGTGGTCACCCTGAATATGCTAAAAGAAAGGATGTCTGTTGTAAACTTAAGGAATTGAAATTGTTAACCCATCTGAATTGGCTTTGTATTGGGGATTTCAATCAAATCCTCAGTAAGGAAGAAAAAATTTTCTTTTAATCAAGGCTCATTCCTAGGAGTATAATCTTTTCATCACCTTATCTCTGAATTGGCCTTATGTGATCTAGTTGCATCAGGCCAAAGGTTAACTTGGATGAATAGAAGGGTGGAGGATGATTTTGTAACGGAGAGACTTGATAGAGCCTTTGCAAGTGTAGATTGGATAAATGCCTACCCTAATTATGCACTTAGGAACTTTCCAATCATTCGATCTTATCATAGTCCTTTAATTCTAGACTTTGATCTCCAGCAATCCTTTAGGTTTGAGAATATGTGAACATCACACCCTCTATGTAGGAATGTGGTCAAGCAAGCCTGGGATTTTAGATCTTTTGGGTCTAGAGCTTTTCAACTTAGAAATAAAATGTCAAATGTGAAAAGAATCTTCACAACCTGGAATAAAGAAGTGTTTGGAAAAGTGGAACAAGATATTACCCACAAACAAGATCAACTCCAAAAAGTGCAAAATTCCATCCACACAATTGATGATGTTAGAAAGGAGAAGGCTCTTAGAGAAGAACCAGAAATTCTGATGAATAGGGAGGAAGTGAAGTGGGCTCAGAAAGCCAGAAGCAATTGGATAATGCTAAGGGATAGGAGCACAAAATGTTTCCAGATAGTAGTGAAACAAAAGAGAGCCAAAAATTGAATTTTGCATCTTAAAACTGAAGATGGAAGTACTATTGAAGATCAAAAGGGTATAGAAAATTTGTTGGTTGATCATTTCAAAAAGTCCTATGAAGGATCTGTTAATGCTTCTTTTGAGCAAATCCTGAAGGAATTACAAACTCTGCCCATTCCCCAATTATCCAATCAGCAAAACCTTGCCCTTAATTGTCCTATCACAAATAGGGAAATAGAACTCACTGTCTTCCAATTTGGCTCACATAAAGCCCCTAGACCAAATGGTATCCCTACATTCTTCTATTAGCAGTATTGGGACACTTTAAAATTTTGATATCTTTAGCACTGTGCAAGCTTTATTTCACTCAGGATCCCTACTCAAATCTCTAAACCACACCTTAATCACCCCCATTCCAAAAAATCCCACTCCAGAAAATGTTAATCAGTTTAGGCCTATTAGCTTATGTAATGTAATTTATAAGATAATATCTAAGATCCTTGTCAATAGGCTTAAACCTTTCATGGACCAGTTGATCAAACCCTACCAAAATGCCTTCATCAAGGGAAGAAGCATTACTAACAACATTCTGATTGAAGAAGAAGATTCCTAAAATTGAATAAGTTTTCCTAAGTATGATTGAAACTTTTATATTTTGATAGCAAAATGAGAATACCCATTTAGTGCACGTGGTAAATAAAATAAGACAAAATTTAGTTACAAATTTAGTTGTAATATAAGGTTACAATTTTATTTAATAAAATAAATATTGTTACATATTTTGAAAATCTAACTATTGAAGTACAAGTTCTTTACACTCTTAATACACATGTTGAATTTTGTATCAATCAGATATTATTTATTATATGATCTATAAGTTTATATCTTATGCATAATTTTATACTACAAAAATACAATTTAAATGATTTCTTAATGACAAAGCTATAGATCTTTAATTTTCTAGAAATTTTGCAAATATGAAGGATATAAGAAGAAAATATAATTCAATAGTGAATTTATCAAATTTTACCTCCAATAAAATGATACTGAGTAAAGTTGTAGCTTATTTTGTAACTAATAAACTTTGTCCAATAAAAAATATAATGTTTTTTTTTTGTTTGATATTATAAAATTATACATGGTATCAATAATCAATTATGTCATGATATCTTACATAACTTACGTTTCAACTGTTTTCATTATGTATATTCTAGTTGTAGATCAATGTATCGTACAGACTTGGGGTTTAAATTAGCTATAGTTCTATCAAAAAAATTAGCCATAGTTATTTTTTTATAAAAAGGAATTAGCCATAGTTAATTAGTTTATTGTTTTATAGATAATGTATAACATATCATTAATGGTCTTCAATAATTTTGAATAAAGCGTTACTGCCTGCTATCCCAAGCAGGTAGAAGTACCCTCATATCTTCTGTCCTCCAAACTATCCCCCTTTACACCTTCTCCTGTTTTAGGGTTCCTAAAACTACTTGCAAAAAACTAGATTCAGTTGTTAGGAATTTCTGGTGGGGACATGACCAATATGTTAAAAAGCTGCATTTGGTCCATTGGGATAAATTATGTAAAAATAGAAAGGAGGGTGGTATTGGTTTTAAGAATTCAGCCTCATGAATCAAGCAATGCTTGCTCAGCAATTTTGGAGGATAAGTCAAAATCCTCAAACACTGGTAGCTAGAATTTTCAAAGCCAAGTACTTCCCAAGATGTTCCATTTGTGAATGTTAACCTAAACCCCACCATTCTTGGTTTTGGAGGAGTATAATTAAAATGGACAACCAAAAGCTTAAAGAAGGAAGATGGTAGATTAGGAAAGGAAAGGAAAGGATGTGCCTCTACAACACCTAAATTGGTTTCAATACTCCACACAAATCCTGCAGAACCCAAGTCTTGTTTCTGGTACTATGGTTGATCTAATTGATCAAAATTTTGGTTTATGAAAATCTGTTCTGGTTAGAACCATCTACACAGCCCCTCAAAGCTTTGAAATTCTGAGCATCCCTATAGCCAAGATTGATGGTGTATCAGATAAGCTCCTGTGGAAACACTCCTCATCTGAAGAGTATGAAGTTAGGAATGCTTACAACATACTACTCAAGGATAAGGTTTTCAATTAACCTGTTCAACTAAGACCACCTCATATTCCAGCTGAAGTATGGCAGCTCATTTGGAAAGTGAAACTCCCCACAAAGTTAACCTTTTCGTGTGGAAACTGATGCAGAACAGTATACCTACTCTCCTTACCTTGAAAAATAGAGGAATTGGTACTAGGAGCACTTGTCCTATATGTAATGAGAGAGATGAGTCTACTTCTCACTTATTTCTCCATTGTGCCTTTGCTAGAGCTTGCTGGCATGGGTCTACCTTAGCCATACATACATCAGATTTAAGCAATTCAAGTCTACAACTCTGGCTTAGCAACCTCATTTTAAACTTCAAACAGATGGACCAAGTGAGGATGGACTACCTCACATCAGTATTCACATTCCTTTGGACAATTTGGAATCACAGGAACAGAGTGATTCATGATGGCACTACCCCTAACCCCATTGAAGTCATACTAACTGCTCAAACCTTGTCTTGCAGGTTTAGGGAAGCTTTTGAAGAGAAAGAAAGCCATGACAGTTCACATAGGGGTAACCACACTACGTACTAGAATATTGGAGGACCTTGGGACTTGATTGTCAAGGTAGCAGGTGACAGGAGGAAGAGACCTAGGAGGACTGCTTTTGCATATGAGACAACAGACTTGCAAGGGAGAGTCATCTTATTGGCTACTGCCAGCAGTGGTGCCTCTACAATCAATGCTGCAGCTTAAGAAGCCTTAGCAGAAGCTGCTGTCAAAGCTAAAGCTCTTCGTTTCAACAGAATTTTGTTCATGTGTAATAGCAGAAGATTAGCCCAAGTTTGTGACTTAAAATACTCACCTAGTTAGCGGGAAAAACCTATGGTAACTGACATCTCAAACCTGCAGCAGTAGGGATTGTGTTGCAAAGTCCTTTTTGTTCCCAGGGTTATTATAGGATATGTCTGTAGTGCTGTTAAATCAGCAACTAATGTACCTGGTCCGTGTAGCTGGGTTCACCCAGCCTTTGTATAGTGTTTGTTTCTTTTCTGGTATAATAAAAAATAAAATAAAAAATCACGGTACGATTGAGCCCTACTTGAGGAAAGTGGGGTAGAAAGAGAGAGTTAGGGATTGCCGGATCAGCAGGGGAGAGAGAGATTGCGAGTCAGCGAGGGACCGTGAGATTGAGACCGAGATAGAGAGAGATATTGACACCGAGAGAGAAGGAGATGGATTGCGATTTCTTAGTTACCAAACAGAGGGCTAATACTTGTTCTCATACTAATCAATTGTACTGTGTCTGTTTCCTCTCTAATTTGCTAGTCTTTTTTTTTTTTTTTTTTTTTTGTAATTGTAAATTGTTTTTGCTATTTTAAAATTTAAAAAGCTTTTCTATTTTTATTTTTTGTGAACTATATTAGTTGCTTGTAGTTGTGGATCTGTGCTTGTGAGCTATATTTATTATTTGAATTTTGTGTGCTGTGCTAGTTTGAACTTTGGATTTTACACAGTTATTCGTATCATGATTTTTTGTTCTGTTTTTAAGGGCTGGGGAATGACGTGGTTCCCCTTTGCTGCTTTTTTTTTTTTTTATTATTATATATATTTTAAATAACATTTTTTCATTTTTCATTTTTTTTAAAAAGCCTAAAATGGCATCGTTTTGGTTAGTAAATAGAAAGAGTTAACAGAAGCTTAACAAAATACTTAATTGACAAAATTTGAAACTTAGAGGACTGAAATGACACAATTAAAATTTAGAAAATTGAAATGACAAAAGTTAAAACTTAAAGGATCAGTTTTGAATCTTAAAGTTCTGAAAATATTTGAATTTATTTGAAAACTTTCTACCTTACCTTAGAGAGTAGAGAGGAAAAGTGGTAATGATATCCTTTTTGCATTGCTAAAACTTAGGGAGAAGAATAAATCTTCATAAATAAATAAACAAACCTTTCACTTTTACATTAATTTTGCTTGGTTGTATTATAGAAACAAATTTATAATAACCCATTAGCAACTCTTATATAGGGCAAATATTTTCTAAAGACAACAATTTCATTGTACTTATAAGCCATTAAAGTTTCCTTATTTGTCTAAAACATTGATTAACCATTTATTTTATGTTGACATTAGTCATTAGTTTTACATCTTTCAGATTTAAATCAAATCTTATTTATTACTTGATGTCCAATTACTGTACCCTAGTCTATTGGAATATTATTGAATACTTTAAGAATACCATAAATGCGTACTCCATTCTCTCATATAAATTGTGGGTCTCACCATAAATTTAATTAGTGGGGCTCACAGTCATGTAAGAGGAGGAAATACGCATTTATGATACTCCGAGAGTACCCAATAATTACCCCTAGTCTATTACTTAACGTTGACCCATGCATAAGGTCCCCTTTTAAATGAGAATTCACTTCCTCATTTTTAACCTTTTAATGGTTTTCTACCTAAATAAATCATAGTTTTCAATAGTTATGGTAAATTTAAAATCGAGTAATGCTAAAGATATAAATCTTTTTACTAAAATTTTTACAAATTACTGATGTGGTGAGTGGTTATTTGTAAATGAAAAAGTGATGTTAATAATAAGTTTAGATGAAAACAATAAAAAGTTGAACATATCAATATTTTGTAAAAATATTGTAAAATAGTTTGTAATTTTAGCATTACTCTTTAAAATCACATTAATTTTTAGCAACTTTTTTTTTTTAGGAAATAGTTTTTAGCAACTTTGAATGTTTAGTCTTCACACGGTAAAGACTTTGAATATAAATTTGATAGCAAATTCCAAATTAAGAATTCGTTTGAAAAAAATATATATAATAAGGAAATATTAATATACGGTTTATAGCATTTGAAAATCATTTTAATGGTCATAATCCTATGAGAACCAGTTGATAGTAAATAGTCTATATTGGTAACATGGCTAACGTTTATTTATTTATTATTTGTCTTTTTTCTTTTAGAATCATTTTTTTTCATTAACTAATTTGTTCATAATGTTATGAAAAAAAGAAAAAAAAAATCCTTGAATAAGTCACTATTGAGTATTCAATATCTTTTATTTAATCAAGTTAGTCATTATAAATTTCACAAAATCACAGAGTCACCTTAGTAAATATTTTTTTTAAACTATATATAACATCATAACTGCGTGTGCTAAGGTTATTTTATTTTATATTTTTTAAATTTAATTTAATGGGTCAAATTTGGGTAATAGCCAAACCCAACCAGATAAAATTCAAGTTTCGGGTAACACCCGAGCCGATTAGCTTTATCCATGACTTATTGGGCAATACTTAGAAGTTTTGGATTGAGTCGGGTAGGGTACCCATTACCCATTGGATATGGCCATCCTTGGTCTTAATAAGCAACGCCAATGACAACAATGATCCAAAGACAACAACATCAAGGAAACACTGATAAGAGAGAGACATTAAAAAAAAAAAAAAAAATTGATACTGGATGCTATAGTAGCATTGTATATTGTTTCCAACAATGATGCATAAGTTGATGTTAGGGGTTTTATTTTATATTTGCTTGCTACATTGTTATGCAAATTGCATTTTGCGTTTTGCGTTCGTGGCTCACCCGACGCGAACAGTGATTAGTCTCTAGTTGAAAGTTCTGAGGATACATTGTGGGAAACCAAAAAAAAAAAAAAAAAGGAATGCTCTAACTAGATGGAAATCACAAGTTGCTGCAATATAAAAAAGACAAGAAAAGTCCTTGGCATCCCCAAGGCTTGATAATTACAACCACCTTCGAGTGGGGTATTCAATATCCACTGGATATGGCCATCCTTGGTCTCAATAAGCAATGTCAACGACGACAATGATCCAACGACAACAACATCAATTAAGGACACATTGATGAGAGAGAGAGAGAAGAAAAAAAAAATTGATACATGGATGCTATAGTAGCATTGTATATTGTTTCCAACAATGATGCATAAGTTGACGTTGGGGGTTTTATTTTATATTTGCTTGACTACATTGTTATGCAAATTGCATTTTGCAATTTTTGTATAATGGGATGGGAATGCTCTAACTAGATTGGAAATCACACGTTGCTGCAATATAAAAGACAAGAAATCCTCGCAAAGCTCGCACATTCCCATCCCCAAGGTTTGATAATTACAACCACTTTCAAGTAAAGTTATTTACACAAAAAAAAAAAAAAAAATTGACAACATTTTTTAACATTTGTTGAGTTGACAATGACTTTTTTATTGATTTTCATGGGCCTACTACTGACATAGATTTTCTCAGCACTTCCTTCTTTATCAACCATCAACGTATCAAGACTTTCTCACCACTTCCGTCTTCGTCAATCATCAACCTTCAGCGTTTATAATCTATACACCAGCTGTAATTTACTCTCTGTTTTTTTTTAGGGAACGAACCCCCCTTAGATTTTATGACATGACAAAATTTCTGGGCCGTTGGACTCGTTAAAGTCTGAAGCAGCATCATAACTAGAAAACAACCAACAATAACTTGATAGATAAAGATGGACTTCCGTTCTGCAACTCAAACAACTAGTAGTTTCTAACAAGTTATGGGACTTCTTATCAAGATAAAACTTATTTTCCATCTTTTGTTGCCGCTGTTTAAACTTA
This sequence comes from Castanea mollissima, assembly GCA_014183005.1. Lineage (NCBI taxonomy): Eukaryota > Viridiplantae > Streptophyta > Magnoliopsida > Fagales > Fagaceae > Castanea > Castanea mollissima. Next base: position 1,553,165 of record JACAVU010000012.1, on the reverse strand, counting down.
GGCGTTACTATAGACACCATTATATCTCCACAATCCATCAAAGACCCAGACTACATAATCACCAATGGGTGTTTTCAATCTGGGATTCTTTAGCTCAGTAAATTCTATCAATTTCTACCTCGGTATATGGTATATATCGTTTCTTTCGGGTGTTTTTCTTTTTACAAAACTATAAAAACCATGCCTACTAACAAGAACATTCTTGCAAAGGATCTGTAGCATTATGAGTGGCACCGATCATGTTCTTATGACATCTATTTGTAAATTTTTTGCACTAAATTTGTAAAGTAAAAACAAAAAAAAACAACGCAAAAACATTGTTCAGCATCGACTGCTAATGAATCTACCAATCAAATTAAGTACTTAAAATGCATAAAAATGAAAATGAACTACTATATAATAAGTTTTCGTACCATTAAATACAAGTTCGATTGTGAAACAACCACCCGATACATATATATTGATAAATCAACATTCTAATACAACCTATTCAGATACTACACTTGTCTCTCTCTGTGTGTGCGGGCGTGCAAGTGCAGCACTCTGTTTTACCAGATATTATCAACATTTCCAAGGCTAGCACTTAGTCTCTTCTCCATCCAGTTAATAATATCCTGTCCAATCTCTTCACGTTCAGGCTCAAAGAGAAGGTCATGCAAGAAGCCATCATAAAGCTTTATCTCTTTGAACTTGGAAGCTGCCTCATTGTACAGATCCTGGGAGGCTAGAGGATCTGTGACTTTATCAGCAGTTCCATGAAGGACAAAGAATGGGACAGTCACTGACCTAAAGCTCCTCATTAAATAAGAAGAAATACGCAAGATCTCATGGCCTGTTCTCACCCGTATAGGTCCTGTATATACCAATGGATCAGAATACTTTGCCAACAGTGCTGCAGGATCCCTAGAAACTGGAATGCCCCTTTTGTTTGCACCCTTAAATTGCAACTTGGGAGCAACCACAGAAAAAATAGGAGCCATAGCCTGCATAATTGGACAAATTTTCATATGTAAAGAACCAGCAAGGAATCCATGATAGAAATTTATTCAATAATTAAGCACAAGTTACTTTCTCAAAGTTCATTGCCAAAACACGGATAAGTTGGTATTTTCTGGCATTCAACTCAATGCATTATTTAGCATATCAGATTATGTGCAAGCTGTGAACCACGAAAAACATACCCCAACAATTGGATGCGCTGGCTTCACACGCAAAGCCGGTGAGGTCAATACAATTCCCTCCAGCATTTCTTCAATGTGAGTGTATGAAGCAGCCTAATGCAAGAGGTGCAAATTATCAGGTTAGAAGTTCATAAAAGACAAAGTAGCGTGGACTAGTCTGTCTGTTTATGCCTTACCTTCAAAACCACAGCACCCCCAGTGGAATGACCAAAAAGGAAGCATGGTATTCCAGGGTTCTCTGACTTGATCTTTTCAAGGAATGCGCCCTGTTGAAAGAGAAAACATAGATCACTATTTTAGAATGCAAGTAGAACATCAAATGATGAATGTTTTAAGAACAAGACAGACAAGGTAAAGTAATGCTTCAAATTTTGATTTGTTACGGTCTCCCAATCAGTGAACATGGCAAGGGAGGGTGGTATTGACATGAATCAAGCTGACTGTGCTGACATGGAAAGAACTGAACTACACGGGTCGATAAACTTGGAAAAAATATAATTCCACGTGTTAACAGAAAGTATGGCTGCCCTAGATAGAGTAGTAAACAGCATTCATGAAAGCACTAAGTGCAACTAAGCTCAAGGGCCTCTTAAAGCCTAGGCGCAAAGCACAAAGTCCAAGCATGCACCTTATTGTTAAGTTACACATGCAACTGGTGTCTTGAATCATGACATCACCTTTCACAGTTTCACCTTACCCTTACAAGGAAAGGGGACGCAATTTAAACTAGAGCCCATTGCCACATTGTTCAAACATTATATACAATAAGTTGATAACCTTTACTAAAAAGATTCAAAAAAAAGAATAGAGAAAGTTAATAAACTCAAAATAGTAATTTATTTGCCAATTAACTCAAATGAATAGTACAACTGCAAAAAGTTTGTAAGTTCAAATTTTACATAAGTTATTTCAATTTCTTAAATTTTATATGGTAAATTTGAAGACAATAATCAATGGACAATATGATTTTCACAAAAAGTTTAAACTTAAAACATTTCATATTATTCTCCTGTGCCTTATAAAATACATAATTGTAATAGCTATAATCAAAATATAAGTAGAGGATTCAATCAAAAGGAAAAGACCAAAAAGCACAGGAATAAGAGAAATCATCCTTGCTCATGTCTTAAGAAATGTAAACCAAAAATTGTTTATGTAGTAAAATGCTTTAAGAATAGTGTCCCAATAATAAATCAATGCTTCATGTCATTTCCTTCAAGATCAAATGACTAACTTTAATGATATTTAAATTAGCAAGCCTAGGTGTGCTTTGTGCTTCTTCAAAAAACACCAAAGAAGATGAGCTTCGCTTTGGTTTAAGTATGAAAAGTGCTTAGAACTTGGGGCTTTAATCTTTTAAGTGTGCCTAAGCACACTTTTTAACTACACTGATGGTCCATTGAAAGCCATTCTCCGGGACTCAGGCAACGAAACCAAACGGTTGTAACAAAACGTTTTTGTATTCTTGAATTTAGCGTAAATGGATCAACAAAATTTGTAGGAATTACAACTTACAGTGTCTGCAACAACATGGTCCAATGAAGGTACATACCCATGCAATCCATCGCTCCCACCGTGACCTATAAAAAAATAAATGAAAAACTCATCACCTAAGAACTTTTAACTAATCATCCTGAAAAAAAAAAAAAAAAAAAAAAAAATGAAGAAGAAGATACGGTAATGAGAATAACAAGAAATTAAAAATTGATGATCAACACAAAAATTGGGCTTGTTCATGATGCCAAGAGTAGCATGATCTCAAAAGAGAAAAGGAAAAGGGCGGGGGGGGGGGAGAGAAAGAGAGAGAGATTGGTCCTCCAAATTAATGATATAAAATTCTATGATGGCACTTCTTAATATCTTTTGAACTAGCCTCTACATAATCCAGAATACTTATCATTTCAAATGATGACAAAAAGGAATTATTTAATACGATGCCCAAATATTTGGAGCAGTTTCAAAATTTATTATTCCTCCAAGTACCAGTAATGATACAAAACCTGTCCTTTACTCTTGGCATAGTAGTTGCATGCACAGCATTGTCATTTTAGAATTAAACAAGTAAAAGTACTACAAATGTTGGTACCTATCCAGTCCATTGCATAGACCCCAAAATTGCAGGATGTTAGTTGCCTTGCAAAATCAGCATATCTTCCACTGAAAATGAACATCAATTAGAGAGTAATCATAAAACTCCATTAGTTAACAACATATGTTATAGCATGGATGACAAAAATTACAAAAGGATTAGAGAGAACCAAAATTACCCGTGCTCATTAAGTCCATGTATGATAAGCAAGATGCCCCTGAAATTACAAACCACGAGTTCTTAAAATAAAAGTAGAGAAAGAGCAGCAGAGCAGAATAAAGGCCACAACAAGGAATGTACAAAGTAAAAACTGTACATGCTAAAGATGAGTGGGAACCAAAACCAGAGTCCTCTAATCCTTTCGTCTAATGTGTCTCCTGGTGTGCCAGAATTTTATCAGGAACACACTAGGAAATCTAGAATACAAGTTAGCGACCTGCACATCTTGCAGATTAGCTCCACAGGACAATATATCTCTTCAAATGGATATCAAAAGCTAAAAATTAACACCAAACACTACAAAAACACTTCATAGACACAAAAAGTCCAATTCTTTGGTTCATGGGTTCGTTTCAATTTTCAATACCCCAATTCCAAACAAATAAAAATCCAAACTTTTGTTTAAACTTCGTTTCCATCATTCATCATTTTTCTCCATAACCAAACAGACCCATTTCAAAAGAAGAAATAAATGTGAAAAAAGCCTACTTCACATCTCTTCAAACCGCATAATCCAAATACCAAAAACTACAAAACCACACTTCATAAACATAAAAAGCCCAAATCTTTGCTTCATGGGTTGGTTTCAATTTTCAACCTCCCAATTCCAAACATATAAAAACCCAAACTTTGAACCAAACAGACACCATTTCAACAACAAAAAGGAAGAAAAAGCCTTACTTTAAGTCACCGGAGACCGGAACCCAAGAGCGGCAGAAGACAGCATGGGAACCAGGGCCAACGAACAAGGAGTTGGAGCATCGGAGCCGGTGGTCATTACCAAAAGAAACGTCCAAATCTTCCGCCAAGGCTCTCCTTCTCAAGGTGTCCTCCTCTTCCTCCTGCGCTTGCTTGAATGTTGAGAAGGAGAGAGGCAGCGGCGGAGGAGGAGGAGGGAGAGGAGGACTGTGTAAACGAAAATGAGAGAGGTCCTCAAAGCTCTCAGAATTGGGATTATTCGGTTGCTGGCTCCGGAGGTCAGTTGCTGCTCCATCTCCACCGCAACAGGGTGGCTGCAGAGACAGAATTTGAGATTCTCAGAGAAACACAGAGAGAGAGAGAGAGAGGAGAGAGAGAGAGAGAGAGGGTGTTTTGATGATGATGATGGAAGGCTATTTATATTTTGTTGGTGACGGAGTAAATGAGACGTTGGGGGTGGAGGTGGCGAAAGGTATTTATCCTCTGCAATCGTTTCGTTTTGCTTGTGAAAAAAAAACTGTCTATGATCGATCTATCTATGATTCTTTATGATCTAGATGTACACGTGGTACCCCTTGGGATGTGATGAGTCCAGAATGGATCATCCCTGCTTGTTTAGAGTGGGATGATTTAGCACGCAATCTTATTGCGATGATCACTTTCGTAAAATGTGAGGTGTAAGTTCTAAAAAGTAAGACCTAAAATTCAAGTCTTTAAAGAAGTTTCATACATATATATTTTAATTATGTTAAACTAAAAATGATTTATGTCTTAAAAAATACTGTATTACGCTAAAAGCCTTATAATTGAATTAATAGCATATTATAATTCCTTAAAAAAAATACTGTGTCACGATGCGAATGACCTTGACTCACCTAAGGGTGCCCCACGCCTTGAGTACTATCGTTTCAAGTAAGCCCGGTCAATGATCGTAGGTCATACGTATGACAAACTTGGTTTCGTCTTTTTCTGTTTCTTTGTCCTAAACAATTGTGACTTTTGTTGGGTACTTTCAATTTCAAATAGGGAAACATTGTATGAGTCGGTGCCTACTGCCTACACGAGAAACTAGATGTGTTCAATGACGTGGCGTTATTCTACTGGTTTGTTTGAGGGTGGAGGCAATTAGATTTACTAGATCAGAGTTGATGTATAACCCACGTGATCTTCGGGCACAGAACCTTCCTATATACTATCAGATTTTGTTCAATCTGTCAAGACTCGAGCTGTATTGAGTTTTAAAAAAAAAAATAAATAATAATAATAATAATAATAATAATAATTTTTTGAAAATAAATTGAAATATAGTTTTATTGTTCAAAAAATAAGTTTTTTTATAAAAAAAAATACATAAATAATTTTTTTTAAAAGGTTGCCCAAACATACGGTTGGATTTGGTTCGAAGTTGTGTGTGATTGGAGATAACTTTTCCACGTGCAACATGCATCAAAAGTCAAAGATCATTAGTATTTGTTTTATTTATTTATTTCCATTGGGTTTGGAAGCGAATCAGAACTCAATATAAAATTTTTAAAGTTATAATTTTAACATTATTTAAATGTTATGAAAATACGCGCGAATAAAAATATATATTATGTTGTTTAAATAATAAAAATTGTTGTTCAAATAATATTATCAAATAAGCCTTAAAATGCTATTATATATGTGAATTCATCACACAATTTGCCGGCCGCATGTTTAAATTTGAATACTATCCAATTTAAATTTGTATATGGCTTTTAATATTTTCATTCCAATGCTCCAACATTTAAAAAAAAAATCTTTGCTCAATCCCTGTTCTCACGAAAATTTCTAAAAGTGGCATATTGTAAATAGTAAAAAAAAATTATGAGTCCAAAAAAAAGTGACAGGCAGCCATAGTCTGAAACGTAAGATAATTGTGACAAAAATTATGGCAAGTTATGTAGTATTAGAAGTTTAGAACTACTACCACCGTGCACTCTTGATGCAATAGTCACTTCACAAGTATAAGTATTTGTAAGATGTGAGGGGCAAGGACTGAAGTTCAAGTCTCCAAAAACGAGCTTCACACACATATACATTAAATTAGGCTAGAGTAGAAATTCTATCTTCTATAAAAATAAAAAATAAAAAAGAAGAAGTTTAGAACTACTCATATTTTCACTGCTTGCACAACAAGGATAAGGTTGTTTCAAATGTGTTACTATCTTTATAATTTGAATCTACATGGTTTCTTAGAGAGTTTTTGTCTTTGTTTAAGCGTTTGTTTAGTTCTAATTTTGTTTTTTCTTTTCATAGATTCCATAGGATTAGATTCTTAAAGTTCTATTCCATGATGATTATGTTTTATCATTAAGCCTAAGCACCAATTGATTTCATTTTAGTACAAGATAGATTTAAATCAAAATCTCTATTTTGATGGCATAAAAATTTACCAATTAAGCTAATTATAACCTGCATTCTAATTTTGTTATAATATATTAGCATCTAAGCACGCGCGTTGTGCATCCTTAGAGGCTCTTCTATTTTTTTGGGCATAGATTAATAATTTTCCTCTATTATAAAAAAGAAATAAATAAAAAGCTAAATTTAGGGAATAAAAAGATTAATGTGAAGGGGAAAAAATCATAAATTTTAAGAGTTCTCTTTTTGAATTCAAAATGAAATTTTTTATTTGACATTTATGACCTTATTTCTAAAAGAAGTTACCTATTATTAATAAGGGTATTTTGAAACCATATAAAAGTTTAGTTCAAAAAGAAAAATCCTCTTATATCTTACTAACCTCATCACACGCGCTTCACGTGTACGATGAGGATTTTTATTTTTTATTTTTTGGATTTACACGTTTTGTTCATGACAGTTTTATTTTATTTTTTACTTTAAGAAGAAGTTGTATTAGTACTTGACTACTAATGTGAGAGAGAAATGTGGAGGTGGGAAAGAAACTGTTTAGTGATAAATAAAAAAAATTGTACGTTTGTGGGGGTGAAAAAAAGCTTCTTCTTTTTTTTTACTTTTCTTTTTCAAAAAGAAGAAATTGTATTAGCACTTGACAACTAACATGACAGAGGAATGTGGAGGTAGCAGAAAAAACTTATTTTTTTAATTTAGCTATAAATTAGGATTTTTTAAATTACTAATTTTACATGTCTAACCTTATGATTTAAGTCTTAGAAACAAACGAATTTGAAGGTATTTTGGGCATCTAAATTGAGGATCCTAAACAAGGGAAGTTCCTTAAATAGTAGTATAGATACTAACCTCTAAGTGCATGCTTAAAGGCTCTTTTATTTTTTTGGCAAAAGTTAATAATTTGCATCTATTATAATTTAGAAATTTATTTATAAAATTTTCAAACAAATAAAAAAAATATAAACTTTAGAGATAAGTAGTAATTGAAATTTTTTTTGAACGTGAAGGGAAAAAATCTTAAATTTTAAGAGTTCTCTTTTAAATTCAAAATGAAATTTGTTATTAGACATTTATGTCTCTATTTCTAAATGAAGTTATTATTCATTAATGAAGGCATTTTTGATCCACATAAAAGTCTTGTTGAAAGAGGTGAATCCTCTTATTCTTATATATAATACTAGCCTCATCAAATGCGCTTCGTGCTTGTGCTGAGACTTTTTATTTTTATTTTTTGGTTTAGTGTTATAATTTTATATTCATTTTTCTCTTTTAATTCAACACAAAATCCACATTAACCATTTATTGCAAAAATAACACTCTCCCACGGTTCCACCCAAATTGTAAAGTTGTATAAACTAAGTTCTTGAAAGGAAATTAATGAATATGCCAAACAAAATCAACACATACCTAAATATAAACACAATCACATTGATGGTAATGATTCCTCTCCTAAATATAAACACAATCGCATTGTTGGTTATGATTTCTCTTCTACATTTAACTTTAACATTGTGTAGAGGACAAATAAACACTTTCAAACCAAAACAACTAATAAAATGACTTTTAAAAAAACCCTAATAAAATGAAATATAACCCAAAAAAAGAAGAAGATAACAACCTGCCTATATCTAGGCTAAACCCTTACAATAATAATTTCAATGTGTGAAAGGAAACAAACCTTTTTGAAGTTGGAGATGGTGATGAAATGAGTAAAAAGTTGATACAATCCAAAAAAAAAAAAATCTATGTAAAGAAAATAAAAGGATACATGTGGGATATATTTATATAGATATTAGCCTTTGAGCACACGCTCATAGGTGTGCTCAGAGGCTCTTTTTTGGGTAAATGTTAATAATTTGTATCTATTATAATTAGAAATATATATATATATATATATTATATATATATACACACACTTATTTTTCAAACAAATAAAAATGATAAATTTTAAAAGTAAGCAGTAATTATAATTTCTTTTTTATACGTGAAGGGAAACTAATCCTAAATTAAGAGTTTTCTTTTTAAATTCAAAATAAAATTAATGAGGGTATTTTTGTACCACATAAAAATCCAATTGAAAAAGAGGAATCGTCTTATATATAATATAGATAGACTAGCCTCGCCACACACGTGATGAGGCTTTTTTTTTTTTTTAGTGTCAAAATTTTCCAAAAAAATAAAAGAAAAAGAAACTACAAATAATATAAAACAATCAAAATCATATGAACAATAAAACAATAAAAAAAGCACTAAAAGAATTACCTTGTAGGAAAATACTACTCCTTCCTCTGAGAGAAAAATTAAAGAGATATTTTATTTTTTAAGAGGTTAAACAAAGGAAGAGAGGCATTTATTTATATTTGATTTTAGCAATTGACTTGATGTTTAGAAGGAATAAGAAACGATGGAAGTGTCTAATTTTAAGAGAGATGGATAAGTATCTAAGATTCAAGAGTGTTTAAATTAGTATTTTACATATCTAACCTTATTATTTAATCTTTTTAAATATATGAATTTGAAGATATTTTAGTATGCGAAATGATGAAACCCAAATAAGGAATCATGTTATTAGTAATATATAGATACAGTATAGATAATCCAATTTTATGGTTCTGTTTATAATTGTTGTAGTAGTCTTGTAGACTTTAGAGCATTTAATAAGCTATAGTGACAAAATGTTGAGAAAATTGTGCCCACTTGGTAAGCAATTTGATAAAGAGCTGTTGGATGCATATATACTTGAAACTATATAATTCAATTAATACCCAATCCAATGTCTCTCATCATTATTATCATCGTCATCGTCATCATCATTATTATTATTATTTGGAAATTTAGCGTTGGTCTATTGCATGACAAAAAAGTGTTGTAATTTTGGGTTATTTACTTAATAAAGTATAAGGGTGTAAAATGTTACATATGTTGAAAACTGAAGCTTCTATTAACCATACAAAACTAAAGACTTTGATCAAGCAAAATCCAGAGCTTGGTTGAGCCAAAATGAATTCTAGTTGGGAAGACATGCAAGCTTACTAAATACGGAGTAGTAATCAGCAAAATGCTTCAAGAACAAATCACCAACCTATTGCTAGAGTCGATGATTTACCACTAACTTATAATAGGACCCAAAACCCAAATAACTAAGGTGTACCAATGCCCAAAAATAAATATGATCACAAATAGAAGCTGTATAAGATTCAACTTAAAAAATGACACTCAACTAGAGTTTTATATTAACTTTTAACAGATCATAGTCTTTAGTCAATGCATTTATATATAGGTGTCAAGAATGAAGAATGGATTCAATCTTCATAAACCAAACCCGACGAAAAGGGACTCATGTTATTGGACTTCGAGACCATTTGCTTTAGAAAATTCACATTAACAAAAATAATAATTGGTTATGTCGAATTCATTATATCATATTTTCTGTTTCGTTCATGCACCTCTCTTGAATATAATGCATCATGTTTAGACACAAAAGTCAATCTATTTGTTTTGATCTGTAGCAATTTTTTGTTTTCAATAATAAAAAATTGTTTTTTTCTGTGACAAAGAACATGAAAAATTCAAACAACCACGTAAGTCGTTTGTATATTGGCCACATGCCTAGGGAGTTTCTTTGAGCATACAAGCCGAGCCTAGTCGTTTTTTTATAACATATATAATGGCTGAGAAGCAAGGACTCTTTGAAGTTTGAATCTTACGAAACAGTTTTCATTTGCTAACCTCTTATTATTATAAACCTCTAGTGCATTCTGGTCGCCGGAATTTTTCCACGTTTCTATCCATCTTTTAAAAATAGAGGCTCATAATAATGCAAGGATTATAATCAAGCCAGATTTGCGACACAAATAAATTTGACACTTATGTTATGTGTTGTAACTTGTAACATCCCTTTCCTACACACGTAGCAGCCTTATCCCCCATGGAGATAATATTTTAAGTAGTAATTCTTCTTCCTTGAAAAATAAAGTGTAATTATTATTTCTTCTAGGGCTTATTAGTTACTAATAAAATAGACTGAAAATGGAGCAAATGATTTATTTGCAATAGCATCAAAATTTATACACTAAATTGAAGAAGAAAAAAAATGTTCAAAGAGATCTTATTGTAACAATATAAAAGTTGAGGATGTCAATGAGAGAGAGGATTTGACCCCTAATTAGTTATTTTCCTCGTAAGGAGAAAAGATAATGTCATTAAATTACAAACTCTTAACAATAAATAATAAGATATAATCTTTTATATATATATATATATATAGGATTTATTAGCCTATACTTTTTTTCCCATATATGTACTGTGTGGAAATGGAAATTAATGCCAAGCATTCAACAAAAAGCTAGGAAATTGACATAGCTGGAAAGGAGTATACAACTTGTGCAAGTCACGTTTCTCATAAGGATATTTTATATTAACTAGTTAATTGTAGAATCTAGTTAGCTCAACTAAAAAAATCTTATTATCTACATTTTCCGTAATGATCTCTCTCTCTTTTTATTTATTTTCACCAAATTGCATAAATGGACAATCTTCAACAATAAAATTAATCATAATTAAAATAAACTTTTTTGCATATGTTAGTCTTCATTCTTATTAAGCATTTGCCAAGTCAGCTGGTTGATAATTATAAGAGAAATTATTATCTTCTGCTTGTTTACATCTACTGTTTTACATCAATATTCATAATTAATGTGACAATGTCCACATTTTAATTTTAATGTATAAAAATGGATGTCAAAAAACAAATGTAAGTGTATGAAAGCCCTAACTATTATCCTACTTTATGTACACCCAGCTCTTTCGCTTGCTGATCACATGCGTGATTTTGGTGCTGGCTATTAATTAATTTGGTTAGAGCTTAGAATGAACCTCGATATACTTTTGAACTGTCCAAAATGACCTAATCTTATCTTGTGTATTGGTGTGGGACATTTAGCGTGCATTTGCCTAAAAATTATTAGGTGTTATACATTTTTTGGTTGGGTTCCACGGCACTGTTCACGACTCAGCCAAACTTCAAAAAACATGCATAAGCAAGTCAATCATGTGTCTCACGGCACTATTCATAGTTTAAAAATTATTTTATTACATTATTTTCAACAATAAGTTTTCAGTTTTCAACAAAATAAGTGGTATCCAAACAAACCCTTAATAGCAAGTAAGATTCAAGAAAAAAAAAGTCATTAAAACAAATGACTGAAGTACAGTTAGGCGAGAATACTGCTGAAAATATTAAGATCAAATTTGGTAGGATTGTCATATGACTTCAAAATGAAAGGGATAAGTATAACCAGTTTCTTTTTAGGTAAAGAAAGGGATAACCATTTGGGTGGGAAAAAAAGAAGAAGAAAAAGAAAGAACTGCCACTTATTGATATGATCATTTGGATGGATAAAAGTTGGAAACTATGAACTATCTGACATTTTCTGCCTTGTATTAGACCATGGACCACCTAAATGCAGTAACAAATTTGACTTTAGAAGCAAGGATAATCGATCTTACAGTCCTTCATTGAAAAAACAAACAAACAAACAAAAAAGAAGGAGAAAGATATGGCTCGTGCTCCATTATTATATAAACAAGCTGAAACTACGGTTTCATGGCCACAAGTTTATCATTGAGTTGTACGTAGGTGTCATTGTGATTTGAATTGTGTGTGTCAAAATGAATTACAAGTAATTGGGACTCTTGCTACCCTGCAACCAAGTCTCTGTCAAAATGAATGCTTTGGTGCACGTACTTTTCAATAGTGGCGCTTTCAAGAAAAGAAGAATAGAAACGAAAAGAAAGTGAGGATGAAATAATGTTGCTGGCATTAAGACTGGCTGTGCACTCAGTGCATGTAAAAGCACGAATAAAGTGTATCCATAAATGAATAACATTTTCAATTATTGCACTTCGTGAGCTAACTACATCGCCACAAGTTGTTGGAAAATTATTGGTTACTATTGTCATTACAATAATGTTGTATTGTCTCTTATCAGTTATCACATCAATGGTGAATTTTGCTATACATTTAATTTGTTAGATTTACTATTGCGTGGGAGAAGCTAGAGGGTATGATATTTTCATACTGTTAAAATGTTGAATAATTACTCCGAGTTGTTTTTGGATTTTGCCTTTTCTTTTGGTAGGACATTGTTTTCATATGCTAATGTACAAATGCACCCCAGGGGTAAGGATTTTTACATGTTTATAAACTTCCAAATTTGACGTAGGACGTCATATAGTATGTCATTATAGAATTTAAGAGCAAAGTGGTCATTGTTTAGATAAAATTTTGAGTTTCTGTTTAAAGTCATATGAAAGAATGGTTTTCAATGTCTTAATAAAATGAGGGATGAATGCATAGACTTGAAATTATTTGATTTTGATAGAGGATTGAGCGGAGTAATGAAAGCTTATTAAAATCTTAATTCCTAATGGTTCAATTGAAAGACTATGAAGGTCATGCATGCATTAGAAAATCCTACAAGATAATTGGTTAATAGACTTAAACCAATTTTCAACTCTTTGATTATGCTTTTTTTTTTTTTTATGCCTTTGTCAAAGGCATACTAATTTTTGATAATTTGCTGAATGTACATGAATTATTTAAGGGTAAAAGGTGGTTTGCTGCTTTTAAAATAGGTTTGAATAACAGAATAATGCTTATGCTAATGTAAGTTGAATTTCATTCTTGTAATTATGGAAAGAGTGAGTTTCACTTCTCATTTGATTTAGTGGAGCAGTGTATTAGCAGTAGCACTGTTTCTGATCAAGTGATATTAAATGGTTCACCTTCAGAGCCTTTTTTTCCTCCAATGTGGATTGAGGCAGGAGGGACCCCTTCTCACCTCATCCGTAGATTTTGTTTGCAAATATTCTATCTTTGGCTTTGTTAAAAGCTGAAAAAAAGAAAATTCAGGGTTATAAACTTGGCAAGAGAAATGGATCCTATTTGTTATATGCTGTTTGCAGATGATTGTGTACTGTTTTTTGAGGGTTCTGAGAATGTGCAGACTGAGTTAAAGGTTATTTTGCAATGGCTTTGTGAAAAAAGTCTGTCATTCAAGAACATAGTTGAGAAAATTAGTTCTATATTTCAGGGTTGGAAAAGCTTAAGTTGCTTTCTTAGGCAGGGAGATCAACTCTATTCTGTGTCTTGTTTTAAGGCACCAGAGTTAGAATGTAACATAATCAACAAGAAGATGTGTATGTTTTTTTTCTTCTTCTGAGGTCATGATAATATTATAACTCATTTTCTGACTTTGAGTTTATTGTGTGGTACAAACAGTTTGAGGATTGTGAACCATCCTAATTCAATATTTTTCAAAGTTTTTTTTTTTTTGGGAGAAGAAATATTGTTCAAAGGTTTAGAGGTTATATGATTTTTATACAGCTAAGAAAATTTCAAGTATTCCTTTGTCAATACAGTATTTGCAGACAAACTAATACAGCCTCATTCTAAGTCAGGATTGTATGAAGTCAAAAAGAGATATCATCTTTTAAGATGTTAATTCTTGAGAGGTGGTTGAAAAATTTCAAGGCATGTAGGAATTGGTCTATTCTAATGCCATATGATCTCTTCCTTTGATAATGTAGCTCCCAGCGAGGGAAAATCCCGAGGCAACAAAGTTAGGAATTGGTCTTATTATTATTATTATTATTCAACTGATTGATTCTATAGCCATATCTCTCTCCCATTTAAAAATAAAGCTCCCAGCGAGGATCGAACTCGCGACCTTTCGCTTACGAAGCGAACGCACTACTACTATGCTATGGAAGCAAGACTCTCGCATTTTCCTAGTTTCTTGTTTTCCCGTAATGGCTCAGTACACCTTGCACCGCCACAGTCCGCAAAAAGTTGTTTCTTTATTATTTTATACTCTTCCGAATTCCGAGTTTTGGGCCGCAATCACTCTACGTCTCTACCTATATTGGCCCATACTATTACTTACCTAGTGAATAACTGAATATATATATATTTTTAATTGAATTTAAATTTTATATAATCCCTCAGTTAATATATGCCAACATATTTTATTTAAATGACATAATATATATATATATATATATACACAAACGCAATCATAATAAATGTCTATTGTCTATCATAAGCATCTTTTGTCCAACGTAGCTTGAGTGTAACTATTTTCTATTACTTTTTTTTTTTTTTTTTGAAGGCAACTATTCCCCGTTACTCAAAGCTTCATTTTACCACTACAAAAGTTAAGTTATTTTGTAATGGTGGTTTATGTGTTTAGTAGTTAGTTTGTTTCTCAAAAAATAAAAAATAAAAACATTGAGAGAATAACATATTTTAAATCCAATAAACAAACATATTTTATTCAAATTTTTTTTTTGCAATTTGTATTTTTTTTCGTTGGCTCTTGCCATTCTAGATTAAAATATGAAGATTTCAATTAAGGGCCATTAACTACTTAGATTTTTCTATTTAATATATATATGAAATGATCTATCAAGCTTTCTAAAGTAAAATTTTAATTTTCTATGGGATAAAGTTTGGCTCCAAACTTTGGAGCTATCTTTTCTAATCTATTAAGTAGCAATTTACATTATTATTTATGTGTATTTTTTAAACAAGTTACATAACTCATTCAAAAAATCACCTAACTAAAATTACACATGAATAGTCTCTTTAATTGCCCATCATGGGTTGAAGCAAGATAACTCTAGATTAGTTTGTAGTCAAACTTTTTCCTTTTCTATATTCACATTATATTTCTATATATATATCTCTGTTTATATGAAAAAAGTTTAAGTACAAAATTGGTTGTAATCTAAAGTTACGATTGTACTAAATATTATTAATACTACTGCATATTTTAAAAATCTAATGTTGGATTACATATTCTTAACGTTTTTAATACACATGTCAAATTTTGTACTAATGATATTATTTATTATATGATCTATAAGATTATATTTTATGCATAATTTTAAATTACAAAAACTTGTAATTTAAACAATTTATTGATAACATAGCTATTGATTTTTAATTTTTTAGAAAATTTTCAAGTATAGAGGATATAAGAAGAAATTGTAATTCAATGGTAGATCTGTTAAAATTTACCTCCAATAAAAAGATATTAAATAAGATTGTAGCATTAAACTCACTACAACTAATTTTCTAACTAAATTTTGTCCTATTTATATTTTATATTTTTTTAATATGAGAGGAAATTTTTTTACTTTTTATTAACTTCGTCTTTTAAGTTTTAATTATTATTTTATGTATCAAATATATGTATAATCCCTTTTATAACATGATACATATTTTCAGTGCATGAGAAACATTAATTTAAGATTGTAGCCTACATTTCTTTTTATAAATTCTCTAGTTCCATTTTTATTTATTAATAAAATCTGAATCATACATATTATTTTTTGAACTTTCAGTACATTGCATGGTTCAGTGACTGTTATTTTCATAAAAGGAAAAATCATCTTGATCTCGCTTTCTGGTATAATCCATTGGACTCAATTTTTTAAATAAATTGTATTTTTACCCACAGCAGACAGGGTATATGAACTGCAAGTTGATCAAGGACCACTTTTGCATTGCTAGTTGCAAGTGGTGTTTTTTTCATTTACAAAATCCACATACTTAAAAGCCTTCTTATCAAGTTTTCTCTACTCTCCAAGTCTGCAGACAGAAATACAACCCGGTTTTCCTCTCTACGCCCACAGCAAATTAAGTCCTGGAAGAGCGGAATCACTTTTTCTTTTCCACTTCAAGATACCTGTGAATGTAAAACCTTTTTTTAGTAATCATCCTTCTGATCATGGTAAGTACATCTGTCTCTGTCACATGCATGCAGGATGGTCACGTTTCTCGTGATTTTGGAGCTCTTTAGATCAATCTGCTCTGCTGTTTGAGGACATAGCCATTAATTTGTAAATTTGTTGTCTTTGCCTGAATGCATGGATTGGAGAAGCGTTCAGTCATTTCTATAATTTTCTCATGTCTTTCGCTTTTCAGCAAACGAAGAGAAGCTATAGCTCAAGTAACGACTAGACTTGTATGGACCGTCGTGTGAATAGACAAAGTTTTAGATTCTTTCCCTTTAGCCGCATTCACAAAAGTAACTCCTCCAAAAGATTGTTCTTGAAAATTTGATGATAGAGGAGAACTTAATCCTGTTGAAAACTATAGTAAGTGACGAATTAAATGACGTTAACAACGCTTTTGAGACACTACAAATTAACCAATAAATAAAGAGTTGTGTTTATTTCACATAAGCTATTATATTCAATTTTATACATGCCCTATTTTGAATTGAAACCATGATTTAAAAGCACAATTTTAAACTTAAAAATCGCGACTTAAAGTTACAATTTTAGTTAAAAAATTGGGTGTGTGTAAAATGGTGTGTAATTAAGTTTTTGATCATTCTTTTCCTTTAGCCGCATTCACAAAAGTAACTCCTTCAAAAGATTGTTTTTGAAAATTTGATGGTAGAGGTGGAGAACTTAAACCTACAGAAAACTACAGTAAGTGATGAATCAAGTAATGTCAACAACGTTCTTGAGATACTACAAATTAACCAATAAATAAAGAGTTGTGTTTATTTCACATAAACTATTACATACAGTTTTATACACGCCCTATTTTGAAAAGAAATCATGATTTAAAATCACAATTTTAAATTTGAAAATCGTGACTTAAAATCATAATTTCAATTAAAAAATTGGTTGTGCGTAAAACAGTGTGTAAGTTTTTTGTTCTTTCCTTTTAGCCGCATTCACAAATGTAACTCCTCCAAAAGATTGTTTTCAAAAATTTAATGGAAAAGGAGGAGAACTTAAACCTATTGAAAATCACAGTAAGTGATGAATCAAGTGATATTAACAACACTCTTGAAACATTACAAATTAACCAATAAATAAATAGTTGTGTTTATTTCACGTAAGTTAATTATTACATATAGTTTTATGTACGCTCTATTTTGAATTGAAACCATGATTTATAATCAAAATTTTAAACTTGAAAATTGTGTAAAATTATGCCTAATAACTTGTGTGCAACAAATATTAATCATAAATAATAATAAATAAATAAATAAACAAACCCTCACATGCAACGTAGGTGTGTTGGCTTAATAATAAAGTTTTTTTTAAAAAAAAAAACAGTGAAATTAGAGGCCATTATTTTTTTGATATCTCATCAAAAAATCTAGGTTAGGATTCTCTCTCTCTCTCTTTCTCCCACATTCATTGATTGCTGGGGAAAATTCGTTTACTGTCCACATACATCTGATCTTAGATACAGCAGACAATATAAATTAGAACATAGGTACATTGCTCCCCACAAGAGAGACCTCAAAAATTTCTGAACTCATTCCAAAGAACACTGAATATCCCACTTCTTACTTTCCACATTCACTCTTCCTCTTGCATTCTTCAAGAGACAACACTAGCTTTTCCAATAGCCTTCATATTGCGATAACTTTCACCATTGCTAAGTCCTTCACCTCATGGCGCCAAACAGAGAAAACCCCATTGGTTTCTACTCTAAAAGGCCATCAAGCCTTTCAATGGAAAGTCTCCAGAGAACAATATCAGATATCTCATTCGAGCTAAGCAAAGAAGACATTGACATTGACATTGAAAAACACGACCTCCCACCAATATCCGAGGTTGAAGAGGCCAAGTGCGAGTGCTGTGAAATGTCCGAAGAGTGCACCCGTGAGTACATCAATGGCGTGCGTGAAAAGTTTTCAGGGAAGTTAATTTGTGGGCTGTGTGCTGAAGCTGTGAGTGAAGAGATGGAGAAGAATGGAGGGAAAAGAGAAGAGGCTTTGAATGAACACATAAGTGCTTGTGTAAGGTTCACTAGATTTGGTAGGACTCATCCTGTTTTGTACCAAGCTGAGGCCTTCAAAGAGATATTGAAGAAAAGTTCAAGAACTAGGGCTAAGTCTGCGAGTCCTACTACAGATAAAGGAGGTCAAAAGAAGAGTAAGATTGCAAGGAGTTCGAGTTGTATTCCAGCAATCACCAGGGACATTGCTGAGCTTAATAATTGAGCCAATAATTCGTGTGCCTTTTTGGTTTGTCATATACCCAACTTTGCTATGTGCAATGTCAAAGTACGTACAGCAGTATTTTGTTAACGTATGACATGATAAACACCTCTTTTAACATACACGATTTTATGGAATTTCCTTTAAATAAGTAAACTTCTTCGTCCCTTATCCGTGGTTACCTTGTTGGTGTAGCTTTCATTTTCATATACCAAATTGTAGTAAATTTCTACTCCTTTCACTGTATACAAAACCTTGTTGCTAGATGATATGAAGAGAATCACTCTTATATAGAGAGGGTTCTAGTTTGTAAGCATATCTTTGTAATAAGAACGAGGGTATCTGAGCTTATTTGAAGTCTACCATTTGAATGTATTTTAACATCAGCTGCCAGAATAAAAATTGTGCACAATGTTCATTTTCACAAAAAATTCTAGATTCTTTCTATTCCAAGTAAATTTTATTTCATATTTGAAAACTATCCAATAAGTTCCTCAATTTGTTTCTATGTCGATATAATGAACATTAGTTTCTTTCTGTATTCTCTCTTTCAATGACCTTAGCAGCGTTTCATTGGGGATAGCCTAGGGATGGACTATAAGGACAGGATGGGTCAAGCATAAGCTGTTTTTGTTTTTGATTTGTGTTTTTAAACAAATCGGAGGAGGATTTGAACCGAAATTCTTTTTCTTGTTAGGAGAATCAAACAATGTATTTAAACCAAAAAGCTCAATTGTCCATTTATTTATACATTTAGCTATTAATGAAGTTTGTTATAGCTAGGTATATCTTTTTTTCTTTTTAGAATCATTATAGCTAGGTATCTTTGGTGACAAAATTCATGAATGAGTACAACTCCGCGATATATAGTGGGCTTCAAGGATGAAGCCCAGATCTATGACACCCAATAATTGAAAGAAAATAATAATAATATGAAGAGGGATGGAGTATGGAGAAAATTGAACAATAACTTCAATTGTGCAATAAGGCTCTTGCTGTTTTGCTTATTTGTTCGTTTTCAAGCTTATTTGATAATATGAGAACCCTGGAGAAATCTCCTAGGTGACAAATTTAACTGTGGTGTAGTAAGAGTTAATCTGTTGTATCTCGTTATAGTTTTAAGGTTAAGGGTATGTTTGTTAGGAGGTAAAATATGGTGGATAGAAAACTTTAGAGAAAAAATGGGAAGATAAACTTTTTTGGAGTGTGTTTAATTGATTGGGGAGGAAGGAAAATAAATTGTGGAGTCTATGTATTTTCTCCCTGGGTCAATCAAAATGTTTTCTCCCCAAAATAAAAGAGAAAACAAAGTGAGGATGCATTTTTTCTTGATTGACAAAAATGCCCATGTGCATGTGCACATAGGCTTCGTCCAATTGCCTCTTCTTTTTTTCTTTTTTCAATTCTTTTTGGGTGATTGCTCTTTTTTTTCTGGTTATTTGCCACTTTTTTGTTTTAATTGGGCATTATTCTTTAATAAAGGTATATAAGTAAATTTATTTAAACTCATTTTTTTCATTCCTCCGCTTTTCCACTCCTAACCAAACAAAAAGGAAAGAAATTAAAACATTTTCTATCCTCCCACTGTTCTATCCTCTCATTGTTTTTTATTCTCTCACTTTTTCACCCCTTCAACCAAATGGACCTTAAATGTCATGCACAATTACTAGCACTATCTTTGAGCTTTTCTAGATATGTTGGTTGCTATATGCCTTAGCACGGCACCTCTCCTATCTTTTGTGATAATCATAGTACTATTTATATTGTCCATAATGACGCAAACATTAGCATATCACACATATCAAGATTGATTAAGGGTCTATTTGAATACTGTTTATTGCTGAAAATTGAAAACACTATTGCAAAATAATTTTTAAATGGCAAAACTTAGGTACAATACCTTAGGTTTCCTATTTAATATTTTGACATTTCTGTCCAATTTAACAATCCAAACAAACGGCGACAAAACTATTTTTTATTTCCCTTTTCCTTCTTTTTCCTGTACTGCAACTGTAAGAGAACCCACAGCTTCAAATCTTTCAAATTGTAGGATTTGTACCTTCCGCAGAAGAATAAATAGATATCATCATCAAAAGCAAACAAAAAAGCCCCAGCAAAAAAATAAGGAAGAAAGGGGGAAAAATCAGAAAGCTTCCTTCTTGCCTCTTCTCAAAATCGTCACCTTTTCTATCACCGAACCAGTCTTCGCCACTCTCAAATCGTTCGCAGAGCTCAACCTCTTCAAGATCAACAGCTCCACTATGGTGACATACCTCTTCTTCTCCACTGTGCTTTCTCCTTTCTTCTTTATTTTTCTGCTGGGGCTTTTTTGTTTGCTTTTGATGAGCACCATGGGAAAGCAGAAAAAAGCATAGCTTTTGATGGGCTGAGATGAGAACAAGTTTATAGCTGATGGACTTCTTTTTTTTTCCTTTTGAGAGCCAGTGACTATTGGATTTCCCACAGTGATTTTTTCTTTTTACTTTATTTGGATTTATTTGGAGTAGAAAGCATAACTCATCTATTTATTTTCAGCGGAAGGCACAGATCCTACAATTCAAAAGATCTAAAATCTAAATCTATGGGTTCTCTTGCAATTGCAGTACGGGAAAAAGAAGAGAGAAGGGGAAAAAAATTTAGTTTTAACGCCATTTATTTGGATTGTTAAATTGGACAGATGTCAAAATTTTAAATAGGGAACTTAAGGGATTGTACCTAAATTTTGTCAATTTTTAAATATGTGAATAGTGCTGTAGGACCCAATTTTAAAATTGTTTTTGCTGAAAAAAGTACTTGTGGGTCCAATAAACAGTGCATGAGATCCACTAAAAAAACGTAGCCGCTTGGAAACCCGCAAAATGCGCTTCCCAAACTCACACTAATTATCATTTTATGTGTAATCATAGTGAACATCTTGTCTCTACTCACTATCCTGTTACTTTTACTATAATTAATCAACTGACTGTCATATTTACTAAGGGTCCGTTTGGATACAGCTGAAAGCTGAAAACTGAAAATACTGTAATAAAATAATTTTTAAACATGTAAATAGTGTCGCAGGTCCCATTTTTAATTTTTAAAAAAGCTTAAAAGTGCATAAACAGTGCACTACTATGCGGTTATTGTTCATGCAAAGTGGTGAACAGTGCGCCATGTGGTGAATAGTATCGCAGGTCCCATTTTTAATTTTAAAAAAAGCTGAAAAGTGTATAAACAGTGCACTACTATGTGGTTACTGTTCACGCAAAGTGGTGAACAGTGCACCATGTCTCCTGGTTGAAATCTGCGGGTAGGAATGAAAAAAAAAAAAAAAAAAAAAAAAAAGGTCTAAAACGTGAAAATCTCAAACGCAGACACCAACCTCTCTATCCAAATCCACCCTAAGTCTCATCCTCCAATTTGTTTTTGTACTTTTGTTACTAAGCTCAAGCTAGCTAGCTAGAGTACCGTGAGTTTGAGGAGGCATATATCCCTAGAATATTCTAAAATATTATAATCTACCAGGCTTAAATTAGCTTTGATAATTGACAAGCCTTGATTCTGTCTCTTTTTTTTTTTTTTTTTTTGCTATTTTTTTCAGTATTACTCTATTATACTTTCCTAGTATGTTTTAATTTAACTTGTGATAACCTCCATTAAGGATTTCATTGAAATACATATACATATAAAAAATTAAAAATATAGAATTCTTTTCTGCTTTCTTTCTCTCCTAACAAGCTCATACTTTAAATTCGACATTCCTAGTAAGTTTTTTTGTTTTGGTTATTTGGTTGAGTTTATTTTAAGGCTAAAATGCAAAACTAACTCTCTAAGTTTCAACTTTTGTCATTTCAGTCCTCTAAATTTTAGTTTTGTCATTTCAGTCCTCTAAGTTTCAAATTTTGTCAATTCAGTCTTCCGTTACCCTTCAGTTAAGTGCTGTCGTTAACTAAATCAAAATGACATTGTTTTGGTTTTTTTTTTTTTTAACTTCTTAATTTTACTAAAATACTTTAATTACAACAAAAAAAAAAAAAATTAATGGGAACGACCCTTACTCTATCCCAACCCAAAAGAAAAAGCTAAAAACGCCGAGAAGCTTCACTGTTTTCATGTAGTAGCTTTATTTAATTTTCTCACACCAATCATTGTTGGGTATAAATAGAAAGAGCTTAGAAATTGAAGGAAATGATTGATCAGAACCTCTCGGGACTTGGACCTCACAGATCTGCTAGAGAGTTTAGATTTGACAGATTTTTCGCTAGAGAACAAAATCTCAAGGAAAGCTACGGTGATGACGATGAGTATTGTTCGCCAGAAAAGCAAAGGAGTCCAAACGGAAGCGCAAGGAGTATTATTCACTGGCTCAAAAACTCAACAAGAGATGAAGAAGACAAAGGCGGAGAAGAAGAGGCAGAGATTTGAGCGACGATTGGTGAAGTACAAGGAGTTGCCAAAATAT
The DNA here is from genome assembly GCA_014183005.1 of Castanea mollissima. Taxonomy (NCBI): domain Eukaryota; kingdom Viridiplantae; phylum Streptophyta; class Magnoliopsida; order Fagales; family Fagaceae; genus Castanea; species Castanea mollissima. The sequence continues at coordinate 1,530,104 of JACAVU010000012.1, read as the reverse complement.
TTGAGAGACAATGAGTACATATTGGACTATTACCTGTGCGAATGGCCACTCAAAGACATGTTCCTCAGCGTCTTCTCCTAGCACAACAAAACCTTCAACGTATGGACGTACATGAGACCAATTCTCAACCTTCTCTTCTTATCTGTACATGTATTGGTGATGTTTTTGATTTTCAGAGGCAAGAGAACATCGTCATTCCCTTTAGATTTTTTTTTTTTTTTTTGTGATTAAAGCATTTTAGTAAAATTAAGAAGAAAAAAAAAAAACCAAAACGACGTCGTTTTGGTTTTATTAACAGCAGCACTTAACTAAAGGGTAACGAAGGACTGAATTGACAAAATTCGAAACTTAAATGACTGAAATAATAAAGGCGTAAATGCATTTTTAGTCCCTACATTTTGACCTTTTTTCCATTTTAGTCCCTACATTTTATTTTTACCAATTTTAGTCCCTAAACCAATTATCGCGTGTTATTTTCGTCATTTCCGTCAATCAACCGACGAAAATTGTTGAGCTGGCCATTGGAGGAATTAAAAAATTATAAAAAATGTCACGTCACCATGACACGTCAGCATATAAATTTAAAAAATTAATTTATTAATTTTAACTAAATAATAAAAATAAAAATAGAATTAAAAACTAAATTTCACATTAATTAAGATTGTTAAGATTGTTCTTCATCTCACAAGAACACAAACCCAGCAACCCAAGAACTCAAACCCAGATCACTAGGATATAAATGAAAACAAGAAGAAAAAACCCAACCCACCCACAGGCCTAGAGCAAGTCAAATGGAGAAGACCCAGAAACCAATTCCAACACCAACCCATTTCAGAGATGGATCCTCCAACTAGTCCTAACCCACAAATCCCATCTATAATCCAATCCTGTAGATGCAAATCCACCATCTCTTCCCTCCTCCTCTCCACTTTTTCCAACACAAACACCACAAATGAAGCCACACCCATAAACTCCAGCACCAAGAAAAAGAACAACTTTACTTCAACAACGTTTAGGGGGCTTGGGTGTACAGTCTCAGCTTCACAACAAGTGTCGGTGCCGGCAGTGATTCAATGGTCAGCTGACTGGGAAGCTAAGAAGAGCAGGAAGAAGAAGAAGAACCCAACCCCAAACTCAACCCCAGCCACCCCGATCTCAAGCCACCCATTCCAGACCCAATCTCAACCTACCCCACCCTGATCTCAACCCGTCCACCCCACCCACCCACCCCGATCTCAACCCACCACAGCCACCGCACCACCAGTTACCACGAGTGAGAACCACGAATAAGAGAGAGAGAGAGAGAGAGAGAGAGAGAAGAGAATGAGAATTTTTGGGAGAGTGAGACACGGCTGAGAGAGAGAGAGAGAAGAAAAACTAATTTAAGAAAATGAGATGGAAGAGAAAACCAGAGAGAGTAAAGATATTGATCTTAATTTTAGTGTTTTTTTGTTTTATTTATATTTTTTATTTAATTAAAATTGATAGTTTTTTTTTAAAAAAATAGATACTAATGTGTCATGGTGACATGGCATTTTTTATAATTTTTTAATTTCTTCGGCGGCCAGCTCAGCAATTTCCTTCGGTTGATTGACGGAAATGACGAAAATAACATGCGATAATTGATTTAGGGACTAAAAGTGGTAAAAATAAAATGTAGGGACTAAAATGAAAAAACGTCAAAATGTATGGACTAAAAGTGCATTTACACTGAAACTTGGAAGACTGAAATGACAAAAGTTGAAACTTAGAATGTCAGTTTTGCATTTTAACCTTATTTTAATTTAGGCGAAAAACTCATTTTCGTTCCTACATTTTCACTCGATTCCCACTTTGGTCCCTATCTTTTATTTTCACCGTTTTTAGTCCCTAAAATAAAATATAAAAAAACGACCTCGTTTTTATCCCTAGTGTCAATGCCCTAACGGCAAAGTCTTAGGTGGCAGATGGAACACTCTACTAGCTGACGTGGCACTAATGTGTCACTGATGTGGCAATTATAATATTATTAAAAAATATTATTTGGCATTTTTATATGCCACGTTAGCATTTTAATTTTTTTTTTAAAAGCCATGTCAGAAAATTTAAACCAAAAAAGAAAACAAATTAAAAAACAAAACTTCTTTTTTTTATTTTACTTTCAATATTTTTTCGTAAGAACTGAAGTTGTTCTTCGTGTTCTTCCTAAATCTATGCAATAAACCAATCTCCAACAAACCCAAAATCCAAATCCAGCAACCAAATCTACTCCATCAAATCCAAAAAAACAAGAAATAAATCTCAGAAACCAAACCAAACCATAAATAAATCAAAGAAATAAACCCATAAACCTTATAACTAATTCAATCTCTAGCAAACCCATAAACCCAGAATTTTTCTTCAAAAACAAACACACAAAAAAACCCATAAAAACAAACAACTCCACGTTCTCTCCAAAAAAACAAAAATACAAACAAACCCAGAACAAGAGCAAGGATACCCAAATCTGAACAAACTTAGTCACACAAGTCTCAAACAAACCCAAATACCCACTCATGGGCAATGAATTCTCTTCTTGATGCATGCCACAGCCACCATTGGCGATGTTCCCATTTTCCATCCAAAGACCACCCTCCACCGAAACCTCCAACAAATCAAACTCATAAACCTAGAAAAATCATCAAACCCACATAAAATAAAAACAAAAACCCAAAAATTTAAAACAAACCAACATCCACATGGAAAAACAAACCCAGGACAGAGAGATCGTGACCAACACCAACCGATCTGTGACCTACATACCTCGATCCGACGACAGAACTCCGCACGCGGTGACGCTGATCCTGATGCAATAGGATCGGACCCTTAGTGACTGGAGCGATGGAGCGAAGAAGGACGCTGAGAGAGAGAGTTGGAGAAACTGATTCAGCACGATGAATTAGAGAGAGTGAGATCGCGAGGATAGAGGTTCAAAGAAAAATCACAGCTAGTGGTGGCTCATGGTAGCTGTGGAATAGCTCAGAGAGAGTAAGGAGAAGAGAATTTGATTTGATCTGAGATTTGGGAAGCTCCAACATATTTTTGTGTTTGGTTAAGAAAAAATAAAATGCACGAAAATATGAGAATTGAGAAATTAAATTTTCAGTTTAAATCAATTTTGCATTTTTAGTTTAAATTAAAATTAAGAAATTAAAGGTTTTTTTTAAATTAGATTTTTTTTAACAATTTTTTAATTAGATTTAAATTTTGTTTTTTAATTTATTTTGTTTTTTGGTTTGAATTTTCAGACATGGCTTTAAAAAAAATTAAAATGCTAACGTGGCATATAAAAATACCAAATAATATTTTTTAATAATATTTTAATCGCCACATCAATATCACATCAACGCCTCGTCAAATAGTAGGGTGTTCCGTGTTCCATTTGCTATTTAGGACTTTGCTGTTAGAGCACTGACGATAGGGACAAAAACGAGATCGCTTTTTTGATTTTAGAGACTAAAAGCGGTGAAAATAAAAAATAGAGACCAAAGTGAAAATCGCGTAAAAATGTAGGAACGAAAATAAGTTTTTCACCTTTCATTTATCTATTTTTCTTAAAAAATAATTAGTTAAAAGTACAGTTTTTTTAAGCTATACGTAAAATAAACTATGTTTTAAGCCAAAGCAAATGGACCCCCAATGTTTGGCCATGTGTTTAAGAAATGCCTTCTATTTTTTCTTTTTCTTTTTCAAGAGTTTCCTAGCTTAACTTATTAGCTCTTTTAATATTTTAGATTAAGATATTTAGAATTTAAATCTCACTCTCCCCAGCTATTGATCTATAAATAAATAAATATATATATATATATATATTTTTTTTTTTTTTTTTTCTTTTTCTTTTCTTTTCTTTTCTTTTCTTTTTAATCTGAGCGTGAAGAAATGCTCGTAGCCTTGTTCAAGCTTGAAATTGCGATTGGATTATAGGTAAGAAGAAACTAGGCTTCACCCAGAAGGAAAGTGGGCTATCCTTGGGCTGGGCTAGTTTTATATCAAGACTTCGAATACATCACTATGGCCTATATAGATAGCTTTATAAAAGTAGAACTTAGTCTGTACATTTATTTTGACTGCAATAATTGTTAATGGTCCACAATTCCCAAATCCCAAAATTTTTAAGCACCTGGACCAAAGCTAAGCCCTTGGTGCAAAATCTCACATTGCACGTGAGTTGCACACGTGCAATACCCCTTACTTTAGGGCTTTAAAGCTTAGAAACTTTGGACCACCTTTCTTATAAATGGACCACCTTTCTTCCCATTGCATGTGAATTTCCAATTCATTTGGTTGGATACTTGTCCCCCAATTCAACTAGGGGCCCAAGATGACAATGACAATTAATAATCCGGGCTGATCTGTAGAGTCCTGTGACTCGGCCTCAGCCTCAGCTCAATAACTTTTTTTTTTTTTTTAAAATGATAGTATTTATACCTCTTCGAATATCTGATTTATCTTCTTAACACATGCAACTTTCTTTTTTTTTAACAAGTGACCACTCACTCACAACTTGTTTAGGAGGAGGAAAATTTCTATAATCTTTACAATAGAATATAATGGATTAAAATTAATTTTTAAGAAATCTCTCATTAATTTTCCCATTTGCAAGTTAAGTGGTAAAGAATTAGAAAGTAATGCTCATTCTGTTCCATTATTTCATAAACATTTCTCAAAAGTAAGATAAACAACATAATAGCAAATTTTATATTTCTTCCTTTCACCCACATTCTTTTATAAACTCCCACATACACCATTACTAATTAATTAATATAAAAAAGACTCGGTACAACTACAGTAAAATGTTCCATATGTAATCATTCGAAACGTTTAAGCGTGCCTTTGCATAGAGAATTTTCTAGGTTTTGTGTTTTTTTTACTGGTCCCACGACACTGTTCATATACCAACCAACATCTAAAAAACGTATAAACAGCGTTTTGCCTTTTAAAAAATATTTTGATATAGTGTTTTTGGTAATAAGTTTTCAGTTTTCAACAATATAAGAAGTAATCCAAACAAACCATAAATGCAAGTCTTTTTCAACTTCATTTTCTCTTAAATTGTAGTATATATTTGTCTTCTTTTTCTTTTTCTTTATTTTTGTATTTTTGGATTCCTTACCAACTTAATTAATGACCCAGTGAGAACGGTCTTTGATGGGTTTCATGTGCAAACCGAAGAAATTGACTATATTTTAGTACCATTAGAAGAGTTTGGAGAATATGAATCCTCACAATCTGTAGCACCAGTTTATGCCATGTGATTTTAGCTCATGAATCCATGATCCAATAACCCATGTTAGTTGCAATCTTAGTGGACCCTTGCGCCCGACATTTATAGATCATAGTGCATATTGGAATTTTATTCTTTTTCAAAAGTAGGGGAAAACAAATACAAAGCAATTGCTTACCATCTTTCCTATTAATGGTCCTTAATTAATCAAAGAATTATTAAAGTTTTTTGGCTAAGTGATTGAACTGGACCACTAACTAAGAACATTAAGCCCTACGAATTTCAAAAGAGAAAGAGATCCTTATTTAAGGGAAATGGTCGGGTCAACGTCATGCATACCTCATTTTATTAAGGGCTTTAAAAGGTTATCTAATTAAAATTTTAAATACAAAGATTATATATAAAAGGTACAGAATGAAAAGTGCTACATTAATTAGTACATGTACAAATGAAAGCACTAAACCTAGTCTGCTCTTTACAGCATATTGGCATCCATTAACTTTTCAATATTATCAAGAAAGGATATGAACTGAATCAGCAGTTGATCATGATATATATATTTATGTCAAAAAGCCCCAAAACGTGAACAATAATTGATCATAATATATACTAAAATGGATTCTAGAATACAAACCTACTTACATGCGCAGAAACAGTGGAAGACAGAAGGTACTTAGACAAGTTGCTGATGAGTTTGCCTTGGCATTTAACTGTTGGAAGAGCATAAACAATGATGTCTGATAAAGTATAGATTTGTCTATATTAATTCTTAGATATTAGAGGGTTTTCAAGTAATAGTGCAAACTCTGATGTCATCTTTTGTATTGTCTCTCATGTTTGTGGTTTGAACCACACTTCTCCGCTCTCACTAATTATCTACCTATTAAAAATATACTTTGACATCTAGATGATAACTGGTGGGAGATAGTGATACTGCTTAAAATTCTCTTAATTTTTACTTTGATTTTCTTCAGAAAATGTTGAAGAAAGACAAATTATTCAAAGAGCTGGGTTACTTTGAATAATTTAGGTCCATGCTGAAAATTGTGTTAGATTATTTTTTGCTAAAAGAATAGGTTGTTCAAAGCCAGCTAAACAAATCAAAACACTACGAAAATAATGAGTGATTATTGCATAGAAAATAATAATATCCACTAGTGTTCGGCTCATTTTGATTGAGACTCCATTTATTTTAGCATAATTTTTTCAGTTGAAAATTGTTTGCTTTTCGTGTTTAGCTCATAAAAAAAAATCCCTACATTAATGGTTATTAATAACAACTTTAGTTCACCACTTTAAAATCTTAATACAGAACAACTAAAATCAACCTAAAAAAAATATGCGCAATCAAAATAAAAATTACTGATAATTACACTAATAAACATAATCAAAATAAGAGTTAAAAAAACTTAAAAGAATTAATAAAAACTATCAACTAAACTTAATCAAAAAGCAAAACCTACTATCAACTTATTTTTAAAGTTTTTGTTTTGGATAAATAAAGAAATTCTTTTAGAGTTTAAAGGGGAAAAAGGGAACTAATCCATCCATATACCTAATTACACATTCACATGCCTAACAAAAGACATTTGAAACCTCAAAAAGAACAATTGAAGTTGTTTTTGTCCGACTTTTAAAAGTTGTGGGCGTGCGATTCCTACAGTTCGAGGTATATCGTGATCACTTTAGAAGTTCTTTTCTTTGTTTGGGGGGGAGGGGGGGTTATCATTTTTGAAAATATTCAGGTTGTTTTTCTAGGGGGTATTTTGGAGGTTTTGAGAGTGCTTTGGTTATTTTTGTCATTTTGAAAGTTTTAAATTGGTATTTTGATCTTTTTGAAGATTTTAAAGGTATTTAGATCATTTTAGAGATTGATCGGAGGCTTTTTTGGTGATTTTGAAAAATCTAAGGATATCTCTGTCAGATTGTAGATTTCAGTGTTATTATGAAACTTTTTCAGGCATTTTGATAATTTTGAGGGTAATTTTGACATTTTGAACATTCTAAATTATTTGTTGTTTTGTACGTTTCATGGAATTTGTATGTTTTGTATCTCTTTACACAGTTTTAGAATTTTTTGCTAGTCAACATAAAATGATTTCGGTTTGGCCAAGTTTTCTAGTCACCTCAAAAATTCTTTATGTTTTCGATTTGACCAAGTTTTCTAGTCACCTCAAAAGTTTGAAATTGAGGAAAACATCAAAATAAAAGGAATCTAAATAATTAATAGGGAATTGAAATATGCTAGATTTTGCAAGTTTGATTTGCTATAATTTGCCCTTAAAATTTGATTTGTTGGCCATTTTTCAGCTTATGTTTTTGGTGCTCCGGCAAACAAGATCTTGATGAGGCCCATTCAGTTAATTTGTCGGAGTAAAAACCTAATTAAATTAAAAATTTCACACAAAGAGCAATAACAAAAATTATAATATTAATATCTACAATAAAATTATGCCAAATGTAATTCGTCATTCTCTTCCACAAAAATATTACCACTGTCAAAAATTGCAAAACTCCTTCCTCCCAAGTGAGTGTTAATTAAATTGGTCATGGGTAAAGTAGATTGGGTACAAACTTTTTTATTTTTGAGAAAAATTGGGTAAAACTTTAGCCTCAACTATCATTGAAGTATGAGCCAAAATATTTTTTGACTAATATCTGGGTGTTAAATTGTTGACTTTTTAGGGAAAACTTTTGGGGAGTAACTCCAACTTATTGAAAATATGGTCTTGTTAATGTGTGCCTTTAAAAGAATATATTATCAAAATTCTTGAAAATATTATCGAGGGTACTCTCAGTCATTTGACTTAGTCAATAGTCTTGTAAAATATATTTAATAAAAAAATTATTTCTAAGATTTAAAACACATTGATAGTTTTTGAACCTTTAGGTAATCCGATTTAGATGAAAATTTAGTCTTCTTATTTTTATTTAATTTTGGTGGGAATATAGAGTGGGAAAGAAGTCTCTAAAAACCAGTTGCCTAACCCCACTGAATCTCTCTATATATATATATAGTGCTACCCGCCTAAGTAATTGCCTAACTTGCTTTGCAAATCCCAAATGGTTTCTTAATTTTATTTGGTCTAGAATGTAGTGGCCACTTCCTTAATTGATTCCTTTGGCTGTTGAGAACCATACATATATAATACCAAAAGGTAGTGTTCCAAGGAAAATTAAAAAAAGAATCGTGGACAAGTGAATACGGACTGACTCTTTATAAATAGTAAGTACAAACTAAAGGTTTCTTTGTTTCTTTTTCCATTCCCTTTTCTACTTGTATAAATTACAGTTGCATTGGTTATTGTTTCACCTACTAAAACACTCTACTGATCAATTGATATAAATATATATATATACATATAATATACCAAAAGGTGAAGGAGGATTTTAAAATGGCCAAAAAGAGGAAGTGGGGAAAGGCTGTGCGGTTGAGAGAGGGTCAGGGTGGACTGTTGGTAGTGTAAAACCCTAGAAAATGGAGATAAGCACAGCATGCCGGGTTTGACAAAGACCATACACTGTATATTCCTTCGAGAAAGAGACTTTGGGTCCCAAAAGAGAAAGAGTTTGCGCACGAGCATCGGTGTATGTAATGTAAAGACAACCCACTTTTTCTTTATATTCCTCGGCATTGCTCTCTCTCTCTCTCTCTCTCTCTCATTGCTTTATAACCCCACTGTTCTTCTCAATTCTCTTTGCCTCTGTTTGGTAGCTCCTTCTCTGTGCTTGTACGCACTCTCTTTAATTATATGTCTAAAAGTTTTTTTTTTTTTTTTTTCTCTTCCTTTCTCTCTCTCTCTCTCTCTACTGTTAATGAGAATCCAAGATAATAATATAAAGAGTTCAAACAAAAGGAGCTCAAGAATATTATTGCTTTTACATGCAGGGGAGCTCATCTCTTTCCCTATCAATTTATCCTCACCTTTACTATGAATTTACTCTCTGAGACCAATTTCAAACTTCTCTGGTCTAGTATGGAATCTATGGATAGAGTTTACAAAAAGAGAGTTCGAAGAATAATCTGACTTACTATATATGTTATAATTATGTCTGACAAAATATAATAAACAACTAATGTCAACACATTAGTAGATTCTTTAATGATTACAGGAAATCCAACTAAGCCTGAAAATAGAAGCTGTAGAGAGAAAAAATAAAAGATGATTTCCTATTGATTGCCAAACAAAATATTAAAAAAACAAAAAACAAACGAACAAAAAAAACAAGAGAGGTCAAGCATGTGTTATACTTACCTGTCTGAAGAAGTTAGAGAGAAGAAAAGGATATTGTGTGCCCTCACAAGAGAAGGTTAATAATTAAGGTCAATTTAAACCCAAACCAATTATAATTACGAGGGAGAGAGGTTCAAGCTTAATAGTTTGTTGAAGCTATATAAGCTTGAATTTAGTTTATTTAGGCTATGTTTAAAGTTCTAATGAATCTGGCCTTAGATATAAGAGATGTACTACGTCCACAACATTTTTACAATATTTTCACAATAAATCATAGGTGGTTAGTTGTTATTGGTTCAGATTTGAACCTAACACTAAGATTATTTTTTTGCCACAACAATAACAACCTATCACTTAGAATTTGTTGTAAAAATATTGTAGATATATCATTTTTCTAGATATAATTTTTTATTAGGAAAATGCTCAAGTTTTATTAATTTTACCATAAAAAGCTTACACATGAACATAATTGGAAATACTTCACAACATATTAAATAAATTTGTAGTAACACTAGCACCACTATTTTGACAAACTAATATCACTAGCATGCATGGTCTCCATTGCCACATCATTGTACTAACTCTTTCTTTATCACTAGAGCTATGGTCAATAAGATTTATAAGTTCATAAATTGAGAATCATTCTGCCTAATTAGCTAATATAACTTATCATATAGTTTAGTTATTAATTTTTAGTATAGATTTATGAAGAGGTAAAAAATAAAAATAAACTGTGATGCTTACTTTATATAGGAAAAATAATTTAATTAAGTAATTCATCAATAACTTGAGTTTGTTTGACCAAAAAAAAATTCAAATTTGAACATGTAATTTATCTTAATAATTTGCTTGAACTCAATTCGTGTTAGAAAAAAAATTATGAAATTTTAATACTCTTAACTACCATGATTGTTGCCACTATCACCTATGTAGTGTCTCTCTAAAGTGCATGCTTTAGCTGTTTACTATTACCTCTAGGTATCTGATAAATTACCTCCTAAACTGTCTAAAAATGGAGTTTTGCTTTTGCGAAACATAAACTCTTATTCACAATGTTGTGCATACCAATTTTTATCTTCATAATTGGGTCGGAGAGATTGGAAAACCTTTTTCAGAAAAGCAACCAAACCATGAAGTCTTTCATATATGTAAATAAGTACAACATCAATGATCAAAGGCATACACAACCACATGCCCACAAAACTTTCAAACTTTTCAACGGTTACAGAAAATCCCTTTGAGACTATACCCAGTCAGTCAGTCAAAAGAGCATTTTAGTGAATAAACCGACAAAATCAGAGCCTTTTTTCCAGCATCTGTCCCTGTTTCCCTTTCAACCGTTCGTGTTCAAACATCATTCTAAAGGAAGTCAAGGTGCACTTTCGTAATTATCTCCCAATCCCAAGCCCATTTCCACAGCCTTAACCCTCATTCTATTTAAGCACTCATATCTCCCACCCTCTCTCACCCTAGTCTCCTTCAATAGTTCAAAACTTGTCCTCCTAATTTCTTCTCTTTCAATCCACGTTTCTTAGTTACAAATCTTCAGTCTTTGATCCTATAGATCATACCAATTATGAGATTTTAGGTACGTAATGGGATATTTTACCTAAGCCTCTTAATTTCTTTATGTTGCACAAATATTCTGTCCTAAAGAGTCTACATCATGCATGTTCTCTTGGTTCACTTTTCTTGAATAGTGTTATTTAAAACTTTTTAAGGATGAAGATTATGGATAATATTGTTGTATTAATGCATGTAACATGTAAACTTATTATTATGCTCTTTGTTGCTTTGTACAGATTCTAGAGTGCTTGGTTGATTCTAATCTCATGCAAATGTGGTAAGTTCTTTATTTTCCAGATTATAAAGAAAAAGGGTTCTTTGATTTTTTTTGGGAAGAAAAGGCCGAGTGAGTAATATATTGAACACCATATAAGAAATCGTGTTAATATTTGTTTTTATTGTTTCTTTGTCTTTTAACAGCTTGGGATCCGAGTAAACTGTGAACAAAATCTTTGGTGGAAACAAAAAATTGTTCTTATTACATTAATATCTGGAAAACTGTCATCTCCGTCTCTCTCTAAAAATTCTCATCTCAGCCTTTTTTGTCTTTACGTAGATGTTACATAAACTCAGCTAGAAATGGCCAAGAAAGGAACTAAAAGATGTCCAATATTCTCCATCTTCATGTTGCTATTCTTATTCTTCAATCTTCCCATGTTGCATGGCGAGGAACTAGAGCTTCTCTTATCATTCAAAGCTTCGATCAAAGACCAGTTTGGCTTTCTTTCTGACTGGAATTCCTCTGCCACTTTTTGCAACTGGCATGGTATAGTCTGTGACAACTCTTCCCATGTTAACTCACTTGAGCTCTCTGGGCAAAACATCTCTGGCAAACTTTCTGCCTCAATTTTCCAATTGCAGTACGTCAAGGTTGTTGATCTTTCCAACAATCAGCTCTTTGGGGAAATTCCTGGTGATTTATTTTCTTGTCCTTCACTTCAATTCCTCAATCTTAGTAACAATAATTTAACAGGTCCATTGCCAAGAATTTCCATTTCCCACCTTGAAACACTAGACCTTTCCAACAACATGCTTTCGGGTAGTATTCCAGACAATATTGGATTGCTTTCTAGCTTACAATTTCTTGATCTAGGAGGAAATGTTTTGGTGGGAAAAATTCCTAAATCCATATCAAATATCACAACTTTGCAAATCTTGACTTTGGCTTCAAACCAACTAGTTGGTGAAATTCCACATGAAATAGGCCAAATGAAGAGCTTGAAGTGGATTTACCTAGGCTACAACAATCTTTCAGGTGAAATTCCAACAGAGATTGGAGACTTGACTTCTCTCAATCATCTTGATATTGTCTACAACAATCTCAGTGGACATATGCCATTCTCTCTAGGAAAACTCAACAATCTTCAGTATCTCTTCCTATACGAGAACAAGCTCACGGGTCCAATTCCAAGATCACTTTTTAACCTCAAAAAGCTGGCCTCACTTGATCTTAGCATCAATTCTCTTTTTGGTGAGATCCCAGAGCTCATAATTCAGCTGCAAAACTTGGAGGTTCTTCATCTTTTCTCCAACAACTTTACGGGAAAGATTCCGGCTGCCTTAACCTCCTTGCCTCGGCTTCAAATGCTCCAGTTATGGTCGAATCAATTATCCGGTGAGATCCCCAGAGACCTTGGAAGGCTTAACAATCTCACTGTACTGGACCTTTCCACCAATTATCTCGCCGGGAAAATCCCTGAAAGCTTATGCAACTCGGGCCAGCTCTATAAGCTCATCCTCTTCTCTAATTCCCTGGAAGGCGAAATTCCCAGGAGTTTGAGTTCTTGCAAAAGCTTAAAGCGAGTACGCCTCCAAAACAACCGTCTCTCCGGTGAATTATCCTCAGGTTTCACAACACTGCCACTAGTAAACTTCCTGGATATCTCAAGCAACTATCTTTCTGGCAGAATTGACAAGCAAAAGTGGGATATGGCATCACTGGAGATGCTGAATTTAGGGAAAAACAATTTTTTTGGAGAGCTGCCAGGTTCATTTGGTAGTGACAAGCTTCAGAGCTTGGACTTATCTGGAAATCAGTTTTCAGGTAATATCCCCAAGAGCTTTGGGGGATTATCAGAGCTAGTGCAATTAGAGCTACGTGAAAACAAGCTCTCAGGTCACATTCCAGAAGAATTTTCATCATGCAAGAAGCTTGTGAGATTAGACCTCAGTCACAATCAACTCAGTGGCCTAATTCCAATCAGTCTAGCTCAACTTCCGGTTCTGGGTCTACTTGATTTGTCGGAAAACCAATTTTCCGGTGAAATTCCGGAAAGTTTTGGAAGATTGGAATCTCTTGTAGAAGTGAATATTTCTCACAATCACTTGCATGGAATCTTACCTTCTACTGGGGCATTTCTTGCTATTAATGCCAGTGCTGTTGCCGGCAATAATAACCTTTGTGGTGGCGATATTACAAGTGGTTTACCGCATTGCAAGAGCCGTAAAAGTCCCATTTGGTGGTATGTTCTCACTTGCTTTTTGGTCGCATTAGTAATGTTAGCTATTGCTGCTTTTCTCGTTGTTTTCATTCGAAGCCGGCGTGATGAGTTGGAGCTGAAACAAGTGGAAAACGAATATGGAATATGGGAAATGCAGTTCTTTGATTCCAAGGTTTCGAAGTCCCTCACAATGGAGGATATTTTCTCATCGGCCAAAGATGAAAATGTCATTATGAGAGGGAACAAGAAAGGGGTTTCAGTTTCATATAGAGCAAAGTCTTTCATGAACAACATGCAGTTCGTGGTGAAGGAAATGAAAGATGGAAATACAGTACTTCCAACGAGTTTTTGGTCTGTTGTTGCCGAACTCGGTAAGCTTAAGCACCCAAACATCATTAGGTTGATGGGAATTTGTTGGTCTGAAAAGCGTGGATTTTTGGTTTATGAGTATGTGGATGGGAAAGTTTTGAGTGAAGTTCTTCGGAATTTGAGTTGGGAAAGAAGGCGTAAAATCGCGATTGGGATCGCGAAAGCGCTGAGCTTTTTGCATGGATATTGTTCACCAAGTGTTGTGGTTGGTGACCTGTCGCCGGAGGGAGTTCTTGTTGATGGAAAAGATGAGCCTCGCCTGAGTTTGAGCCTTCCTGCTGGGTTGGCTTGTATGGACACTAAGTCCATTTCTTCAGCCTACGTTGCCCCAGGTACATGACTAATTTACCCTTTTATAACAAGTACTATTAAAAATCCTATTATTAGTGGTAGATAATTTAGAGGCAATCATATTGTACATGTTTGCATCAATTATGGTTGTTTTGTAAAATGAGTGGAGGAGAATATTTTCTCATATTTTAGGCTGTTCGTGTAACATTTTCTTTTAACTTTTGAGAGACTTTTAAGTACATGATAAGTAGCAGTAAAATTAAGGAGAGATGTTTAAGGATTGTTTAAGAATTTCAATTTTTTTTTTCTTGATGGAAACATTGTTTAAAGATTGTGGGATTTTTTTTAATTAGCATGAGTGTTTAAGACTCTTATAATTCCTAATTAATCCCCAAGTGCTTAAGTCTTTTGTCCTACATACACCGAAAAATTAGGAAAGAATTTATTGGGATTGCCCCTAAAGTATTGATTAGAAAAGTTGAACTCATAAAGTAAAGGGTATTTAGATGTTTAAGTAAAGGGAATCTATATTTTGAAATTCTATTGCAGAAAGAAAAATAGATGTCTAAAAGTTACCAATCAATCTAGTGTGGTGCCTAAAATATGGATTCTATTTGGCTAATTCCAAGGTTAATATGTTTTTTTTTTTTTTGGCTAAACAATAGTATCATTCAACTAAGAAAAGACATGGCAGTCAGCCTTACATGCATCATATGTGAATATAATTGAAATCAACAACACCATGATAAGATATATGTCAGCATGCATTCAATTCAAATTCTAGAGGATGTGGCATGCTCTAATTGGTAAAATACTAAACTTAGCATCCATGCACGTACCACATATACTCAAGTATATAGGTTCGATGAACCACAATTTTTGTTTGTTTTTGCTCTGTTATTGCAGAAACCAGAGAAACCAAAGAAATGACAGAACAGAGTGATATATATGGATTCGGTCTCATATTGATTGAGTTATTGACTGGTAAAAGCCCCGCCGACACGGAATTTGGCATGCAAGAGAATAATATTGTTGAGTGGGCCCGATATTGCTACTCAGATTGTCATCTTGATGTGTGGATTGATAGTATGATAAGGGGACATGCAACGAATAATCAGAATGAGATTGTTGAGACTATGAACCTAGCCCTTCACTGCACCGCCACTGACCCCACGGCTAGGCCATGCGCAACCCAAGTATTGAAAACCCTAGAGTCTGCTATGAAGCCTAGTTCTTGTGTTTCAACCCTTAAATTTTCTTCATCTAATTAATTAGATTTTGTCCCCTAATTAAGGTATTTTTTTTACTATTTTCTTTTGAATTTTTGTATAAGGAGTTAAAAAGAAATGATTGTTACTCAAAATGCTTTGTTTAATATGGTATGTATGACATACTAGTGAGTGTAAACATGTAGATAAACTTAATGCCATTATATGAATCACAACATTTTCTAAGCTCTTTTGCTTTCTATTTGTGAGCACATCATGCACTACTTTACAACTCATTATTATGTGGTCATCTTTTGTCCCAAAAACAAAAGAAGCAATAAACAAATTAATTTGGGACTCTCTAAATGTATCTGGGGTGGAACCGAAATCACCATAACTTTTTTTATTTTTTATTTATTTATAGAATCCAAGTCAGCATAACTTAATTGCTAAAAATCCTTCAGTAATTTAAAAAATAAAAAAAAGTTAGAAATTCATAGCATCGAATACTTATGGCTGTATAATAAAATTCAATTGAGCTATATCTCAAGGCTCAAACATACCTTATTTTTTCGGATTAAATTCTATAAGGATGTGGTATAAAACTCATATTTTACCCCTCCAATCCTAACATCCCACATCATCTTATCACATATTTAAGAATAAACATAATCACACTCAATCAATTCTAATACCAATATATAAATCTAACCAAATTGAGAATCTATCGAGATGTTATTAGGTGTAGTAGGATATTTTGTAATACTCTCTCTCTCTCTCAAGTGAAGTTTAAAAATGCTCAAAAGTCTCCTCCCATTAATTTACACAATGAGCCTTTTGGTTCAATCAAATTGTTTGATTCTTTACCTGAATTTGAATCTTCATCTTTCCACTTGTTGTAAGCTGAAAAAAGTCTTATTCCATTTGCATGTATGTTCTATATGTATAGAGTACATATTTTTTATAGTTATATATACACACACACTTAAAGGATGTTGTTTTAGATTTTTTTTAGGCCTCTTCCTCCCTCTAAATCTTAACTTCATTTGTTACCTTTGTCTCCATTTTTAATTTTTCTTTTTAAGATATTCTTGATAAAGCCAATGTTTTGTATATTGAATTATATGTAACACTATACCAAAGAGACCTCCGTATATATTGGTAGGAAATACGAATGCAGTACAACTAATAAGAATACAAACCAAGTAAAGTACAGTGGGCCTATGCCCAAATAGTCCCCGCCCATAATCTAACCCAATTTAACAATCTCATTCAAACTCAAGATGAGTTATAGGAAACCCTATTATGGAAATTCCAATTTTTGCATCAAGAATTGGAAGGACGACGTCTAATGGAATACATAGAAAAACTTGTTGAACCTACTCTTATCTCTTAACCCTCTACATGCAATTGTGAAATCCTCGGGAAGAAATTTACCACCCAAACACAAGATCACCACTTGTGTTATTGGGGTGCTGTTTTGAAATCGCAGAGTCGACCAAAATCTTTAAGTGGTCTTGAAGTAATTGAGTGATGATCAGTGTTGCAATTGGAGATCGACTTTCAGATTTGAATCATTATGAATTCAAAGTCTATATTAGCAGTTACACTGTTACAGTCTTTGGTTACTTGTCCTGAAGGGGTCTTATAAGTCAGAGTGTATTGCAACTTTTTAACAGTAAATTTGATGAGGTGGGTTAGGCTTGAGAGTGTTTTTTCCCTGTTGCGTTTTCGCTTCATGAAAAATCCCTAGTCTTAGTGTGGTTGTTCCGGACGTAATTGATTTATTACTTTGTTGTAACTTGCTAATTAATTACTTTTTTTTATATAACATATAAATTTTACTCTTATCTAATTTAAAGGTATATATGTGTGCAATTTTTTTTTGAAAACTTAAATTTTAGTCCTTGCTACTCACACTTCTTGGTAGTAATTAATTGCTTGGTCTTGATATTGCCAAATTGGTTTTAAGTCTTAGAGTCTAAACGTAAACTTTCAAATTCTATAAGACCTTCATGTACTCTTATCATTCTCCTTATATCTTTTTTTTAAAAAAAAAACACATGTTATGGCAAGTTGGCAACTGAATGGTCCTGATCAGTGAGTTAGGTCAAGCAGCAACTCAACAGCAAAGCTGAATTTGCAGGGGACCACTGTACTAATTCTTAGGGGATATATATGATGACATTGTTTGTCGCATTGTCGGACAGTCTAGAATGTAAAATATATGGCCGAGAAGTAGTATATAAGCACAAGGCTGCATGTAAAAGCTGAGTTGCACAGTGAAGCTGCCTTTATGCTTTGGCCTCGCATCTTAAAGCTTTCCAACTTTTGTTCATCAACGATTACTGCCCAAGAGATTTTAGAATGGTTTCATTACATAACATGCTCTATAAATTTTGACCTTGACCTATCTCGTTCTCCGATAAAATAACCTGCTTCACGGACTTTGGAAACTAAAAACAGTGTGATCTAGAGTTCTACCACTACCTCTCTCTCTCTCTCTCTCTCTCTATATATATATATATATATAGTTCTATTATTTATGTTAACATGTATAATGTTCTATTATTTATGTTAACATGTATAATGTTGTGGGGTTTAAGCCTAACTAGTTTACTTGTATAGCACTCTTACTTGTTCTACACTCATATTTACTTGTACTACAGTCATATGCTTCCTATATAAAGGCACTCATATATATTCTTTCAGTGAGAAATACAATAATATTGAATTCAGTATTTCTAGCATGGTATCAGAGCCACTGCTCTGACTTTTATTGGTATTACTCCATTCTCAACATCGCTTCCGTCGTCACAACAACTACTGCAACCTTTCGCCGTTGAACCTTCGACGTCTTCCAGACATCATCCTTGGATTCCGGACTTGTAGCAGTCATCGTTGAGGAGTCACTCGCCACGTCATCGTTGGCCCGCGTTGACTGATGTTGACCCGCGTTGAATTTGACTTGAATGTTGACTTTGATTGTTGACTTTTCTCCAGGGTTGACTTTTATTTGCAGTCCAAGTGCTCCTTATTCAGTTTTTCGTGTAGATTTCATTCTTGCAATCCATTTTTGCATATTTTTCTTCTAAATGAAGAATAAAGACAGGTCTTCTTCCTTTTGTAACAATCGTCACTGACAATCCAGCAAACGTTTTTACAATTTTTGCAAACGTTTTGGTCATAATATTGAGACTTGCTATCAGCGCAATAAATCAGTTGTTTCAATTTTTGCTGCCACTATTGCTAACATTGAGAGTGTCCAACCAATAGCTCTCATCTCTACACAGTCTAAGTCTTCAGGTCGCACTTTCACCATGTCCACAGATGACCTTAAAAACATCATCGCCAATGTCATTCGTATGGTCGGTAATGCATCTTATTCCTCTTCTCTCTCAGCTTTATCCAGTATGTCTCCTTCCTGTTGGCTTATGGATTCTGCTTGTTGCAATCACATGACACCTTACTCATCCTTATTTTCTGAACTTAAACCTACACCACACCCTCTTACTATTTGCACAGCAAATGGTTCCACAATGTCTGGTCATAATATAAGTTCCGTTTCAACCTCCAACCTCTCAGTTTCTGGGGTTTTTAATGTTCCTGACCTTTCTTACAATTTGTTTTTTGTTGGACAATTAGCTGAGTTGGGTTATCGAATTATATTGATTATTCTGGATGTATTGTGCAGGATCCAAGGATGGGACAGGAGCTAGGGACCGGTCCTAGAGTTGGGCATATGTTTCCCGTGGACAACCTTCGTCTTCCACTTATTGCTTCTGTTTCTATTACCGCAGCTGCTGCAGTTTCTTCTATTCCTTCCCTTGCACTTTGGCATGCTCGTCTTGGTCACACATCTTCTTCTCGTATACAACAATTGACTTCTAGAGGTTTGTTAGGCTCAGTGTCTACAGAAAATTTTGATTGTGTTTCATGTCAGTTAGGAAAACAACCAGCTTTGCCTTTCAATACTTATGAATCAATATCCACTGATATCTTTGACCTTATTCATTCTGATGTTTGGGGACCTTCCTCTGTCTCTAGTATTGATGGATCTCGATATTTTGTTGTCTTTGTTGATGATTACTCTCGCTATAGCTGGATTTTTAATATGAAACATCGTTCAGAATTATTGCAAGTATATTCTAATTTTGCAAAAATGGTTGAAACTCAATTTTCAAAACGTATCAAAATTTTTTGATCTGATAATGTTCTTGAGTACATTCAATATGCTTTCCAAACTGTTTTGCATTCCTATGCACTGTTCATCAACTAACTTGTCCAGGTACCTCTCAGTAAAATGATAGAGCCGAACGAAAACTTCGTCATATTCTTGACACTATTCGTGCTCTTCTTCTCTCTGCTAAAGTTCTTGCTCCTTTTTGGGGCGAAGCTGCTCTTCATGTTGTTCATGCTATTAATCGTATTCTCAGTCCTGTCATCCAAAATCAAACTCCATATGAGCGTCTTTTTGGGTCACCTCCAGACTATCACCACCTTCGCTCATTCGGCTCTGTTTGTTTCGTTCTTCTTCAACTACATGAGCATAACAAACTTGAACCTAGGTCAAGACTTTGTTGTTTTCTTGGCTATGGCGAAACTCAAAAAGGATATCGGTGTTATGATCCTATTTCTTATCGTCTTCGTATCTCCCGCAATGTTGTCTTTTGGGAACATCGCCTCTTTGTCGAGCTCTCTTACTTCCGTGCTTCTCTATCTTCCTCTTCTGACTTAGATCTATTTCCAGATGAGACACATATTCCTTCTGTAGCTGCTCCTGACCCTCCTATAGCTGATCTTAATCCTCCTGTAGCTGCTCCTGATTCTCCTATTGACTTCTCTATCCAACCACCAAATATTTTTTATCCCTTTCCTAGTTCCCCCTTTAATGAACAAGTGGAAGATGAACAGGTCGAAGACGAGCTACCCAACCCTGATCTTGGGTCCCTTGCTCCTGCTCCGCCTAAAGATCGTGCACAAGATATTCCACCTTGTCACTCAACTCGGGTAAGGTCCATTCCTGCACATTTACTTGACTATCATTGTTACACTGCCCTTGCTACACTACACGAGCCTCACACCTATCGTGAGGCTTCCACTAACCCTTTATGGCAGATTGCAATGAAAGAGGAACTTGATGCATTATCTAAAAACCATACTTGGGACTTGGTCACTCTCCCCCCCGGGAAATCTATGGTTGGTTGTAAATGGATCTACAAGATTAAGACTCACTCTGATGGGTCCATTGAGTGCTACAAAGCTCGTCTTATTGCAAAAAATTTTACACAGGAGTATGGGATTGATTATGAAGAAACCTTTGCTCCGGTTGCTCGTATCTCATCTGTTCATGCCCTCTTAGCTGTTGCTGCTGTCAGTAAATGGGATCTTTTCCAGATAGATGTCAAAAATGCATTCTTTAATGGGAATTTAAGTGAAGAAGTTTATATGCAACTTCCTCCTGGTCTTTCTGTTGAATCAAACAAGGTTTGTCACCTTCAACGTGCACTTTATGGCCTTAAACAAGCTCCACGAGCTTGGTTTGCCAAATTCAGCTCTACCATCTCTCGCTTGGGTTACATGGTCAGTCATTATGATTTTGCCTTATTTCTTAGTCGCACTGATAAATGCACTATTTTACTTCTCCTGTATGTGGATGGTATGATCATAACTGGTGATAACCTCAGTAGCATTCAAGAACTTAAGGATTTTCTCAGTCAGCAATTTGAGGTGAAAGATTTTGGACATCTCAGTTACTTCTTGGGTCTTAAAATCACTCATTCTACAGATGAATTTTACATTACTCAAGCCAAGTATGCCTCTGAACTCTTGTCTAGAGCTGGACTCACTGATAGCAAGACTGTTGACACTCCAGTTGAGCTTAATGCGCATCTGACTCCCTCAGGGGGAAACCATTGTTAATCTCTTTCTTTACAGACGCTTAGTTGGCAGTCTAGTTTATCTCACTATTACTCATCCAGACATTTCCTATGCTGTTCACCAAGTGAGCCAATATCTGTCAGCTCCACGATCGACTCATTATGCTGCTGTTCTGCACATTCTTCGGTACCTAAAGGGCACTCTCTTCCATGGTCTTTTTTACTCTGCTCAGTCTCCTTTTGTTCTCCGTGCATTTTCTGATGCTGATTGGGCAGGAGATCCCACTAATCGCAGGTCCACCACTAGTTATTGCTTTCTTCTTAGTTTTTTTCTGATTTCTTGGCGAAGTAAAAAACAAACTCATGTGGCCCGTTCCAGTACTGAAGCAGAATATTGTGCCCTTGCTGATAACACATCTGAGCTTCTTTGGCTACGATGGCTTCTCAAAGACTTAAGTGTATCTACATCCTCTGCTACTCCTCTTTATTGTGACAACAAGAGTGTCATTCATATTGCTCACAATGATGTCTTCCATGAACGGACTAAACACATCGAGATCGATTGTCATTTTATCCATTATCATCTTATCCATGATGCTCTCAAGCTAATATCATTCTCCTCTACAGATCAACTTACAGATATCTTCACCAAGTCACATCCTACAGGATGCTTCGTACTTTGGTTGACAACCTCAAGTTGGTTTCACATCCACCTTAAGTTTGAGGGGGTTGTTAACATGTATAATATTGTGGGCTTTAGGCCCAACTAGTTTACTTGTATAGCACTCTTACTTGTACTACACTCATATTTATTTGTACTACACTCATATTTACTTGTACTGCACTCATATGCTCCCTATATAAAGGCACTCATGTATATTCTTTCAGTGAGAAATACAATAATATTGAATTCAGTATTTCTAACAATTTACAATGATTAAAATGTAGAAACTCATTAATTATATCACTGAATCTTAACTGGCATAACAAGAAACTTTATTGTGAGAATGGGTTTCTAAATTTTTTTTGTTTTTTTAATCTTCTTCATGATCAATTGGTTTAGCTGTGACCTAATTATGCAATCATGTTCTACTATGGAGTGCAATTTTGAGTGTGTACAACAAAGAGTCAATTGTAAGTTTATTATAACGTGCCAATGTTTCTAATTAAAATACAAACTATAGTGTTGGTGACGTGTATAACACAATTATAAGCTGCATTGTCAATAGGAGTGACGACAAAGCTGAATTATTTAGATTTCTTCCTTGGGATCTTTTGCCTTTTATACCTCATGAAAAAGATTTGAATACAAGGATGATTGAACATAGAGTGAAGCATTACATTATTATCTTCTTATAGAACTTAAATTACTCAAAATCATCGTTTGTGCTTTGCATAGGATCACAACTCAAAGCAGTTAATGTTTCCAAAGTTCATGGCGTTGATAATAATATTCAACAAACTAAACTTGCTTCTCCTCTCTTTTTATACCTCCCCTTTGATCGTTGCTTACTTGGCTCTGATTTTTATCTTAAATATTTTCCGTTTAAAACAAACACTAGGTTGTTACCAGAGTTCAAATTAATAGAAAACGAAGAAGCAAAAAGCATAGGAAGAGTACCCACGTAGTTTAATAAACTTCGAATGATCTATATAATATGTGCGGATTAAGGACTTAAACGTAGGCCAATTAGGGTTAAAAGAGAATGTCTAGATAGTGATCTTTCCAATCAAGCCTGGCCACAACCTTTTCTTGTGACCCACCTATCCTTCTGAGTTATAATGATTGTGCTTAGAATTTTTGCCTTTTCTTTTCAATTTTCTTCTATTCCCTCTACGCAATGATGGGATTGACAATAACATTTTTTCTCTCTTTTGCTCAATCAGAACTTGTGGGGGCTTACAAAGTTAGAAGATTCCATCTCTAAAGACCAGTCTAAGCATATAATATAAATTAGCTGACATTATAAGGAGCAATAAGTTTGCTGTCAAGGATATGATATTAGACATGTTTGCGTCTCAAAAGCCTCAAGATTTTAATCATGGTCCTTGGAGACCATGCAAAAGGCTCTTTGGCTCATTCTTTTTACTCAAAAAAGCCCCTCTTTCTCTCCCCACCTCCTATTGCCTTGTCAGTCAAGCAATATTGTTCTTCGATTCAAGGGATAATAAAGAGGGTCCTTTTTTATTTCAATCTTTTACGTAACTCATTGTTTACTTTTTCTTTTTCTTTTTCTTGGTTACTCATTTGTGATTCATATTACAAACATTCTTCGAGTCTGCTTCTTTCATTTTAGACAGCAGTGTTTTCTTTCGAATTTTAATGAACTGTAATCATAATAATTGGATACACGTGCAACCCATGATATATTGCAATAAAGATCCACAGCCACTTACACAAAATATACGGAGTTTGAACTTCGAAGTGGAGAAAAGCGTGCGCTAATTGTGCTGGGTGATGAGTCTGATGACCATGGCTATCCCCAGCTTGCATATACTCAGCTTCATGCATAACAATAGATTTATTAACAAAAATATGTCCTCATTTATACTCAGCTGGATAGCCAGCAAATTCATCAATAATGTTGAAAATTGCCTCAAAATTCCTAATTATTTTTTATTTGGATTTTCATAGCAGGGAAAGAAAAGTTTTTCTTGATGTGAAAGACAAGAATTCTCTCTAATATGGAAGGAAAAAAGTTTTTTTTGTGAAAGAAGTAATTGAAAATTCTGTCCTTCAAGGAATAGAATGGAAGCTTTATAAATAGAGAGGAGAATACTATATATATATATATAAACATGAGTGAATTTCTTCAAAGAATAATTTAGGTTATCTTGGGTTTGGAAGATTACTCAATAATTTTGTGTTGAGAGTTTATTTATTTTGTGAGTGTAAGAGAGTTATTGGGTTTATTATGGCTTTGGATTTGTGAGGTTTTGTTTATGCTGGTAAGGTTTGTGAGTGTTATTTATGTGAGTTGTGAGTGTTGATTAAATTCTATTATAATCCATATCGTTGATAGTAGATTTTGGTTAGGGTTGTTTTTTTGTCAAACCACATTAAATATTGTTGTCTTTTGTAAATGTTTTATTTTCTTGTTTTTATAAATACACCTTCACTGGCCCCAAACTACACCAATTGATATTAGAGCTTCTACTATGGCACAATAAACAATAAAACTTTAGTCCCAAAACTTGAATTTCGCTACGAATTTTCAACAAATTATTCTAGGTGAGCCACATGGATTGTCAAATTCAAATTGTCATAATTAAAGAGTATATGGCTCAGTATGTATTACACAAATATAAAAAGAACTAGGGTTGCAAATATGCTTTAATCATGAATGTTCTCAAAGCATATTCTTATTTGGTTATATTGTTGATTGATATATTGGAGTTATACTTAAATGACTACATCTCTATGCAGTACAAGTCTTCAACAAGAGGGGATTCATAATATTATTGATACATCAGTTACTTGAAGTCCACATGTCATGACATCAAAGAGATTAAAGGCGCTTGTGTTTTGTTTGTTTTCTTTGAGATTGGAATTATTGAATACAGAGTGTCAAGGGTTTTTGGACATAGTTTTGTGCCTTGCATAAATACTTGTTATAAAGGTCTCCAATTGTCTTCAACTGCCCATGAATATTCATAAGTCATTTAAAACAAAATCTGTGCTCTGAAATCATCTGTAGGCTATTATACATTAAATAGTTAGCTGTATTATTCACTGCATACGGTGGGTTAATTTGTTTTCGACTCCAGCTATAATGGTACATCACAAAAAGAGAGAGTTTTGGGCAAAGTACAGATATACAAATAATTAGACTTGACATTTTGAACAGAGGGAATGAAAATTTATGTTGATTTGGATTGTTCCATACCATCACTAAAGAAGTGACATGGGATTTAGATATATTATTAAGTGGGTTGTGATTGAAAATGAAAGATGGAATTATGGAGTAGGGTAAAACAATTTGGAAACTATAGCTCTATATAAAACAAATAGTAGA
The DNA here is from genome assembly GCA_014183005.1 of Castanea mollissima. NCBI lineage: Eukaryota > Viridiplantae > Streptophyta > Magnoliopsida > Fagales > Fagaceae > Castanea > Castanea mollissima. Next base: position 1,504,857 of record JACAVU010000012.1, on the reverse strand, counting down.
ATGTTGAGTGCTCTAAATGAAACATCACTCTCAACTCATTATCTATTATAATAATTGATAAGGAATAACTTAATTATACTGAAAGATGACTAGCTAATTCAAGTTCAATGACAAAGAAAAGTTTAGTGCTAGTGACATAATGTCACTTGTCACTCTTATATGACTAATTCATCCTGGGAGGAATAGAATTCATCATGGCATGGGAGAAATAGAGTTCTGCGTGCTACGTACAAAGTAGGTGTGGCACACAACTGGTACAAGTATAACCATCCGAAGTATTTTTTGGATCAAACCTAAGAATTAGAAGAGGTTGTGGAACATTTCATCCCCATAATATATATAATTATATATAAATTTTGATGGTTGCCCTGTGCACAAAGCAGAGAAAAATGACCCTTCGTGTCCTCCTATTTTATCATATATGATGAACCTTAACGTGCTCCACCACATTGGAAGAAGAAAGGGAGAGACAGACCATGGTGGGGGCAAAAGATTATTTGTCTTATTTCCAAAAACAAGAAACTCCTTGAATATCATTTTGAAAACATGACTGACACTCTTACCATTTAAGGTTTATGCTGTTCCTGATTGAAGAGAAAGAATGGTGGTGTATTAATGGGATCTCCTTGGTGGATTCCAGGTTTTGGAAGAAAAAAAAAAACTTTATTCATCGAAAGTAAAAAAGATGGATTTGAAAGGACAGACTTAATTTTGATGCCCATTATTAATTATTTCCTCTATAAATTTGGTCTCCATTATGAGGTTCCCAATATTAATGGTTTGGTGAAAACTAATCATCAACTTCATTCAATATTTTCTTTTTAACGATACACATGCTATTGGATCTTAATTCTACGAGCTTACCCCACCACCTTATTCTTATTGGGGAAGGGGTGGCATTTAACATATAGTTAACCTCAAATAGTATTAGTAAACCTAAATATAGTTCCCATTCTCCCTTCATTTTAAAAAAAAATATCTATATATATATATATATATATATATACAATTTTTTATTCAAAATTTTCCCTTTTGTCTATTCCTCTCTTTGATGAAAATATATGATTGGCGAGAAACTATGATAAACTAAATAATAATTATAAATTAAATGCTTATTTTTACTTAGAAAATAATTTTTTTTTTTCTCATATATGCAATACTATTCACCGTAAATATAATTAAATATAGTAATTATTTCAATTGATGTTTTATAAATTTGTTTGAACAATTTAAATATATTTAATGTCATAAAGTTTAGACAAAAAGTTTGTTCAGGAGCTGCTGAAAAATGTTGAGGATATGAAATTGGATCAAGAGATATATGGATTCGCTTGAGGTGTTATTAATACTAGATAGAAAGTTTTCTAGACAATCACTAGACTGAGATTACGAAAAATTGGTTTTGAGTTTACTTTCTATTTTAGCCTAGACAAAATCATGTCGTAGAAGTTACAAAAAAATAAACACGTTGTTTTCTTAATGGAAAAGAAACTAAACATGTTAGCTTATGAATTAAATCCTCAAATCCACAAAGGGTTCCTAGAATCACAAAGTAATTAGGTTCTGGAATCCATTAGAGAGAAACAATAAACAAAAGTTTGAATTTTTATTAATCTCAAAAATTGAATTATCTAGTAGGTTACAACACTTTTAAATAGTAAAAAGAAAACTAAGAGCGGCTAGGAAAAAGCTCAAAAAACCCTAATTCGCACTATTCATGTAATTAGATGGTAAAATAGTAAATTTTACCAAAAATAGCAAAATTGAGATAGTTGCGGAAATTGAAACTACTGTCTGTAATAGATGTCCCAAAACAAATGAGAGCTTATTTTGAATTTTAAACTAAAAGTTATTAAGAAAAACAAATATTACTAAAAATGTCAAAATTACTGTTTTTAAGGCCTTGATGGAGGAATTCACCAAATTAAGGCGAACCTCAAGGCATTGAGTCTTGATCAAAAGGTCATTTCCCTTCAGCCCTTTGACTTTCATGCAATTTCGACACAGTCACCCCGATGAGTTCTACTAGCACCTCTTGATCTTGTGCTATGATTTTTAGCGATCTCGCTACTCTAGGAAGGCATGTGTTGTCTGCCCCACATCATAGAAAATCTTCCTTGTGACTATTCAACCTTTGAGAATAAATTGATTCTGCTTAAAAATAGTGTTTGCTCCCTTGACAGTGAGTTCATTGTTGCATTCTTAGGCCTGTCCACAGGTCGGTCCAAGTCGAGTTAGGTTTGTGCCAAACCCAAAACCAACCCAACTAGATCAGCTGGTTAAAATTTCAACCCATCGCCAACCGGAGTGGTTGATCTGATTAGGCGAATTCAACCTTCAACAGATGGCGGTCAATTCAATCGGAGTTGGAGATCTGAAAATCGGCCAAAATCCGGCAAGTTAACGGCAAAATTTCGGTGATATTTTTGCCAGATTTGTCAAAATCTCACCAAATCCAACAAGATCTTGCCAAATCTAGTGAGATCTCGTTGGAAATAGCTAAGATCTTGTCGGATCTAAAAAATTTCGTCAGGAAATGCTTTATATCTTAGTCGGTTTGAGTTTCTTCGGGTTTTGGGGAGAAGATCCGAGACCAAACTAAAGTTTTCGATTTCTAGAGAACTAGACCCACCGCCGACCGCCAGAGTAGTCGGGTCGGTAGGCGGTCGGCCTAGGTCTGGTCGGATTCACCAGGTTGGTCAAGCCATTGGTTGGGTTAAACAACCCTATGCATTCCAAAGAGTTATTTGGAGTTTCGAAAAATCGAGTGGTTGTAGATGAGTTTGTTCATGGAGAAGGCTCATGTAGAAGAACTTCAAAGGTTTTGGGTCACGATGAGAGGCAAAAGAGTCGTTTGTTATGGATGCATGGAGTTTAGGTTACAAAGGTTCTATATGTTCTAATTATTGTAAACGTTTGTATAATGAATTTCCTACAAGGTTTGGTACAACTAGTGTTTTTTTTTTTCCCCCTTTGAAGATTTCCTTAAGGCTAAAATAAAAGTTCAAGGGGTGTAAGTATAACTACCCCAAGATTCATAGGGTGTCATGGCACTTTTCCTTACTATTATACGTTGAGCCAATAAATTTGGTATTCCTTCATGGATAGATAATTATATACAGAAGCCCAAGGTTGAACAATCAGATGTACTGATGGATAGTCCACAAGTCACAGAGACAAGTCCTCGGCCTCCAGCTGAAAATTTATAATTGGACAATTTAGAAGTCAACAGATTTTAGCCACCTTTTAAGCAGCCCCCATCTTAAAAAAATGCACATAAACCAGTAGCAATGTGCAACTAGTCAAACAAGGATTTGTCAGCTTTATGTTAAGTGGTTCAACGGATCCCAAGTTCTGATTGACAGATAGCGTCTATGGTCAATCACTGGAAGGAAGAATAAGCATAAGGTTCCTTTAAGATGTAGAGAACAGTGCATTTCTAGCACATAATTAGGTTCATTCAACTATATTGGGACATACAAAGCAGTTATTCTAATACAATGAACAAACGAATGACTGGAGAAAAGGGAATTCTACAATGACTGGCCAGATTTTAAACCAAGTAATGCCCATTCCTGGAGTGAAGTGCCCGACCTAAATAAAGATCAGAGGCAGTGATGTGACATCCACGATTAGATATCTCACAGAATGTCAAAAAGAGCAAGGATAAAAGAAAAGGCAGAACATTTTAGGTTCATAAATATAGCATAAAGCAAACTATAGAATAGCCAAAAATGGGACCCTAGATGCCTTTCGGTGCAGCATGCTCACAACAGCATAAAAAGTCAATTTACGGTTTCTCCATACCAAAAGGACAAAGAAGAGATTGTCTTTACATCTATACTTTTTTTTTTTTCTGCATCCTATGTTAAGTTGAAAGTTTTAGACAAAAGACCAGTTGATGAACATGAAGCAGATACAGTGAGCATTCTCTTCTTCATTCAACACCTTCCACGCCACTGCTCTCTCATAGGAGATGGGCCTGCCCATGCTAGATAAGCAAATACCACCTTGAAGACACATAAAACCCTGCTCGATGGACAAAGAGAAAAGATAGAGAGTCAGATTAATCCACTATTTCCAAAGAAAGAAAGCATAACAATATCTCCACTTTAAGTAACAATGTCCCTCTTTGGTATTTGAAGGGTAACAATATCTACAATGCATGTTCTTGTTTTTAAAATTTTAGGAAACATGTCTTCATTGTCTGTTAACATCTGCTTCACAGAGATGCCAAATAGGTATTATAACATTAGCCATTTTTTTGGGTTTTCAGTCATATCCAAATGGTTTCATCCCTCTTCTATTGCCTATGTATTCTCATATTCCCTCTAGCATCCTGAATTGATAACTATGGTCCAGTCCCATTTATGTGTATGATCACTTAAGGTAAATTCTCCAGCTGCTTTTATGTTCATCATTCCCCTGCCATGAAAAACCAAAGAAGTTTGCCTTCTCTAGGTGCTTCACATAAAATCATGAAACAAAGAGAGAAATTGTGTGTTGGTTTGCTTACCAAGATGGGAAAAAAAATGAAAGCCTCCTATTTCATTTTTTTAAAAGAGATAACTTCTCTCTGTTCTCTGTTTTTTCTCATCTCCCATTACCTAATGGAGATTTATTTCTTTCATACGTTATCTTTTATCTTGGTCTTGTTGATATAATTATGCCTTTTGGTGGATTTCTTTTTGTTAAGTAGGTAACCCTTCTCCAGATTTTTAGGTGGATTTCAAAGCACCCTACCTGCTGCATTATCTGTGGGAACTCTGAGCATAGGGTTTTCTTTCCATTGTCATCAAAAATCTTTTCCAAAGTAATGTCTTGAAGTGCAACCAAGGTCGTCTCAAGCATATCAAGACCTGCCTGATTTGCAAATGTAAAAACTGGCAGTGCCTGCATATTATAAAATTGATTACAATTCTTGAGCATCAACAATGTGAAGAAGAAGAAGTAGAGGAAATATCATAACATAATTAAATTTTTTTATGAGTAACAATATATAACACAATAACAGAAAGGAAGATGAGCAAAAAAAAGATAATGATTAAAGGGCATGCAGATTGCTGAATATAAACAAAAAAAAGACATCACTGACAGAAGCAACAGTTAATTGGAGAAAAACCCCTCACCAAGCATAAATTTATTCTATTAAGCTCCTAAGTGAAGGCGAAAAATTATTACACTGACTCAAATTTTCTATATATATAGATTTATGAGGTTTCTGTGAGTAAAAGTATCAACAAATAAATATCATATGCTTTGCTAAGAGCTCCCCCTCAATAAGCACATCTATGGAACCACCTTCTATCCATGCACTAGAATAATGTGCAAGGGGCGACTTCCCCCAGATTTGATGCTTAATTCCTTAAAAATTAACTCATAAAGGCACTACAGCTTCTTAGTAATGTATTTCTTGAAGCTAATGTTCTTATACAAGAATTAAGACCAAATTCTTGCAGAACTTTGCACCATCACTTCTGCCAAGGTCGGCTACATGTTCAAGAAGAGTGTAACGATAATATATTGATAAACTACCACTTGTCCTAAAAGTTTAATCTATTGGAAAATGGTGATATCTTATAAAAGAAAAAGCTTGGAAATTTGAAGAGCATTAGTGCAAAACCTTGAGTAAATGCAGAGAGAGAGAAAAATATTTCTAGATTAATAAGGGGAGGAAAAAAAGAATACCTTCAAAGAGCAGCACATGACTGCATCCGAGTGATGCCAAAGAGTTTTGAGAATGGGTTCACTTCCTTCACTTTTAAGTAGTTCAACCCCTAGATAGCACCTGTAAAGAAGATCAACATTTAATATACTCTGGACTTATCAAAATATTGAATATGCACTGGTATTTTTTCCAATTTTAGAATTGAAAGGGGAAAATTTTGGCAACAAGATCTAGGACATATTCACACTTAAATTTCAATTGAGGGCCTTCTTCACCCCACCTAAAAATGTTAGATTTGATATCCAATTTCCAGAAAATTATTTATAAATGAAGCATTGTAAACTGTTATATCGAAGAGAAGCGTTTACATATGATATATAAGAAACTTATGCTTGTAAGAAGCGGCAAAATATTCCAAGTTTCATCTACGTAGTCATTCCATATTAATCGGAAAGTCTTTCGCTGTTAAAGCAAAGATTTTTGAGAATTCAAAGTAGGAAAATTTAAATTCCTCATTTCGGATAAGAACTGAAATCAGTTTCTTTACTGCTAAATAAACTTGCTGTTCACGAATTATATCATATAACATGGAGGCCAAAGTTCCATACCAAACAAAGAACTTATTCATGGTCCAGACTGTAGAACTATAGATAATAAGAATATGAATGCATGATAAAAGACTCAACTGACGCACCTATAGCTTTGACAGATCCACCGAGCAAGCGTGTGAGCTTCAGGAGTGCCAGGTGGTGGCCGAATACCAGAATGAGAACCAAAATGAGAAGGAGAGAGCACCAATGCCACCCTCTGCACAGCTGCTATAATGCTCCGGACATATTGTCTAGCCATGGCTGCTACATTGTCTTGAAGGTGGATTTCAAATGCAAATTGGAATGCTATTGTCATCACAGATTTGGTGCTCCCACACTGACCAGAATTTTCACCAGATGCTCTGTTTCCAGTGGGTCCAACTTCAAGAGCAGAGGCAAGGTCAAGTGTACGGTTTGGACTAGAGGAATCCTGCATCATATTAAATGAAATAAAGTTGAGAACAACAACATATTAACTCAATGATAAGGGGAAAAAAGGCATAAGAAAAGATAATAGATTATATCATATAAGATAAAACACTTACAATTCCAGAATCAAGAGGAATAATGCGGAAACCAGAAGGTATAATTGGCGCATCATCAGAGAACGAGGCGTCAATGGGAGCAAAGATGAGTTCTGCACAGTTTCCCACAGCATTTTCATCCACTCCACTACAAAGCTGGGAAAAAATGCAACGAATCAAAATTTTAATCAGCATTGACGAGAAGCAGAAACCTTTTAACACACAAGCACATGGCGAAGCTTAACTGTTTTTTGATTGATAAATATGTACAGGAAAATCATAATCTACACATACATCATGTAACAAGACACATGAAAAGAAAACTGGGGCTTACTTGCAAGAGGAAGATGTCACCAGCCATCATCATGTCCTCCCGATAGTGGCCCATACTTTCAAGCTTAATGACCTCCATAAACTGTTCTCAAACAACCAAAGCTTATCAAATTTGGCAACAGATAACAGCAAATCATGATGAAAATTTTCACAATAATGATTCCAAAAGAGAGAAGCAGTTTTTTTTTTTTGTTGGGATAAGTGGTGATGATGTTGTGAGCTGTGACTGTAGTTTAGTACTGAATCACTTGCCTCTTCATGCTCAATTGTGTGAGCCAGTGGAAGAATGACCTGACCCCCAAAACTTCCAGCTCTAACTCCAGGTAAGCTACAAGGACCAGCTTTAATGGCAGCTGCTGAGTAAGCATCAATACTGCTGTCTGCCCACTCAGACCGGTGTTCTCGAAGAAATCTAAGAAGTATTGCAGGAGGCACATTCTACAAGAATAGAAAGGAAGTATGAGTCTAAAGTAAATACAAGGATGATCACTAAATGATGTTTTACATTGACAATGAAACTTCCCTATATTAGTCAACATAATGTAGATCACATACTCAGTTTCCTTGCCCTAGTCATTGATTTTTAGCTTTTCAACTACATTTTCAACTTGTTTTACTAATTGGCAGCATATATTGTTTTTCACCAGAATGCTCTACCAATGGAAATCTCTTAAGAATGACTTCAAGTGTTATAATCAGGGCCAGGACGCCCTTTCTCAGAGCTTGAATCCACATTCACTTTCACCTCAACAGTAGCCCCAGAAAGACATGATTCACAAAAGGAATCGAGGCTCATTTAATCAGTCTTAGTTATAATATCCAAACTCACGCTCAAATCAATTGGATGTTAATAAATTTAGAACCATTCACCATAAAGAATTTTTTCTTTACATACCTGCAACTTTTGTTGGATTTTACAAGCTTATGAATCCATATTCATTTGGCAATACAGTACTACTACAATATACTATATTCTTTAATCTAATGTCTTTGTTAAGGTCATGACCTTTAACAACAAAAGGCTGCTTATTAATTTTAAGTTCCAGTAAATTCCTTGCTGCCAATATTCATATGTAATCCTTACTTGTAATAGCATGGAGGCCTTGGCACATAGAACTGCATTGCTCATTGATTGAAATCCATTGGGGTAAGAAATATTTCCACCCATCATCTTGGCTGGAGATGAGTTCACAAGAATAGTAACATCATCAATACCATCACTTTCTAACATAGACCATCCCTCATCTGTGAACCCATTAACTGCTTCATTAAACCCCCTGTACAGTAGAGTTTGTTAGACTCCCAAAGAACAAAGTCAATCAATTAATCCAAGGAAAACTTGATTAAAAAAATAAACGTACTTGCTCAATCTCTGGCTAAGTGCACGTAGAGCAGCAGGTCTCCTCCCCCAACCAGAGACATTTGGCTGAGAATGTTCTTGAGAGATCTGCCTCAAATGGCGCAATGCCTAAATGAAAATGAAAAGGTTATGTCAGATCACAAGATCTTTGAAGTCACAGTTCCAATCCCTCCCATATCTTGTCTATTAAGCATCATTCTTTGGCATAGCAAAGAAATCACTCAGTTAACAAATCTCAACATTTTGTTGATCCAATTCAATTGAATAGCAACAGAATTTTAAATTACTAGACGGAAAAACAAAAAAAAAGTCTTACTGCCATTGTTGTCTTCTGAGCAAGTAGAGTTGATGACTCATAAAGCGGGCGCAACACTTCGGGTACACTCCAAGGCTAGTTTAAGCAAACAGCAAGTAAATTATTAAGTATACCATGCAAAGTCATAAGTTTGCTTCAGCATATAGCACAAGGGAATTTACATACCTCTAAATCCATATGATCAACTACATGAATAATTGATCCACCCCCTTCACAAGGTCTAATCAGATATCCACTTGGCAGCATTTCTGCTCTCACGAAATGCTGCACCGGTGGCATGCTCGGACCATTCTGAGTGTTGTTAAGTGATCTTTCACAGACCTAATTTGCACCACACAAACACAGTGTAATTTTCAGACAGTAAGGAATGGGAAACCAAGAAAAATGCCATAAGGCCCATAACTATTAATACTTGTATCAGAAGAAGTAGGAGTCACATACCACTAGACTGCCATCTTCCAAAACAGACGTGTAGCGCAGCAACCAGAAGTCACGAGCTGGTGCCAAAGTTGTGGGTGCATATAGCTAAATGAAGCCAATGAAATTCCAAACTTTGTTAAACAAGTCTATAATTACAACTACACCAGAAACGATAACCACAAATTACTAGTGCCTACCTGCATGTAAAGCAGTTCAATGGTTCCACCATTTGCAGTGGACAACACATTTATAACATCCACAGCTCGGCAACCATGGAACCATGTAGGCCGATCTTTGAGGATTTCAGCGACCTGTATAAATTAATCTGTTAATCTTTCCACAAATCTTTTACTAGAATAATTTCCTCAAACAAAACCAGGAGAACTTACTCTTGTAGGTTCTAGACCAACAAGGCCACATGCACGAGCTGCCACTCCAGTGCAACCATGAGAAATAGCAACGATTCCAATGGAATCCGGACCAGGCTGCACAGATTGAGAAGGAGATCATAAGGAGCAGGAATTTGGAACTAATCATTTATGAATTGTGATAAAAATGTAAATCAAGTTTTGTTGTCTTAAAGAAGCAAAGGAAACAATAGAAAGTGAGATATTAAGAGTGAGAATTTTCTGGTCTGCCAGGGAATAAATTATCATGTTTGAGTGATACCTCAAAAGAAAGATAGGATGATTACTTCCTTTATTTTTCTATTTCATCTTTATTACAAGAAATTCAAGTCAGAACAAAAGATTAGATGAAGGAGGAAAATTTTTGTAGATTTGTTTAAGTGAGTAATTTGAAATCCCATATCTTTCTAAATTATAGATGATGGTGTAAAAAAAACAAAGGGGGAATTTAGTGAAAAAACATTTGGATATTCAAGATGTAACTTAGAAGATTACTTAAGTTCTTATATTCTAATAACTTTTTCTTGAAAATGACAAAAATAATTGGAAAAAGGTTCAAAATGAATAATGATAGCAAAGAGAGTGAGCAGTAACCTTCATCCCGGGCATTTGGACCCACTCCACAGCAGTTCCAGTAGCCTTCGAAAGAAACTCTGTTAAAGTCTCCTCTGCAATGGATATAAGTCTGGAAACATACAACACAATCTCATAATAAGACATAAAACCACAAGGCAATTGTAGACCATAAGAACAGAAATTGACTAACAAAGAAGCAGCAATCACACTAACCCTGCAGGGCTAGCATCCTTTGGAGGATGCTGAGGTGTCAGATGGTGTTGACCACTCGTCACCACCGACTCACAACTCGTGTCTGTGGTGGCAAGGGTTGCCTGCAAGACAAGGAAGCATATTCAAAATTTCTAGCTAACAATTATTATAGAACTGGGCACTTTCTTTGGCTGCTGAGAAAATTTTGTAAGAATAGACCAAAAACAGTTAAAATTTTGAGTAAATTAATCTCCTTTACAATGAAAACAAAAGATTCAATCTCAATTAAGTGGTGAATTCCATTTGCCTATAAGTCCCCCCCAAAAAAACAAGAACCTTTGATCAAATTTTTGTCTAAACAAGTGGATGATTTATAATTCCTTACATTTTGCGTGTGCTGACGAAAATAACTGTTCTCATACACCAGTTGTGACACTTGCTTTTGCAGCCGATCATTCTCCTCCATTAAAAGTTTATTCATCGCCGTCAGCTTCCTATTCACAGCTTGCAGTCGTGACGCCTCTTTTCGCTGCTTTTCTCTACATCTGTGTCGAACATAAAAACATATAACACACATGGGTTAGCCAGCATATATAATCATTCCATCAGTAAAAGCTTGATTGCTTCACATGGCTGGAGAAAAAAAAATGAAGAAAAAGAAACAAAAATGAGTTGCTTAATATTAATTTCTTAACTTGGGAGGCCTAATAAATGAGAAAACTTGACAACACATATCCTAAATGCAATATGCAAATCACCCACCTTAATTAGTTTGATACAAGTTTATGATAGTTGTAGAAGAAAAATCAAAAGCAATCACTGACACAAACACACTTAAATTTGAAAAGTTGATAGATTTCCTTTTTAGATGTCTTCAATTTCCACAACAGCCAAACACTAAGGTCTGAGGACATCTAAATAGATCGTACTCATTGCATAAAGCTCTCACCTTTGTGGGATGTGAGAGAGGTAAGCCTTACACCATTTTGTTAATTTGAGGTGAATTTTGCAGCTCTTGGCAATAAAAAAAAAAAGATCCAAAAAAGAACATAATAAAGTAGCAATGCATATTTAAAAAATTTACAACCAGAAAAAAAGAAGGCTGTAATCTAGTGCAAAACTCAGTTGTAATTTTGCAGCACAACACATTAACAAAAGATGATGATACCTTCGGTTCTGGAACCAAACTTTGATCTGCTTAGGCTCGATGTTGGAGAGAATGGGACACTCCCTGATAAGCTGTTGGCGGCGCATGGAGCTTGGCTTGGGGCAGTCATGGTAGAGCCTTTCAAGAGCCTCAACTTGCTCAGGCGTGTACCTCACATACTTGCCGTTATCCATTTGCAGTTTATTGCAGGATGAACTCACTGCCATCATCCCCACTTCATGTTCACCAAACCAAAATCAAAAATAGTCAGAACCCAAAACTCTAAAAACAAAAAGGAAGAAGAAGAAGAAGAAAAAAATCGTTCTTTGATATATATTACACACACAAAAGAGTGTGTATATATATATATGAATATATAGAGATACCTTTAAGTGGTTTCGCTTATGAGAATAAGCGAAAAGAGAGAAGAAGAAGATCAAGAAGAGGTGTGTAGTTGTAGAGGCATGGAGATGAAGGCAATAGTAGTGAAGTAAGAGAGAGTTTTGTAGTGGTAGGTGGTGGTGTTTTGTTTTTTTTTAAGGAAAAAGAATGAAAGAGAAAGAGAGAGAGAGAATGAGAGTAGTGAGAGTGAGAGAGAGTGGGTGGTGGTGGAGGGAATAATTGGGTTTGGGTTTTGGGATTGGGATTGGGATTGGGAAGCTTATAAGACAAACCCCAAATACCAGACAGAATGAAGAAAGACCATATTTTTTCGTTTTCACATCATTCTTTGCTTTGCTTTGCCTTGCTTTTGTTTTAGCTGTTTTTAGCCTTTTCTTTTCTTTTTTCTTTTTTTTTTTTTTTTTTTTTTTTGCCTGTTGCTTTTGCTGCTGTTGCTTTTCTTTGCCAATGCGCTTTGTTTGTTTCGCACTTTCCAACACTTCAATCTCTCTCTCTCTCTTTCTCTCTCACTGTGTGTTTTGTGTGTGTTTGCTGTATTATAAGTGTAAATGGAATGTGTGTGAGTCTTGTGAAGAAGGAATGTATCAAATGCGATCCAGAGAATTCAGACTACAAATTCTCAGCGCGTGCATTATACTATTTGAGCATGTTGGACCGCAATGCCCTTCCACTTAGTTCATCAACCATGCCTCTCTCTCTCACATAGACTTTGAATTATTCCATTTATCAAAATTGAAGAAGAAAACTCTCTAATTTTACGGGTCTTTCAAAGGACAGCAGTGAAAGTTAAGCATATGAAACACATTATGGAAAATTTGTCTCTTTTTTTTCTTCTTTTTTTTTGTATAAATAAGATGCGCTCTTGTGAGATGTTTTCGTACTATTTACGAATATTCTAACATGTTGTGAGGGAGTAATCTTGTACAATTGTTTTATCGTCATAGTGACAAAATTAATGTTAAAATAATATAATTAATAATAAACATATTATTGGTTTATTGTGTAGTTACATTTTCTTTTTTTTATGAATAAAAAATAATACAGTACACTTAGTCATTAAAAGAAAAGTTAAAAACCCCAATCAAATCGTATTGGAATGAGTTTTTGTCAATGGACCACTCACCCTTAATGGTCAATATTTTTGTCTTGAAAATATTGTAGAATTACGAAAGGGATGTATAGTTTATATATTGTGCATTGAGTAGCATTTTCATTGTAATGAGATGGTTCTATCTATTCATCATATCAAAGACAGAATATTATCCGAACCAAAATTATGATGCCCTGAACTAATTAAACTCGATTAACATTTAACAATAAACATTCCATAATCCCTTTCGGAAAACAAGAAGTTCCAAACTTGAGTAAAACAAGGACTCTTCTTAAATAATACTAATAAAAGAAAAATACAACGAATTTCATAATTTTGTTTTTTGAAATATCAGATTGTGATTAATATAGCATCGCTCTCATTATTTTCACATGAAACTATTACTGACTTTACTTTTATTGAACACGAATCATAACACACAATTTGTAATGGGAAAGAGATATGCCAACCCAACCAACCCTTGAAAAGTATGTCTTCGTTGCCAAGTGAGTAAAATAAATATAACAAAAATTTTAAAAAGGAATCTTTTAAGAGAAATGATATTCATGCCAAAATGTGGGAAATGGGGACTGCAAGTCTGTAAGAGACAGAATAATGAGGACTTTGCATGCGGCCTTTATTTTTTACGCCCAACGCTACGGTTCACCTCCCGTCAGTTGTCATAGTCGAGAAGTCACTCCTAGCTATATCCCTAAAGCATAACATACATGCATATACTGCTTACAGTACATACATGAACATTCATGATCAGATATTGGCATGCAGCTTTTTTCAGATATCTCAGCATTTGTTTAAAAAAAATATATCTCAGAATTAAGTGTTGAGCTTTTAGATTTTTAATTTATTTTATTTTTATAATTCAATAGTTATAATAGAAAACAAGAAAAGTAGATTTGAATCTTGGATATTTTTGTTAAAAATATAAGAGGTGTCAGATAATCAATTACGAAACTCTTCACGAGCTCTAGATTCTTGAAAACCTAAGGAATTTGCTTACGCTTGAAATATAAATCTTATTTGCATGCAGTTTTAAAGTTTAGAATAAAATATATGTGGATTACATAATTTAACTAGTAAAAGAATTTAAGTTTAAACACTATCTATACCAAAAATTAGTTGGTGTCCTATAAATTTAATAGTAAAAAATTAATCATCATTAAGTGAACATCATAAATTTAAATTCTATCATATATTTCTTCTCAAATTCTATCATATCTATAAATAAATAAAATTAATTTAAATATGATTAAGAACATTAAACAAAAAAGACATCATTTGTTGCCAGTGGAAATAGATATATATATATATATAATGAGTTTATACCCTAGCTTTCAGTCCACAAAGATTATTGGTTACCTAATCAAAAAAATTTCGTTCTCATAGCATAGGATACAAACAAAGTATGTATTCGATTTTTCAACAGATGATGCTGGACTACTGTTCAAGTGTTAGAAATCAATGAAGTGAAGTCTGATTCCAATTCACTTCAAAAGATAACAACTTCAATTGAAGACTAAGAACACGGCATTTAGTCAAAACTAATTTACCAAACTTTGTCACCAATGTTAGCTAATTTGAAGACATTTGATCAAGTACTATTTTGTTTAAAATTAAAGAATATTATTACTCATTGTTTTTCCATAAAGAAAAGGATCACTCCCTTCCTCGTCATCAACTGAGGTTTTTTTTTGGAGAAAATGGGGTTTTTCCCCTTTCAGCAAAAACAAGTAGCAAAATGTTCATGTTTTGAGACTATTTAGTCATATGTCCCTGTTTTGAAATTCGATTTTCTAAAAATTGAGTTTCAATGAAAAACTTGATTTAATGAAAATTGAATTACTTGCAAAATGTTACATGGAACTCGAGGTCCATGTAAATTAAAAAAAAAATAAAAATTTGCCTATAACTCAATTTTTAGAAAATCGAGTTTAAAACAGGAGCATATAACTAAATAGTTTCAAAACATAAGCATTTTGCTATTTGGTTTTGCTGAAAGGGGCAAAACCCAATTTAGCCAAGATTTTTTATTATTATTATTGGAAAGTTAAAATAATGAAAGATATAGACGAAACTAAAAATTTTGGTTATAGGGGGTCGAGTTATGGTGATCAAGACAAAAATTCCGTGCAAGCAAGAACACATGCATGCACAAGCACGCGCGTGCACACACACATATATGTGTGTACTTATTATCTCTTATCAAAGTTATGCTCAATGACAATTATAATCATGCATATCTAAAGTGAAAATTTTTAAAATTTCATTTTCATCATAAATTACCAAAGTGAATAAAAAATTACAATGGAAGCAATGAAGTCTTCAAAATCAAGAAACTCCTAGAATTTTAGCAAATATAAGAGTAAAATTGACATTAAAGATTGAAAAGAGGGAAAAAAACTTCTCCTATAATCATTTAGCTGATTGCTCAATTCTTCTTCAAAAAAATCATTGGATATTTTGAGGGATTGGGGGGAGCTCCTAAATTTTTAGGTCAATCCTTTCAAATTTTAATACTTATATATATACTATAAATGTAATTTTTAAAATTTTGGGGTCATCAATGCATGTAGTTCTACCCCTGATGAAAGAGGGGGACTCAAACTCTTGTTTTTCTCATAAATAAGAGGAGATAATATTATTTGGCTATAACATTCTTGGCATCAATAGAATATTTTTCATTATGAAGAAAAGAAAACCAAGAGTATAGTGGCTGAAGTGGTACTATCTCATTCTTTCCATGAGGAGATTGTAGAATCAAGTCTCCCATCCTTAGCTATTGTAAATAAAATAAAATAACTCCTAATAAAAAGAAACGAAATGGTGGAATATTGGGTAAACTACGATTTTTTAAGCCTAATAAGAAACATGTTATCTAAGACATAAAAGGGTTTGTTTGAGAGTTCATTAATGAATTATAATTATTACTGTGGCAGACAGGAACTCCAGTAAGGAAATTGCGCCACGTGTCATACCCATGGCCGAGAATGACTATTATCCTACCGAGGAGGCCATTCCCTCAGACTGTAAGGTCACGTTAGCAGCACGTCATCAAGGGAGGTCGTACTGTACAAAAAGAGTTTCGGGGAAGGTACTAGCACTGACATAATTAAAAAATTGGTGGCTGTCACCATATTTAATGCATTCCACCAAACCTCCTGACTGCATTTATGTGGAGAAAACTCTTGAACAGTGCTACCTTGGCTGTCGTAACTCACAAGGAGATTGGGAAGGTGTCTAATGGGACAAACACTCAAGTAGTGGCCTGGATGGTCAACAAACGGAGGATCAAAATCATCTAAGGAGAGTTATGTAATGTGGGAACCCTCCAGGGATTGGGGGGGGGGGGGAGAAAGAAAAAAATATTGTAGCTTCAGGAACAGGACTTGTAACCAAAATCAATAGAAGCATATCTATGCGATTTGGTCTCTTCAGACTATGCCGAGGACGAGTTACTTCGTGCAAACCAATCATATTCTTATTTTCTTTTCATTTGGGTTTACTATAGTTATCTTCTAATTCATTAAAACCTAATTTTTCAGCTTACTCTCTACAAATTCATTGTATTAGGCTTTTTGGCCTAAATCCTTTTCCCATTAGACTTGGGAATCAAATCAAGTCCTTACAATTACTTTTTACCATTAGTCAAAGACACTAATTAGTTTATAAATGTATTTTAAATTCAAACATACGTCTCTAGGTTTTGCTTGATGTAAAATATTTTTGAGTGTAAATTTTTTTCAGGTGAAAATATTTTATAGAAAGGAAAAAAATATTTTCAACTGCTTGGTTGCATTCTGGAAAATATGCTAAAAATGGTTTCCAGAGTTTGGTTTGCACGTAAAATTATTACCGGAATATATATATGTACACACATGCCAGATGATGTCTCGGCTGGAACCTCTCTCTCTCTCTCTCTCTCTCTCTCTCCAAACTGAAATTGATTTCAGTTTGACCATATTTTTTGGTCCGCCCAAACACCCTGTCAAGTGTAATATATTTTTCGTATATATTTTTCACCTAAAACAGACATAGAAGAAGAAATTTTATTAATTGAAATGACTAATGATATACTTCTTCTTGTAATCTTGTTGTATAATAGTTGAATATGTGGTTAATTAGGTTTATTATATATAATACATAAGTTTTTTAAAGCTTGCCAACAGCTCATTCAAGCCTCACTTATTAAAAGGAACCCTATTTTAAAAAATAAAGTAAAAAAATCACAAAATGTTAAACCGACACCAAGTAAAAGTCAGCATACGCAAACTTTCGAGAGCCTAATTATAACTCCATTTCAAGACCGTAGCAAAGGGGTACACCTTTTTAACCAGTTTAGAAGAAGACTCTAAATGGGTCAATTTCCTTATTTTTCCAGAAAATACAAAGTCAATGCAAGGTCGTCTCAACTATCTACTATACAAACATCAAAATCCAAAACTGTACCCTCCCTCGTCTTCTTCTCAAATATGACCACCATGAAAATAAAAAAGCTTAAATTAAAACTATATATCCGTTGCAAAGTTATTGGTTAAAAACTAGGAAGTGGCAGACCAACTTAGGTGGACTTTGATTCTTGGATGTTCCGCATCCAAAGATAGACCCAAATACACGTTTTTAGATTTAAAATTATAACCTCACCCCCCCCCCCCCCCCCTTTAATCTTGTGCTTCTTTTTTTCCCCATTATATTACTTCTTCCAATGGCCTAAAAAAGTGATTTACCAAAGTCTTAATCTGGCTTAAAAGATAAGGTGGCATGCAACATCAATGCCATCACTCAAAAAGACAAAAAAACAAATGGTAGGGACACGCTTTCATTTTTCACTCAAATTCATATCACACTTATGTGTCAACTCTTAATTGAATTCTAATACTTTCATACGAGTCTATAATATATACTTTAAAAAAACTAAAATTCAATCAAAAATTGATATATAAGCAGAGCGTGAATTTGCGGTGCCCCTTGAAAAAAAAAGAAAAAAAGAATGGAATCGTAGATTGATTAGTAAGTGTAATTTTTTGTTTTTGTTTTTTATCAATGTCAACAGCGGTGACATTAAGATGTGGGCTGGAAAAAGTGTTAGCGTACCCCGCCACTTCCGCTAGTAGCATAGAAAAAGGTACCACCATTTTATTTTTTTTTAATTTTTAACTTTTTTTTATCAATATTTTTTTTTTTTTTTTGAGTTTAAGCCTTAGAAAAAATGACAGGTGGGTATTGGGTTGTGTAGCGTGAGCTAGACGCCAGCAGACCATATCTGTGTGTGGTCCATACGTGTGGGCTCACAATTTTTTTTTTTGTGGCCCCCGCACGCGTGAACCTGTGTCCATTACTTTACAACGTGCTCCTCACCACCCGCGCTGTGCCAACAGCCAATTTGCCATGTTTGTTTTATTACTTTATTAAACTTTGTTTATAGTTGATTACCATTCAGCATTCACATTGCTTAAGGTAAATTCTTTTCAAAAGCTTATTCACTTTTTTTTTCTATTTTAGTTGACACATTTTTCACATTGATTTATGTACAAATATTTGAATGCCATCTACAGGATACACCACTCAAAGCTAGACTTATCCAGGGGTTGAGTTGAGAGGGGTTGAGTTGAGTGAGATTAGGGCTTAAATTGCAACTGTATTCAACTACATCAATCGAGTAGAAAATAGCAAAAATTGTCATTGATTGCAAAGAACCAAAATTTCAACTGTTTGCTCTCCCCATGTGTGGCGGTTAGATTCGGTTGAAACTAACAATGATGTATAACGAAGTGCGATGGGTATCTCTGCTATATCTTGATAGAATTTGTTATATTTTTGCCTAATTTGAAAGCCCTTTGAGATCTATGTTAGTTGTTTTTGGAGACTTCAAGCTACCCTTATTGACTACCTCTTGCCGTCAAAACCACTCGAAACCCTGCAAGTTAGCCCAGGTCAAGCAAGTGGGTCAGTTTAAACAAATCTTTGGACAATCCTAATCACTGCCATCACCCACATGATGGATTGAATCTCACACTTATATTGAAAGAAACCCTTTGGTATCTTGGCCTAATGATAAAGAGAAACAATTATGGAAATGATACAATAAGTTCAAATCATATCATATCTAAAACAATAGCAAATTTATTTCCCTACATGAATAATGAGAAATTTTAGCTATCGTGTAGATAGGCTAATGCAATAAGGAGTACAAGGAAGTCAGTTAAATTTAACCCAAGAAAAAAATTGAAAATCAAATGATGTTGAATGCTTTTAGGGAAAAAAAAATGAAATAGAAAAAAGACAAAGATAAATAAGATGAAGAAAGAAATGGACAAAGATATTAGTAATATTTTTCTCATAAGTGTTTGTAGACATGTAAACAAGTCAAGCTTCATATTAAAAGTTTAAAATTAGTTCATTAATCTTATTTTAAACACAATTGAACTCAAACTTATCTCCAAACTAGATTATATAAACCAAATTGAATATGGATGTTCATAGCGAATTGGTCACATCTTTAAACTGGTTCACACTTTGTTTGGAAATTTTTTTGCTAATATTTTGATTGTTAGGTTTGAAATCCAAATGCAATAACTCTCAACTTTTCCTTACAAACTAACAACTAACCTACATTTTCTTCTTAAATTGTTATATTTTAAAATTGCTAGGAGCCATGTAGCTTAGTGGCTTAATTTCCTCACCTTAACTAACAACTAACCAATGTTCAATTCTCCCCTCCTTTATTGTTGTAACTATCAAATTATTGAAAAAAATTATTAATTTAAATTCAAAAAACTAATATATTTGTCCAATTTACAAGCCAACTATTAAGGACATGTCTTTTAAAAAAAAAAAATATATATATATATATATATATATTTTGATAAAAACATTATAACAAAAATTATATACATTTATTGTTAATTTCTGTATTTGACATGATTGAATGTGAAACTTCCAACTTATTCTTTTTCTGCTATTAATTATATTTTAGTTTTTTTATGCTTTATTAATCTCTATTTCTTATATATGTTGTGAAAATACCTTTCAAAATCATTTAAATTTTTTTGTAGATAGGAGTATATATTTTTCTAAAAATATAAGGTTGCTGTTTTTTTTTTGTTTATAGATATATTTATTTTAAATTTTTTTAGTTAAGTACTTAATGAATTATGACATCATTACCGCCTTACATCTCCTATTTGACTTCAAAACATAACCTAATCTTTGAATTTTATATAAATATATATATTTTTTATAAATAGTTCAATTTTCAAATTAAAACATGGGTCCGGGATAATGTATGTCCTTAGAGCATACATTAACAAATCCATTTTTGGAAAAAATTATCAAGAATTGAAAAAACTGTCAAAACTTTTTCAATTCCAATAAAAATTTTTTCAAAAATGGTATACTATTGTGTGCCCTCAAAACACATATTAGTAAAATCCTTAGAACACATATTAGACTTCAAGGTGCCTTCATTGACTACCTCTTGCCGTCAAAACCACTCGCATCCCTCCAAGTTAGCTCGAGTCAAGCAGGTGGGTCAGTTTAAACAAATCTTTAGACAATCCTACTCACTGCCATCACCTACATAATGGATTGAATCTCACACTTATATCGAAAAGAAACCCTCTGGTATCTTGGCCTAATGATAAAGAGAAACAATTATGGAGATGATACATTAAGTTAAAATCATATCAAATCTAAAACAATAGCAAATTTATTTTACTTCATAAATAATGAGAAATTTTAGACAAAGATAAATAAGATGAAGAAAGAAATGGACAAAGATATTACTATATTTTTCTCATAAGTGTTTGTAGACATGTAAACAAGTCGAGCTTCATAATAAAAGTTTAAAATTAGTTCATTCATCTTATTTTAAACACAATTGAACTCAAACTTATCTCCAAACTAGATTATATAAACCAAATTGAATATGCATGTTCATAGCGAATTGGTCACATCGTTAAACCGATTCACACTTTGTTTGAAAAAAAATTTGCTGATATTTTGATTGTTAGGTTTTAAACCCAAATGCAATGACTCTCAACTTTTCCTTACAAACTAAGAACTAACCTACATTTTCTTATTAAATTGTTATATTTTAAAATTGCTAGGAGCCATGTAGCTTAATGGCTTATTTTCCTCACCTTAACTAACAACTAATCAATGTTCGATTCCCCCCTCCTTTACTATTGTAACTATCAAATTATTAAAAAATTATTAATTTAAATTCAAAAAACTAATATATTTGTCTAATTCACAAGCCAACTACTATGGACATATCTTTTAAAAATAAATAAATATACATAGTATTTTGATAAAAAAAATTATTACAAAAATTATATACATTTATTGTTAATTTATGTATTTGACATGATTGAATGTGAAACTTCCAACTTATTCTTTTTCTCCTATTAATTATATTTTAGTTTTTGTTATGCTTTATTAATCTCTATTTCTTATATATGTTGTGAAAATTCCTTTCAAAATCATTTAATTTGTTTGTAGATAGGAGTATATATTTTTCTAAAAATATAAGGTTGCTGTTTTTTTTTTTAGATTTATTTATTTTTAAATTTTTTTGGATAAGTACTAAATGAATTATGACAGCATTACCGACGTCTTACACCTCCGATTTGACATCAAAACATAACCTAATCTTCAAATTTTTTTATATTTTTTTAATAAATAGTTCAATTTTTAAGTTAAAACATTGCTTCTAATTTCTATCTTGTGTCTTCAATTTTTCTTCCACCTTCATCAACTCTTTTGTTTTTCTTTCCCACCAAACGCACTCTCTACTCCTAGAAAGATAAATCACATCACCAGCCCTATGCTCGTCTTGAAAAACAAGTCACCACCACCAAACTGTGTCAAGACATGGAATCTCACTTCCATATTCTGTTTTCGGAGCAGAGCCATTGACTTTTTAGTTCCTCAACAGTGTAGACAATTCTATCATACTCTTTTAAATCATAGTTGTTTCAACATACAAATCTCATAAATAAAAGTTCTTACTATTTCATAAAAAAGAAATCATCATTGTTTCAATTAAAACTATATGTTACTATTAAATTCTTAGTCTTTTTATTATCAAAAGAATCTTTTTAGCCATTAAATAATACATGGACTCATAAATGCCAAATTAATTTGTTACATGATGATGTTTGATTATCCAACTTCAAATACCCCTAAATACGTTTGAATACGACTTCCATCCACTTTCCACTATCTTAGAGATGGCCAACCTTTTGGAAATTATATTTGACTAGATCCTGTTTAAGTTATGAAGCATATTATTTACTTCAGTCAATTGCCCAATTAGGTTGTAATATTTAGTGTGTGTTTGGCTCCAAATTAAAAAGTCAGTTTATTTTATTATTCAGCTTATTTTTGCTACTATTTATAGGTTTCATTGCACTTTTTGATACTATTTATGAGTTTCATTGTACTATCTCAACTAACTTTTACTTTTATTTACAGTACTTTTAGTAAAAAGTTTTCAGTTTCAGCAAAATAAGCAAATCTCAAACAGATTCTTAAAATATTAGACATAAGCTATCACCAATTGCAAAAAGATAACCATAATATGCAAAGGACAAGCAATATCATGACAAAATGGAAAACTCAAAGAAAACATTTCCAAAGAATAAATCATTACAGGGTAATGTATCCCAAATAAGCAATCTACTATAATAAAAAATTTAAAAAAAAATTACAATCTAGATTAAAACATTTAATCCTAGCCTCTATTTGGTGGATAATTTTATTGTAAAAACTGTCTACTACTTAAAAATCTTTAAATTATTTAATTATACGAATGATCCACAAACAATGTACCCATAGTTTACAATCAAAACCTCTAACCGACTTGAATAACGTCCTGGAGATTTGATTGACCGCAATAACAATCAAGTTCCTTTGATTTTAGCTTGATCACTCGATTACACCAACATCATCATGAATTATCAATCTTGAAATTCATGGTGTGCCTGAAGTTTGGGTTGGATAATATCTCTCTAAGGTTCCCGACAATTCGAAACCTAGTACATTTTTGTAGCTTTCTCAAATTCCTTTTCACCCATTTTATGTATCATAGGTAGAAGGATAAATCAGTTTTGAAATTCATTGTGTGCAAGAAGTTTGAGTTGGATGATATCTCTCTAAGGTTCCCGACAATTCGAAACTTAGCACATTTTTGTAGCTTTCTCAAATTCCTTTTCACCCATCTTATGTATCATAGGTAGAAGGGTACGTGTATCATTATTATTTAACAAATGAATGGAACTCATTACTACGTACTTAAAGTGGTTGAAACAAACATTTCAAACATTTGGAATTTGGATAAGTAACAAGACCCAGTCTAATCCAAAAACAAAATTTCAAACAATTGGGTAAATTTTCCCATCAAAGTGACTCAGATAAATCAACACAATCTTATAAATTTTAACACTTCCAGTTTTAACTTGACAAACTCGACCAATCCATATGAGAATTTAGAGATTAGAATAAAAAACTTTGTTCTTTGTTAAGTAAATTCAAAAAGAGAAGAAAAAAAAAAAATGATGATGGGACAGCATGTGATGTGGCTGAGAAACAAAACATACTTTGACACGCATCCCAAAGAATCATAATAATATTTTTATTGTCAGACAGACAAACTGAGCAAACAAAGGGAGGTGGGGACCACTTTCTTACTGTGCTTCACACGGCCATCCTCCTCCGCCGAACAAGAAGGGTGTGTGTGTGTGTGTGTGAGGTTTATATGTTGTTAGTATGTGAAATGAGGTGGACCCACTAGAAATGGAACGCGTGTCACTTTCTTTCGGCGTGACAGAGTCCGCGCCAAAAGAGAAGACATTCTCGTCTTGGAAAGCGTGGGTAAATTCGCATTGTGTTTCTGTTTCTTTCTGTTTGTGTTTTTTTTTTTTTTTTTCCTTTCGTCAACGTAACGGACCTTTTTAACTTTTTAAACTCTCTCTCTCTCTCTCTCTCTCTCTCTCCTCTGGCCTTCCTTTACTGTGACACCATACTTGTTTGTCTCTCCTTCTTCTCTCATCCAACAACAACAATATATTTGTGTCCCCAATCCCATATCTCAATTTCACTTTTTCACCCAAATCACAGACCTTTTTTTTATTTTTTTTATTTAAAGTACACAAATTTTTTTTTAAGGAAATTTTGTTTTTGGATAAGAGTGCAGCTGGATGCATTGCGATTGTGACTCGTGTTTAAAATAAACACGTGTTACAATCAGTGCGGCACCAATGCACTGGACATAAGCCGTATTCTTTAGATAAAAGCTATTTCAACTTATTGAGTCTCACTATGATAATTTAGATTAAATTATTTTATTTGTTTTTTAATAACGTTATATTCTTAATTAACAATTCATGTATATTGTTACAACAATACATGATAATAAAAGTAATTAAAACACACTTAGATGCTCATTTAAATTATTAATAATTCTACCATTGACCATTGCTAGAGTGTGGTTTGATGGTAAAAAATTTTCGTATTACTTCATATGATGCTTGGTAAGAGTTAAACGGTTCAAGTGGTAGTACTTCAACAAATGTGTTGTGCCTACATTGATAGCCTCTTTAAAGTCCTAATGGTATACAAGGTATTATCAATTACTGTCGCGTGATGTAGAGTCAATGAGTACATACTAAAGACCCAATTTTTTTACTTAAAAATATATTAATAATGTTAATGATGATGGAAAAAAATAGTGATCATTTGTCCATATGGAGTTGATGAACAACCGACCTAAACTTCTGTGATACTTAAGTTAATTTTCACATGTTTACTTTGTAGGGAAGAAGTAGCTTCTTTTATGGTTCTTCTCCCATACCTCATAATCTTGGAGTTGGCAACTTACATTGACAGTCAGACTTACATGATTCCTCTTAGTTTTGACAATTATCCTAGTTAAGCACACTTAGATACTTGTTTAAATTAATAATAATTCTACCACTATATAAATGTGGTTTGGTGGTAAGAGTTCTCTTACTGTTTTACATTATGTTTGACAGGGGTTGAGTAGTTTGAGTAGTAGTACTTCAACGAATGCTTTATGCTTACGATGATAGTTTGATGTA
The DNA here is from genome assembly GCA_014183005.1 of Castanea mollissima. NCBI lineage: Eukaryota > Viridiplantae > Streptophyta > Magnoliopsida > Fagales > Fagaceae > Castanea > Castanea mollissima. The sequence continues at coordinate 1,479,716 of JACAVU010000012.1, read as the reverse complement.
GAATAGATAGCACAGACCTTCTTGCCTTCCTGGAGCAGCAAGGGCACTGGAAGCCACAGCGCAAGATCAAGGGAATGTCAATAAAGGCCATCGAGGCGACAATATCGGAATTGCATAAAATTTCGCAAGTTGAAAGGGAACAACATTCTGATCTAGACTTGAGATTCTCAAGCATCACCTAAATTTAAGGAAATTCCTTCATTTAAGTCCTCGAAAACAGTGTTTTTACTATTTGTAGTAATATTTATTTTTCCTTAATAACTTTTAATTTAAAAGTCAGAATAAGATCCCATCTGTTTTGGAATGTCTCTTGGAGATAGTACTTTCAATTTCTACCATTATCTAAAATTTGCTATATTTGTTTCTCAAAAAAAACAAAAATTTGCTATATTTGGAAAAATAACTATTTTGTCACCTAATTATGTGATTAGCTTGGATTAGGACTTCTGAAAGTTTTCATAGACGTCCTAGGGTTTTTTTACTATTTAAACATATTGTAGCCTAAAAGGCAATTCAGTTTTCAAATTTATAAAAATACAGACTTTATTTATTTCTCTCCAGTGGATTTCAAAACCATATCACCTTGTGGATTCAAGGGGTCCCTCGTGGATTCAAGGGGCCCCTCATGGATTCGAGGTTTTCATTCAGAAATTAACGTGTTTAGTTTCTTTTCCATTCAGAAAGCAACATGTTTGTTTTCTTATAGCTTCCGCGACATCATAGTCTCATTAAGGCTTTGGTAGTACACGTGATATTATCCATTGTGGTCACGTGGCGTGAGGTCGATAAGTCTACACTGAAAATTCTTTTTTTTTTTAATTAAAAATATAAATTTATAATGCTGATGATGAAAAAAAATAGTTATCATTTGTCCATGTCGAGCTAATGGACAACCGACCTAAACTTCTATGATACTTGAGTTAATATTCACATGTTTATTTTGTAGGGAAGAAGTAGCTTCTTTATGGTTCTTCTCCCATACCTCATAATCTTGGAGTTGGCAGCTTACATTGACAGTCACACTTACATGATTCCTCTTCTAGTTTCGACAATTATCCCTAGTTAAGTCAAATATAGTATTTGTCATATGTTCGTGATCAAAGTTCTAGCATGTTACTTAGAAGGCGTAGATCCAAGGATCTAATCGCTATCCCATAAATTTAGGATGCATGTCCCAGGCTCCCAAGTATTGCACTCTTCCGTAAGAAGATCATTACTGGTTTCAAGGAACTCCTCAAACTTTCCGATTTGCCCCTACCAAGTATGGTCGTCCTTCTAATAAGACTTAACCGATGAAAGATGTGGACAAGTTTATCCATACTAAATGCATCATCTACTACTTGGACTAAGATGCTCTCCATTTACCTCAAAATAAAAAGAAACAATTTAATATTTCAGATTTTTGTTTTCCTTGAATCTATGAGTGTACATGATGCCATATTATGTAAACTATTCACCTTAAATTTTTTTTTTTGACTAAATATTCACCTTTAAATTTGTGAACTATCAAATCTTTACTCTATAGTATATTCTCTCCATCTTAAACAGTTGGGGAGACTATTTTCCTGTTGAAAATAAAAGTATCAAAAAACTGGTATGGAAGAAAAAATTTGTCATTTTAATGATGAGATTGTCCTTGAATCAATGCATTTGTTTTGGTGATTTGGTGAACGATCATTGACCATTTCTCGTTTTCTAAGTACTTATCACCCTACACCAGTGTTGCCTTACGTCTGCAAAAGAAAATTAGAACAGATAAAATGCAGTGAATAGTGGATGTGAAACTTTAATAGTATTTCAACTTTCAAAAGAGAAAAAGGGGGCACATATAGACGTAGAAGCCAATATATAGAAGTAATTATGTAAACGCCAACAGAAGTGATTATGCATATACTTAAATTAACATCATTGTTTAGGTGATTATGTATACTTAAACATCATTGCTTTCCTTCTTCTGTTTTTTAATGAGCAAGGAACATCATTGTTTCTTACATTTCTATATGTTTACTTGTTTTAGAGCTGTCAGCTTTTTTAGTTAACTGTATGTGAGCTTCAAAGAATTTGACTCTGATACACATGCCATACATGCATAAAGAATAAAATTTGAGTTAATGTCATGTGTGTGAGTGTGAGTACTCTTTTCTTTTTTTTTGGGGGGGAGGGGGGGGGGGGGGGGGTTGTTTTGTACTTCCAAGAAATTAATTTGGAATAAGCAACATCCGTTACATCATGACCAAATAACTCTACAAGGTAGTTAAGGTCCTTAAGGACTCCCCAAATGCTAGTCTTTGCTTTCATTAGTATTATCTAAATTTTTTGAATGCCATAAAATACATATCGTCTTCCTTTTTTTCCCTCTTTTATATTACATTTTAAAAAAAAAATTAAACAAACAAAGTTCTTTTTAAAAATATAAAATTATTATCAAGTACAATGCAACTCGATTCTCCAAAAAAAAAAAGTGTAATCCAATATAGTGCTTATCTATATAACTCATGCATTGTTCGTAACTTGTGTACATAAGTAGGGGTGGAACTATAGGGGGCCATCCCCCCAAAAATTTTCTTAAATCCTTTATATTACCTATATAACTATTAAACATTTTTAAAGACATAAGCTATAAAAATAGGAGTTGGCTCTCCCAAGCAAAAAAATTCTAATTTTAACCCTATATATAAAGACTTATTGGTTAGAGAGTTGTGGGAAAATGACCGATCATAAAAAGAACACATCCTACTTTCTTTTTATTTGTTGGATTGCAGTAAGCATTCTACAATTGGTCATTGAGGAAAGTGCTAGAAGAGGTGTTGTTGCATCACCAAATAGAACCATTATTGACATACACATGATGCATGAGTAATAAATATCTTTCACACTATTCATATAAGTAACTAAAAATGAAGAAAAAAAAAAAAAAAAAAAAAAAAAAGAAGAAGAAGAAGGAAGATTCAATTAATTAAGTGTTGTATCTTAAATTATCAAATTAAATTGAATAATGTGATTTGTGGGTCAATTAATAAACTTCCTTAAGTATAGTTACAACCTCTAAAACAATAGTATAAATACATTGAAGAAGTAAGAAATATATAAGATAGTAAGATACAACTCATTCAAGACCTCTCACTAAAAGTTTGACCTCAAAGTAAAAAACAATATTATAGGTGGAGGGGTTGGGGGGTAAAGGCACGCCAAGCACAAGTTTTATCTATCCTTTTTAAAGGCTATACATCGCGAAGCACAAGTTAATGGGGGAGTGAGAAAAGTGGCAGTGGTGGTGGGGGATGGCCTCAGCGTGGGCCGACAATGAAATGGAGGGCCCTACAAGGCGGCGTGGAAATAGAGAATTACTGATTGGGCCCACCTTATGAGGCCCCTGTTGGGTTGTCAATGATTTGGTACGGCCACCCTCACCACCCCCCCCTCATTTTGGATTTTTAAATTTTCAAAGGAGAATATTCGGCGGCGGCACTTTTTGTCACGCAAATCTCGGTTTTTTTTTTTTTTTTTTTCTTAAAATTTTAATTTTTAAAGTATTAACCACGGTCCCATCATGCGGCTCCGACATGGCTCTTGCTTTTAATTACCCATTTTAGGAAAATCTTGATACCATTTTTATAAAGAGTGAAAAAAAATTTATTAAAATAATTCTTAAACCAATGCAAATATTTGTTAACTTTTCCTTTAAAATGTCATTTCTTATTAGAACTTTCTAACCATTGGCGCCAGAATTTTTTTTTTCTTTTTTTTATGGGCCTACAAGCTAAAAGAAAGGCTAGAGATGTTATCATTTTCTAAGTTCTAGAGCTACTAGAATGCAGCTTTGAGAAAGGATAAAGTTGGAGCACTATATTTCAGTGACATTTGTTAAGCTTAGCTCAACCCATGAAGCCCAATCTTAGTGACTTACCATATGATCCCAACTAGAACCGAGCTTGACCTGAACCAAGGCTTTGCCAATATATTACAATGGGAAGCCTGAATAAAGCTGAGGTAAAGTTGAGATGATTAAAGAGCCAGTTAAGTACATGGATAAAAAGCCTACATTAGAAAAGGGGAGGAGGAGGCTGAAAAGTTAGAGCACGAGGAACCTAGCCAGCTTTCTCAGTTGGATCCCACGAAATAAAGGTTACATATCTGGCCTAACATTTTATTTGATATTTAGGTATGCAGAAGTGGGTCATACCACAATCAAATCTAGTCTTGGGATGGACATGTCCTACAGTACAAATGAGGAAATGGACCAGAATTTTAAGTAAGACCCAACTAGTTTAAAGAACCCAGGGTATAGAATGCATCCAAACATCAGCCCAAAGCACAGTTTTTCATCAATGATTAGTTTTCTTAATAATGGGTAAAATACAATTAACACCCTTAAGGTTTGTACTAATGCCAGCCACATCCAAAACTTTTCAAAACTAACCAGCTTGGTCCCTAGTTACTGTGAGAAAAATGAGTAATAGTTTAGAAACCAAGTTGAGTTTAGGGATCAAGTTGGTTAGTTTAGAAAAGTCTTGAACGTGATTGAAATTAGCCCAAATCTCAAGTGTGTTAATTGCATTTTACGCTTCTTATTTTTATCTATTTCGTCCTCTCTAGTCTGAAAATTTAAATGGACGAATTATTGAATAGCGTTATTAAAAATCATTGTAGAAGACAGTGTCTTGATAAACGTATCTTCCATCTTCCTTCAAATATGTTCTTATACAATCAAACTGCTGCCACAACTAAGCAGCCAATGAAGATGGTTCAATGAGGATAACAAATTCATCAAACCATTACACGGGAAAAATATCATATAACAAGAAAAACTGAACTATATAATTTGTTACATTCTTTACTTGTTTTTATAAGTAACAAATTATGTTCTTTACATCTCAATTGTCAAGGCTAGTTAAGACTTAACAATACGACTGAAATGAATAATTGAAACTGTCAGGTATACGTCAAACAGCAATTTGAATGAACTATTTACCCTTTACATACTCAAGGAGGTGCCGATCAAGCTCAAAATATCGAGAAAGAAGTCTCTGCAACAGATGTTACCCAGGAACAAATTATTAGTATTTCATGTCACCTAAACAACAAGCATAATTAAATCATAGTGGCTCATTCGTGAAATCACAATGATAGTTTCAAGTCAATTTTAAGTCGCATGATAGTTTCAGTGTCAAATAACATTATGGCTCATTCACGAAATCACAATGCGGTCCAACTATATTAGATCCATATTCTAGCAATAATTTAATGGTAAGTAAAAAATTTCCATATTAGAGCAAGAATGGCCAGTTAAAGCAGCCATCCATTCATACAAAGAACATAAAAGGATCATCAGAAGATCTGTCATAGTTCGTTCAATCATTCCAATAGCCTATTGTTGCACTCTCTCCAAATAGTCCACGTCATGCACAGAGGTATTGCATTCCAAATATCACCATTACAGTATTTTAGCAAACCTCCCCTTCCAACATGCTAGCAAATCAACCACTCTATTAGGCATAACCCACTGCTCCGCAAACAAACACAACACTGGAGACCATATATGCCTTGCATATCACAATGTAGCAGTAAATTATCAACAGTTTCTCCAGCCTTCTTACGCATACAACACCATTCCACAACGATTTATTTCCTTATTCGATGTAAGTTATCTAATCTAAGAATTTTCCCCAAAGCAGTGTCCATAAAGACTATCCCTCTGCCTATACCGCTACATGTCTTAATGAATTCCTTGCCCCTGACCTTAAAACATTTCCCCCTCTTCCATAGATAACAAGCCAAAACGTTGACTTCAAAAAATTTGATTCAATATAAAAGAAGCTTGATCCATCCATAGAGAATTGTAGACAATAGATTTTTATTATAGGTGAAGTTACTGGGGATTGAACCCCAGATGTTGAACCACCATAAAGGTGGACATGCCACTAGGCCATTGGTGAGTTGTAGACATTAGTGTGAAAGATTGTAAAGATTTGATGAACTAACTTGAGCTGAAAGACTCCCCCTAAACAAAAGGGATCTCCAAAGATTGCCTTCAGACAACAGCAGTGGAGATCTGTTGGAGTGGCTGGTGGGTAATCAGAAACTCTTTTTCGTTCATGCTCTCATGCTAGGGGTGTCAGAGACCTTACTCCCTACCTAAACTACTAAAAAGTAGGAATGATCAAAGACCTAGCCCACCCGGCTGATCAGAAGGCAGACAGGCAGGTCCTTTGTTTTAATCGGTCGGCAACAGGTCATGCAATTAAAAAAAAGTGTATTCGGGCAGATGTTAGGTTTACTGAAGTCCACCTGAGGAAACTCACCCTGACTGAATTTAATATACACATACTTGCAACATGACTTGATTTTTATTGGATGCATGTAATCTCATCCTCACACATGGAGGATTCTAATTGGCCAAATTCAACCTTATCTCTTCTTTTACATTTTCACTCAATAGATCTGTCTCTCTCTCTTGAAAGCTCAAGGCTTTCCTTATTTTCACAAACTCGTCACCATTGAAACTCTATCACCTGAGCTAAAGTCACCTTTTGTCGAATAACCATCGTTTGAGCAAAAGTCACCTTACCTTCAAATTGCCTTGCCAACCTTATTTTATCGGTTGAGTCAAGGAAAGATGGTGGTCCTTGAGTTTAGGTTCTCAGTTGTCGTTTACATCCCCATCGGCCGTCGCCATGGGGATGGGGATCTAATTTATAAGAATTTGTGAACATGCTTATTCATTTATTACTATAGGTCCAAGGACCCTTCACCTGACATGGTCATATTGAGCGACGAGTTTATATGAAACCCAACCCAAACTGACCTGTGATCACCCCTACTAAAAAATTAAGTTTCCCAGAGAAACGAGCTTAAGACAAGGATTTCACTCCCTTATGCTGTCTTTTTAAATTGGTAAGTTACACACCTAGTGGATCTTGAACTCATGACCTCACCCTTATGGACAAGGAGTAAGTTTTACAACAACCAAGTCTTAGTACCAAAAATTTGTGGGTCAGCTATGAGGAGTAAGCCCTGATAGATTGAAAAAAAAAATTTATAGAAACCTGTACCAAATAATAGATTGAAATTGACAACAAACTGTAAGAAGCCAGGAGTTGACAATCCCATAACCTGGTTTTTGGTGAGAGGTGTGGGGAGGGGGGGGGGGGGGGGGGGGAGAATGAAAGGATGGGGTGGTTTCAATTGACAAGAATTAAATTAACCAAAACGAGTGAAAGAATGAACCTTAGTTATGGGAGGATGAGAAGATTTCGCTTCAAAATCCAACTGTGGAATACGTGCAACCTCAGCTGCATTCTCAAATAAGATATATGTAGGAAGTTGACCCATGCTCCCTGCAAGTACATTGTCCCCATACAAATAACTAAAAATCCATGTATAATATTGAAACTGAAATGTAAACTTGAACAGTTTCCAAACTAATGATATTTTACCACCAAGATATATTCCAAATTTTTCAGCTGCATTTGGGAAGAGTCCAAGGTCAACTATTCCAAAAGATAAATTTTTGTTGGAATATCTGCCACAGGAATGCATAGACACACATTAAGATTGGTAATAACAGCTTATATTGATTACTGCAATAAAGGCAACACTATTGTTTTACAACTCACAAGTTGCTAGGAAATAATCTTTTCTTATTGTTTTGTTCTTTTTATCAAGTTCAAGATCCATCTAAGGCAAAAACGTACGTAATTGAGAGCTCAGGAAAGCACCGACTTGTGCATATGCTAGCAGGTGAACACGATGCACGAAATTCTACCTGCCAAAGTAAATTCTTTAATCATTCAAAATATTTTTAAAAATGTAAATAAAAAATGAGTCGTTCAATCTCAAAACGAATATATACTATGAGTATTACTTGTGAGGTTAACTGTTAATGAGCACTAGCACATTTTTATACTCTATATAATTTTGGGCCTTAATATAGGCATAATTTATTTGGAGTCAAGTGAATCCATGGAAAATGGAGTTTATAAGGGAATGAAAAACATGAGGGGTAGGCCCATGCAGGAACCTAAGCCACCCAATCTATCATCTCTTTAAATTGAGGAATGAACCAATGATATTGAACATACATGTCGTCTTACAAAAATAATAACCATGAAATAGTGTGCATCACTATTTGGCCGATAAAAACAACAGAAGACTCTATCTTTTACAAATTTGTCTCATAAATTTACTAGATATAACATGTCTACATACATGTACACACACATATACGGAAGGATACTTATACACAAGTGCAGAAAATGAATTAAAGTATTTTTATTGGTAAGATACACACACCAAGTGGACAAACCCACAACCTTACCCTCCACCCATTCTTATGGAAAACGAAAGTGTCATTTTGAGCTAGAACTTACTGATGAAGACAAATAACTCCAGGGTTGCTTGAAAATTGAAAAGAAGGTACTGTCAGTCTGTCACCCCATCGTAAAAAGCACATCATAACTAAAAAGCACTAGCAAGGAAGCATCTCATGCCCCGGGACAGTACCTCAAATGACCAAGTGAGGGCCAACTGGACATTTGCCTAGCACTGCACACCTAAGTAAACCCCACAAAAAGTTTGTGAAGAAAAGGGCTTGCTGGTAACGGAATAGGTATGTCCATAGCTGGCATAGTGGCAAGCCTCATCTGATGAGAACAGAACAAAGCTAAAATTATCCTCCTCCCCCCCCCCCCCCCCCCAAACCAAAAAAGGGTCTCTTTCCTTGGTTTATATTATGGGGGCGAATTTGTATTTTGCACTCCTCTTCAATTTCGTTTTTGATCACACCTTAGACCTTACTTGGGATTTTAATCTCCTAACTAAGGTTTTATAGCCTATATTTTGCATACAATTATTGGGCAGTTTTCCTATATAAGGTAGATGTTGGAAAAGAAATGAATTCAAAATCCTGTCTCCCTATTAATTGACATAAAAGGATGATTTCTTCTAATGTTTTAATTTCATGAATCGGTGAACAACCATATTAGTTCTTAGCTGATAAGAGAAATGATTCACAAAGAGTTGGAATCACTCCAAATGAAGATGCCAACTTTTTTTTGTAAGTTACAAGTGCTGCCCATTTAGCAGGATGAAAACATAGTTGAAATTGTTAAACATTATGAATTCTGAAAAAAAAAAGTATTTAGAACCAACCAGCCAGAATCTTGATATGTTTCCCTCTGTCAGCAAGGTTTCCAACTGCAACGGTGTTAGTTTACTTGAAGTACCTAAAGAATTGATTAAAAAGAAAAAAACAATATTAGAGGTTTATTGGATTGTAAAGCCAAGCATTCATGAATTTATCAAGTGCATCTTATCAACAAGAAGTTTGCCCCAGAGTAATAATAATAATAATAATAACAAATGAAAAATCTATATTCCTTTGTTACCTAGTCCTTGGTAGGCAGGCTGCTGGGTTAGAATATATATTGCTGCAAAAAGAACACCACAGATAAGCATTTTGATCAAAATGATCAAACCTATTAAAATCCAAGAAAATTTGACTCATCAAACAGCTTATGTTCAGCTATGTTTTTTCATTACAATTAAATGAAGAAACTCTTTTTTATTGGTTAGACATGCACCTGGAAGGTATTGAACTCATGACCTCACCCTCCACTTTACTCTTTCAAGGGGAGGATGTGCCATTTGAGCTAGAACTCATTGACAATTAGATGAATATACTACAATATCATATTGTTTTCAAAGGCATACTATCAAACGAAAGAAGATTCATATCATAAGAAAAAAAAAAAAAAAAACACGGGAGAGACTACTATCATAATAAATTCAAATAACTTTTACAAACTTAGGTAAGACTATGGGGGGCCAAACCTTACATTTAAATCAAACAAAGCAAACCCGGCAATTAGTATGTCAACAAATTTTCTCCAATTAATGTGCAAAAGCAAAAGACGTGAAAAGGTACCTACCAAAAAATGCCACCAAGTACCAAAGAGCCAGGTGGTAATCAATAACCAAAGCAAGGGCAACAAGAAAAACCTGAAAGAAAATGCAACTGAGAATACAAATAAGAAACAAGAAGTACGACATTGAAAAATATACTTAAAAAACTATACATTCCTCCTGCAGAAGCATGCATTTGGTACAAATACAAGTTTAAGTATTCACATTTGATCCAAGATTTCGATAACTAACAGTCATGCTTTCATATATTATAAGTGTTAAAAGTAATGCTACATCAAGTGCTTGTCTTCAGCAGCAACAAGTATGCAAGTATGAAACTAGCACTAAACGACAGGGGGAGTTGCAGGGCAGTGTGCATCAGGGAGCAGCACAGCATGCATCACAGGAGCAGGAAAGCCTGCAATTGAGTGCAGTACATAAGGCATCTCAGCTTCAGAAGCAAAACAGAGATGCAAGCCTAAGTGATGAAGACTTAGAAGATTTGTTGGAGTCCATTCCTTATCATGATCAGATCATACACTCTATACAAGGAATGATGCCAAGTGGACTAGTGATTACAAGTGGATGTACACGTGTCATAGCTAGGTAGTGCTTAGCTGTAGTGATTAGCTGTAACAACTTTCTCCATAGATGGAGAGGTGGTTATTCTGTTTTGTGCATAACTGTGTATATAAGGATAGGTAGAGTGATTTTTGTATTCATTCATACATTGTATTCATTTTTCAATCAATGAAAAGTTAGTTTCTATTTAGAGAGAGTGTTTTTACATGGTATCAGAGCCCAATTATTCTCTCTAGAATCTTCTCTCTCCTTCAATTTCTTCTCAGCTTCGAGGTCCTTCAATGGCGTCCTCGGAAACTGATGTTCCCTCAAATTCACACAACACACAATCCACGCATGCAAATGCAAACTCCAATGGTAATTCTAATGTGCCTAATCTGTATTTTCTCAATTCCAATGAGAATCCAGGAAACACACTTGTTACTCAGCCACTGCTTGGAATGCACAATTATCAGTCTTGGTCCAAAGCAATTGTCCTTGGTCTCACTGCCAAGAAGAAAATTGGCTTCATTAATGGCAAGATTCAGAAGCCAGATGTTGATTCACCTCTGTATGAGGATTGGGAAAGCTGCAATACAATGGTTCTTTCATGGTTGATCAACTCCATGCATGTTGATGTCTCTAGCAGCATGTATTGCAAAACAACGAGAGAGATGTGGCTGGATTTGCAGCATGTGTTTTCAAGGTAATGGTCTTAAGGTGTATGATTTACAGAGGGAAATTTCTCACATGTCTCAGAACCACATGTCAGTCACTGAGTATTACACAAAGTTCAAATGATTGTGGGATCAATTGTTGAATTTTGAGCCTCTTCCTGAATGTTCTTGTGGAGCAGTGAAAATCTTGAATGCTTTGCATGAAAAGGCCTATGTCATGTGGTTTTTGATGGGCTTGAACGAGAATTATAAGACTATAAGAAGTCAAATTCTCATGTTAGAGCCATCTCCTTGGCGCTTCAAGAAGAATCTCACAAGCATATTGGTCATGGAGATGCTGGATCTTCTCAGTCAAATACTATGGCTATGTACACCAATTCCAAAGGAAACTCCAATTCTAATTGGAACAAAGGATGGTAAGAAGGAGAGGCCTTTTTGCACACATTGCAACATGCAAGGGCATACAATTGATAAATGCTATAAATTGCATGGGTACCCTCCTCGTTACAAGCCTAAAGGGAAGTCTGGTGCAATTCAAGCCTCATGTAATTCTGTCAATAGAGCAGACAAAGACATGGTTGCCACAAATCAATGTCCTATTTCCAAGACACAATGTGAGCAACTTCTAGCCTTTCTCAACTCTTGAAGCACTAATTCAGGAGCTGGTTTTGGGGATGCATCTCATGCTGCAAGTGTAAGTTCTTCTTGCATGTATACTGGTGTGGAAGGGCTGACTGGTATGGTATCTGATATGGTGGGTACTTCTGCTTCACCCAATCTTAATACCAGTGCTGCTTTAATGTCAGGTACAAACCCTCATATACCTTTTCTTCCTAGTCTAAAGCATTCATTTTTCTCAGCCAATATTGTAGATAGGAATGCTTTTAATAGGTCAGATTGGGTGATTGACACAAGTGCCACAGACCACATGGTGCATTCTTTATCATGTTTTTCTACTATTGTAGCTACTGTAAACACCTTTGTTAATTTTCCTAATGGTGAAACAGCCTTAGTCACACATGTAGGAACTGTTAGGATTTCAGCAAACCTCATTCTTACTAATGTATTGTGTGTTCCATCATTCAGTTTTAATCTTCTTTCTGTTAGTCAATTGTCTAAAACAACTCTTTGTTGTCTAATTTTCTTTGGCAACATGTGTTTCATCCTTTGCGCATTGGAGCACAATTGGTCTGGGTAGGGAGGTCAAAGGCCTTTATCTACTGCAAGCAAGTGTATCAACCTCATCTACTTGTTTTTCTTCAGCTGGTTTTGTTAATTCTGTTGTAAATACTGTTGTTCAGCCAGACATTTGGCATTCTAGATTAGGGCATTTGTCAAATGCCAAGTTGGCCTTTATAAGGAACACTAATGTACATATTGACAATGCTAATAAAGTGTTCAATTGTAAAATTTGTTCATTGGCCAAGCAGAAAAGGCTGCCCTTTGCTATAAGTAATCATATTTGCATGTTTTGATTTGATTCATTGTGATTTGTGGGGTCCCTTTTCTGTTCCTACTGTTGCTGGCTGCAAGTTCTTTTTAACCATTGTGGATATTGCTCAAAGTGTACTTGGGTCTATTTGCTCAAGCATAAGTCTCAAACACAATCCTCTTTAGAGCAATTTTGCACTATGGTTGAAACACAGTTTTCTAAGAAGATTAAAACCATTAGAACAGATAATCGTACTGAATTCATTATGTCTGATTTTTTGCTAAAAAAGGCATACTACATCAACTTAGTTGTGTTCAAACCCCTCAACAAAATGCCATTGTTGAAAGGAAACACCAACATATTTTAAATGTGGCAAGGGCTCTCAAATTTCAGTCTAATATTCCTTTGAAATTTTGGGGGCATTGCATCTTGACTGCTATTTACTTGATCAACAGAACCCCTTCTTCAGTTTTGTCAAATAAAATTCCTTTTGAGGTGTTTTTTGGTTTCAAGCCAACTTATGATCATTTGAGAGCGTTTGGGTGTCTTTGTTATGCCTCTACTCTTTCAAACAATAGATCTAAATTTGCTCCTAGAGCTAGGAAATGCATTTTCTTAGGCTATCCCTTTGGTGTTAAGGGTTATAAAGTTTTGGATTTGAACACTTATACTGTTTTCACTTCTAGTGATGTGATTTTCCATGAAAATGTTTTTCCTTTTTCTACTCAAGCTACTAATTTTACAGATCCTTTTATTCTTGGGGTTGATACTACTGCTGAAGGTGATTTGGGTCCTTTTGTTACTCCTGTTAATATGCCTGATGTACCACTTGATTCTTCAGAATCTTTTCCCATATCTGATCATCCTTGTCTTCTTGAACCTATTTCAGAACCTTCTGCTCATGATGTTTTGTCTAATGATTCCATTTCCTTGCCAGAATATGTTCCTATTGTTGTTACTAACCCCCTTGCAGATCCACCACCAATCAGAAAGTCTACTAGAGTTCATAAAACTCCAGTGTATTTGCAAGATTATACTTGTACTACAGCACTTGTATCACCAAGCACATCTACCACTTCTCATCCTTCAGGCTCACCTTATGACATTTTAGCTTGCTTGACATATTCCCATTTGGATCCTGCATACAAGTCCTACTTAATGACTATTAGTGGGGGTCCTTCAACTCCTAAATATTTCTCTCAGGCTATTCTTGATCCTTTGTGGAGAGAGGCTATAGACAAAGAGATTCAAGCCCTAGAAGCCACTAAGACTTGGGTTTTAACTCCCTTACCTCCTGGTACAAAACCTATTGGATGCAAATGGGTGTATAGGATCAAATTGCATGCAGATGGTAGTGTGGACAGATATAAGGCTAGACTAATTGCCAAAGGTTATACACAAAGAGAGGGTCTTGATTTCTTAGAGACTTTTTCTCCTATTGCCAAAACAGTTTTAGTGAGAGTTCTTATTGCCTTAGCTTCAGCAAAAGGATGGCCATTACATCAACTTAACGTCAATAATGCCTTTCTACATGGTGATATTGATGAAGAAGTTTATATGGCCTTGCCACCTGGTTATCACAATAAGGGGGAGTCCAATTCTTATTATGTTGCAACAAGTCCTATGGTATGCAAGCTAGTTAAGTCTCTTTATGGTCTCAAGCAAGCTTCTAGGCAATGGAATGCCAAGCTGTCCTCCACAATCTTAGCTCTTGGTTTTGTCCAATCACAGGCAAATCACTCTTTATTTGTTCACTCTAAAGGTTCTCAATTCACTGCATTGTTGATCTATGCAGATGACATGGTCATCACAGGCAATGATTTAGCTTGTGTTGACAGGTTGAAGAAGGTGTTAGATCAGAAGTTTGGAATCAAGGATCTTGGTTCACTCAAATATTTTCTAGGACTTGAGATTGCTAGGAGCCCTAAAGGGATTAGCGTTAATCAAATGAAGTGTGCTCTTGATGTTCTTAAGGAAGCTGGTATGATTGGTTGCAAACCAGCTAGAACACCAACGGAGCAGCAACTAAAGTTGTCCAAAGGTGATGGAGAGTTGCTTAAAGATGCTAGGCAATTCAGAAGATTAATTGGGAAGTTAATGTATTTAACTTTGAGCAGACCAGATATAACCTATGCAGTGCATAGGCTTAGCCAATTTTTGGCACAACCAAGGGTTCCACATATGAGAGCAGCCACCGGGGTCCTTCAATACCTTAAAGGCACACCTGGTCAAGGAGCATTTTTCCCTGTAGAGTCTGATTTGCAGCTGAAAACCTTCTGTGATGCAAATTGGGCAGGCTGCCCTGACACCAGGAAATCCCTAACTGGTTATTGTGTCTTTTTAGGTGATGCTCTAATCTCTTGAAGGTAAAAAAAACAAGATGAGGTGTCAAGATCCTCTGCTGAAGCAGAGTATAGGACTATGGCCACAACTTCTTGTGAAATTACTTGGTATTGTATTTGTTGAGGGATTACGCATACCACATGATAAACCAGCCTTGATATACTGTGACAACCAGGCAGCATTACATATCTCAGCAAATCCAGTTTTTCATGAAAGGTCAAAACACATTGAAGCTGACTACCATATAGTGAGGAATAAGATCTTGGATGGTACACTTAAAACCTTCTATGTATCCACACGAAATCAGTTAGCAGATATGTTTACAAAGGCGCTTGGAGCTGAAAGTTTTATGAGGTTATTGTCAAAACTGGGAGTGATTGATATTTTAAGTCATAAGATTCAGTTTCCAGATTATGCTAAGGATAAAGGAGAAGCAAGAGCTTTGCTCTTGAGGGGGAGTGTTAAAAGTAATGCTACATCAAGTGCTTGTCTTCAGCAGCAACAAGTATGCAAGTATGAAACTAGCACTAAACTACAGGGGGAGTTGCAGGGTAGTGTGCATCAGGGAGCAGCTCAGCACGCATCACAGGAGCAGGAAAGCCTGCAATTGAGTGCAGTACATAAGACTTAGAAGATTTGCTGGAGTCCATTCCTTATCATGATCAGACCATACACTCTATACAAGGAATGACGCCAAGTGGACTAGTGATTACAAGTGGATGTACAAGTGTCATAGCCAGGTAGTGCTTAGCTGTAGTGATTAGCTGTAACAACTTTCTCCATAGAATCCGGATAGGTAGTTATTCTGTTTTGTGCATAACTGTGTATATAAGGATAGGTAGAGTGATTTTTGTATTCATTCATTCATTGTATTCATTTTTCAATCAATGAAAAGTTAGTTTCTATTTAGAGAAAGTGTTTTTACAATAAGAACCAAGCAAAACCAGGAAATGGCAGTGAGAGATGAACACCTTTGCAAAAAACAGCATGTCAGCAATAAAGGCCTCCCAAGTTTCTTGTCTAATTAACTGTTGCAAACACGAAAAAATCTAAGAATTAACAACCGCGCAGAACCAATACAATCAAAAAGTGGACTATAACAAAAGATACATGAAATTTCCACAATGCACATCTCAAACAACACATAAAACCTTTCCTATAATCCTACTAGCCACTTCATAACAAAAGATACATGAACATTTTTAAGGCTTTGACAACAAAAATACAGAATAATTTGTACACAGAATTCCTATAGAGAAAGCTCCAATTTTGTGCATTCTTTATAATTTGTACAAAAATGTGAATTACATTACGCAGAGTAAAAAAAATATTAAAAAAATACCTTCAAAAGAGCCAACACAGAAAATGCCAGAACCGCTTGAATTTCCTGTACAGTGAGAAATGAAGAAATTAACAAAATCCAAAGCGCAAGCAATTATCATCATGAAAAAAAAAAAAAAATTAGAGAGAGAGAGAGTACTCGATGAAGGAGATGATGAGTAAGGTGAGGAGAGAGAAGGGAGGTGGTGGAGGTGCGGAGGATGAAGTAGGAGAAGAAGGTGAGGAAATGGGAGAGATGATAGGGCTCTGACGCCATTTGGTTCAGCCATTCCATTGGATTTTTACACTATTGTATGCTTGTTATCCACTCTTCTCTTCTCTCTCTGTGTTTGATAGATCTTCTTTGGCTTTGTTTGAGTTTAGTTTTTTTGTTAGGGTTTCAATGACGCGAGAAGTTGCAGTATTTTTCTTTCTGAAATTGATTTTGGTAGTGTTTGAATCTCGAGATTCTGTATAGTTCGATCGTTCTCACTTCTCTTCAGACACTCTCTCTCTCTCTCTGCTGTTTACTTACAGCGTCTTCTATTTCGGAATTTCCAACCGAAACATAACCGGAAAGCAGGGTTGTAAGCCGAGCCGAGCCGACCCAAACCAAATAGTACTAAAATTGTAGGATTTTTTTTTTTTTTTTCAAATAACATTAAATATTAAAAAATTTAGATAGTTGTCATGTTTTAAAACAACGATGAAAAATAACATCTCAAGTTTCTAAAACTCGAATTTCAAGATAAAACTCAAGTTTATAAGTCTCGATTTGCAAGCGATGTGAGCCGATGTGGACAAAAATCCACGTGGAAACATTTAAGACTCGAGTTTTACCTTTCTTCATCTCTGTTCTTCCTCTCTGAGTTTCTTCATCTGCTGGGTTTCTTCTCCTTCTTCTTCCTTTTGTTTTATTTTTTCCTTCTTGTTCGTTCTTCGACGGCAAATCTGTAGACCAAATCGTGCCTCTTCAAATCATCTCTTCATTCTTCCTCTTCAGATCAGATCGTCTCTCTTTGTTCTTCCTCTTCAGATCAAATCGTGCCTCTTCAAATTCAAATAGTCTCTATTCTTCGAATTGCCTCTATTCTTGTTCAAATCGTTTCTGTTCTTCAAGTACAAAATCGAGTTTTAAAGACTCGATATTTATGTGGCATTATACCGCCAACACACCAAGTGGAAATCGAGTCTTTACCGCTCGAGTTTTAGATTAAAATCGAGTTTCTGAAACTCGAGATGCTAGTTTGCATCATTCTTTCAAACCCATCATAACTTACGATATGCTTCCTCCTCACGCTGTTGCTCTGAAAATATCCCCAAAATTGTAGACTTATTCATCTGAGAGCATTCTTATCAAGCATTTTAAAAAATTTAGCATTTAGCTTCTCAAAACCTATATTTATACCATATAACACACTACTTTACAATACAACTTATATCAAAACTTCTATTTTTTTTTACAATTTCATTTAAATATTGTTTCTTTATTATTTTTCAGTAATTTTTTATTTTTCTTCTCTCTCCTCTGTCTCTTTCTTTCTCACAACACCGCTGACACCACACTACCAATCACTCACCAAAAACCCACCACAACCACCACTAACAAAAAAAGAAAAAGAAAATCACAACAGAAAGAAACCTTCACATTCACGTCCACCTATAACCACCACATCCACTCACCACCACCAACCACCAAAAAAAAAACTCCACCGGTGAGGGTGAATTGGAACCCACAACCTGCAAATCACAACCACCACATCCACTCACCACCACCAACCATAGCAAAAGAAAGAAAGAAAAAAAAAAAAAAAAAACTCCATTGGTGAGGGCGAATCGGAACCCACAACTTGCAAATCACAACCACCACATCCACTCACCACCATCAACCACAGCAGGAAGAAGAAAAAAAAAAACCTCCACCTGTGAGGGCAAATCAGAACTCACAACCTGCAAATCGGAACATAAAGGAGAAATCATAAAAATAGATCTAACCCGCTGACGGCAAATCGGAGGCATCAGCAACCTGGCGGCGTTGCGGCCAAAGAGTAGAGATTGAGTGCCTGAGAGTGGAGAGATCCGCGACGTTGCAGACGAAGAGTAGAGAGATCGAGTGACTGAGAGCAAGGAGACCGGCGACGAGCAGAGACCGACAAAGTGCAGAGACTGGCAACGAACAGAAATCGACAACGAGCACAAATCATGAACCACGAAGAGAGAAGAGAGATCAGAGAAGAGAGCAAAGAAATGGTGAAACAGGAAGAAACGGAATAAAATGGTGAAGACAAAGAAGAAAAGATGGTGGGCTCCATTGAATAAAAAATTAATTAAAGTTTTACAATTTGGTGAACATTGCCATCTCATCAATTGCAAAAATTATACCATTTGAAATGTTTGATGAAGCAAGTTTTTGGATTAAAAATGCTAAAAAAATAAAAATTTTAGCATTTGAAAGGTTTGATAAGAATGCTCTTAGAGCATTCTCATCAAGAATGCTAAATGTTATAAATGCTAAATTTTAATATCAAGTTTGTAAAAAGCACCAAAAAACAAGTTACAACAAATATGCTAAACTTAAAAAATATAAAAAAATAAAATAAAATCTGAGCTACAGTGTGATTTCATCTTTGAAAGCTCACTGTAGCTCCAATCTTTAAAAAAAATTATTATTTTAATGCTTGTGGTGGAAAAGGTGGTTTGTATAGTTGTTTTTTATTATTTTAATGAGTAGTTTATATTATTTTAAACGAAATGGTAAAAATATAGAACCTTAATATTGGGTGTATTGTAAAATGAGTTGTTAAAATTGATAAAGTGACTTTTTGAGATGATAAATGTTAAAATTTTTAAAAGTTTTGATGGGAATGATCTTATTTTATTAAATAAATTAAAAAAAAAAGAGGATTTGGAGGTTTTAATTAAGCAATAAGCCCTAACTCAGATTTGGGGGGTTTTAATTATGAGAAAGTCTATGGATACAACTTCTTTTTCATAATTTTGATATATGTGTGACGTGAGTTATGGGTTCATGTGATTACAATGGTGTTAGGGTGGCCCTTTGTTTAAGTGAGGGAGGTCACAACCTTACAGGTGATGGGATCAATTGACTTGAAAAAAAAAAATCATATACTAAATTAACATATTGTGACCATCCTAATAAAATGTTGAATACTTTGAGTTGAGAATCACAAAAATTTTGGTTCAACAAAAATAAGAGAAATATTATATTCATAACATTTGCACGTTAATTTTACAACAAATCATATATGTTAAGTTATTATTGATTCTAATTTAAACCCAATATTGACATCACTTTTTTACCCACTAATAATAGTTTTGTGCGTAAGATTTATTGTAAAAATGTTATGGATCTAACATTACTTCAAAAAATAATTATGGCCCCCCAAATGTAATCTTTAACCCCTTAAAAAAAGGATTAAATAACATCAATAAGAATTAGCCCAAATAACAATCAAAATAACCCAAATAAAAAATAAGACTAGACCAAATAACAAGTGAACATTTTTATTCAACAAAATGCCTATTCAAAAACAAAAGGATAAAAATCCCTAATTATTCAAATATGTAACTCATTCACCAATTCAATAAAAATAATTCATAATTTCAATTTTCCTTAAAAACGGTATCAAGAGGAATTCTATGATTGTGAATTTCCCTTGGAAGTAACAGCACTTATGCTTTCTTTAGTTTTGCAATTGCAACAATTTCTCTCTCTTTAATTAGCAACTCAACTTTTAATTGTAACAAATATGCCCTCTCTCTCTCAACATTCTTAGTCCCGACTTTATCTGTTATCAGTCCATTTTTTTTTCTTCTCTTTGTTAGTAAAAAATTTGTAATACTTCATGTATTTGTGTAATTTTTTCTTTGTGACACTAACATATTTAATTCAAGTTATCTATCTATTAGATTTTGTATAATTTAAATTTCTTAGTATCCACCCTAAAAAAAATTCTAAAGCTACCATTGAATGGTGTGATCCTTAAAAAAACCTTTTTTTTTCTTTTTGGTTGATTTGGGCTGATTGCATTGAAGGAGAGGAGCATTGGTGTCAATTTACATTCAATACAACGTGTGACCAATTATCTAGTGCAACGAGTTGTGACTTTTTTTTTTTTTTTTTTTAATGAATTGTTCTATGTTATCTATACTATTATTTAAGGGGATTCTCTTATTTGGAATCCTCTTTTTTTTTTTTTTTTGAAAACATGCCTATAGCCTTGTGTTTAAGTAGAGATTAAACTAAATAACAATTCGGTAAAAATATAACTCTAACTCCCAATAAAATATTGTCTACATAATAAGGTTACTTTCCTGTGAATTTTCAAATTGCTTTATCTGCGAATAAATTAGATTCTCAAACAAAACAAAAAATCTTCATTGCACATGCAAAGTGCGTATGAGAAAACTAGTATTATCTAATGTTGTTAGGATAAATATGATAAAATTTAAAGTTAGTTCATGGATGGACATAAACTAAAATGATTTCAAAGTGTAGGGATAAATAATGAACTTGGTACAAAGTATTCTCTCTTAATTAGGAAAATTACAGTTCAAAACTTCAAATTCTGCCTCTCTTATTATTATTCTAATTAATTAATTAATTAATTTAAAAAAAGTTGTAGCAATATTATTTTTGTATGGATTACCACTAGCACCATTTTTACTATGTAATTAAGTGTGCGTTTAATGGTTAGTTTATTTCTCAAAAAAAAAAAAAAATCACAATAGATTGTACAGACAAATGTAAATTTTTATTTTTTTATTTTTTATGGGAACAAATGTGAAAATTTTGATGCCTCTAGAATCTAGATTCATTGGGGGTGGGCGGGCGTGGGGTCAGCCCAAAGTTACAAACATTGTTTCTATGACCATCCATAGGCCCAAAGTGAACGCTGGGCTTGACAAACCCCAATAATATTTGCTTCGAGATTAAAGGTAAGTGCCTAACCCATACATTCCCCCCCCCAAAAAAAAAAGTGCCCAACCCATACAATTGCAATTTTCACATTTATAATTTATCCCCTAAAGTTTGAACTACAATAAACCATACAATTGTAATACTAAGCTATCAAATGATCCGACTACAAGAGATAAATTGTAATTTTCCCTAACTAAAACCATCCAAAATAATAAAATTGCAGGGATAAGAAGTACATATTAGAGTGACATGGTACTTGTTTAAGATCATTTTAATTTTTCTTATCAGTGTGATTATAGGTGTATTGATGACCATTGCCAGGCTTTGATTTGTTTGCTTAAGATGTTAATTTGGGGATTTGATTTCGTTTCAAAAGGAATTTGTGATGCCTCAATCAAGATGAACTTTTAGATTGATGTGATTATTGAAGATGATGTGAGTTAACAATTATCAATTGAAAGCAGATGGCTAAATACTAATTAAGATCCTGAGTTATCAAGTACTAAGAACTAAAATTTGATTGAAGTTCTAAGCTATCAACTACTAGGAAGCTAAGTAAACTGGTAAAGTCTCTGATAGTTAAATAAAAGATTTTGGGTTCAATTTTTGCCTACACCAAAAATCGATTAATGTCTTGGTTTGATGATAAATAGTTATTATAAGGAATGAACGTCATAATTTAAAACTCTGAAAAAGCAAAAAAAGGAAACTAAGTAAACCAAAGTTATGTTGGGTCAAAATGCAAGCACAGCACATTGATGCTAAAGTTAATAGCTTATACGTGGAATAATATTGATAATAAGGAACTAAGGATCTAACAAGATTAAAAATTTTAAACTTGAATCAAGTTGAAAAAAAAAAACCCTAGTTTAATCAAGTTTAACAACGTAACAAACAAGTTAGAAGTAAACTACTTAATCAAGTTTACTTGCATGAAGACTTTCCTAAATTTTACAAACAAAGAGAAATCTTAAAAAAAACAAAATACAAGAAGATAGTAATCTATGTGTCAACGGTTTTATCAATGAAGAGTTGCGTCCTCTTCTTGAAAATAAGACCTTTTAATCTACTTGAGGCTTGTCAATTATCAGTGGTTTACTCAAATCCATGTGACTTTCGCTTCTTGGGCTCCGATTCCACTTGTCACTTTTCTAAGCATTGCTTGTAATTTCCATAATTACTTTGATGACCCTTGTCTTCATTCCAAGCATTGTTGCCGAAATTAATAACTATTGTGTAGGATAATTGCCATATTTGCTTTTCTCGTGCTTTTAAAGATATTATTATTTTAAGGGTTATGCTAACGGATGCTCTTAGGACATTGGTTAAGAATTCATTTTGAAAAAGTTTTCACGTCACTTTTATGGAAAATGAAAAAAACTGTCAAAACATTAATTGTTTTTTTTTTTTTTACTTTTCCAATAAAAACTTTATTTAAATGGATTATTAACCAATACTCTAAGAGCATTCGTTAGCATTTCTCTTATTTTAAAAATGTTGTTTCAAGAGCATTGCAACTCAATTAATTGATACTTCTTAATGTTTTCCAAAGAGAAATTGCTAGGAATCTAGCGGTTTCTAATGAGGGTGGATAGGAATTGTAAGGGATGGTGACTACCTCAATTCTTGATGCACCAATTGAGGCTCTCACTCAAGATTCCATGATTCAAGAATTGGCAATGCAAGTGTTGGCGATCCAAGATTCAAAGATGCAAGCACCAACAATTCTAATGGTTCTAAAATTAAATGAGGTTTTGAGGATCCAAGAACATCCAAAAGTCCAAAGAACTAACGAGACCTTGAAATTGAAGAACCATTGAAGGCTCAAGAATTTGAGAGTTTGAAGATCTACGAAGAAGGAACCTTCATGTACACCAAACCGCTTGTCAAAGAGAAGTGCATAAATATGATGATCAAAATGTCACTAAGGTATTGGTCCACTAGAAGATATCCTTTGATGAAGATGCTAACCACAACACCACCTTGTGGACAAGGTGTTTTGAAGGAGGGGAAAATTATAGGAACCCTAAATTATTTCATGTCTTGTAATCTTTGTTGAAAAAATACATGTTTGTATCGTATATAAAATATACGCAGCGAAAAATTAATGAATCTACTTCATTCACAATTGTTAACATGTACTATGTAAATTTCAGAATTCAAGAATAAGAGAGCGTACCTTGGTGCAGCGAAATTCAAAACCAAAGATTAAAAGTACTTAAGAACACTTTTAATCCTCACTCCAATTCCACTTAATGCCCAAGAAGTGTGGTCTCTTAATCAGTTTCAATTGGGAGAATAAAAGAGTGACTTATACCCACATACACACCATTTCATTCCTTGTTCTAACTCTTTATGAACATTTATATGTTTCTCCTATTTTATCTAACTAATTATCTAATTGGACTAGCCTTTTAGGCCATTCCAATTGGGGTTTAGTATGTAGATTGGAGTGTGACCAAAAGGAAACAAATAAGAGTCTAGTTCCAATGGGTTTTGAACTTTTCTGTCAACTCTTGATAAGTCTAAAATTAGCATTAAATATATTTAATACCACTAAATAAATATAATTGCACTCTAGGCTTTATTAATAAACTATATCCCAAGACTTTATTATACATGCAACCCCTTCATAAAATATTTATAGTAATACAAAATCATAAATGTAGACTGTCACTTTAAAGATTACTACATTTTAATCATTGAGTACTAAGTTTAATTCTTTAAGTTATTCATCATATATTTATGAAATCCAATTTCATAAATATATTACTAAAATGGTTAGGCCAAACACTTTGAATAACCAAATCCATTAAACTTATCTCAATGAAATATTTTATATCTACGTTAAGAGATTATGAATTCCATCTTGAGAATGTATATTCCATCAATACAAAATGTGGCTACCCAACATACTGAGATTTTGATCGTGATTTTAGATCTCACTCTTGATATATCAAAGCAACTTATACCTCATGATTAGATCCATTATTCTCTCAGGATTAAGAATTCATGTAAATAGAAGTCGTGAGATATATTATTAATTTGAGAGTCGTTAGGAGAACAATAAATCTCATAGCGGTCCGGTTCAATATGTCTTAACTCTTAAAACATATCAACACATCAACTAGAAGTCTCTACTTCCATGATCAAGACTAATTACCTTAGTTGATATGTTATAGTTTTCGCAAATGAAATGCTCAATTTCATTACCAACTATGAACTAAAATTATAAATTTACTAAGAACTTGTGATCTATATCTTCTATGACTAAGTCACATAAATCACATACTATGCATCTCATGAACTATATGATGATGTCTAAATATTCATGTTACTATTATTTTAGATAATAATAAAACAATTTTATTAATTATAACATTAAGTCATACATAATGTTATACATAGCATCATATAATAGGATTTATAGGCACAAATCCTAACAATCGCCTCATAATTGTTGTAATCCCTTTAGTTACTTAGTTAGTTGAGATTATGATGAGTTAGTTAGGATTTGAGCACATGTAGCTTATTTAGCACATGACTTAATTCATAGAGCACATGTTGAATTAATTAACCAATTATCTTGAGCCATGTAGGCAAATGAGATTAGAGTTATTTTCCTATAAATATATAATTGTAATTCAATATTAGATATCAATAAAAAATAAACCAATTGCTAAGTGCATTTCTCTCTCTCTCTGGAGGTCTAGGTCCCCTTGAAGTGGCCTATGACAACTACTATTCCAATTTGCCATTCTTACTTTTTCATAATTCATATTCATATTCTAACAAGTTCTTAGTTTTTTAGTGGCAGGGTCAAACTATAAAAGATGCTACTTGGGAGTCTCTTTTTAAGCTTCAACACCAGTTTCCCTACCTTGCTGGTGATAAAAGGACCTTGAGGACAAGGTCTTTTAAGGGGGAAGGATTGATAAGAGATTTATAAGGGTTGTAGAATGATAAGTTGAAGTGATAATCACTTGCTGGTGTGATAAGCATTGGCAGTTAATTAGTTATATTGGCAGTTGGCCTTAATTGCCGAGTTGGCTGCTTAGTTGGTGTTAGTTAGTTAGGAGTGGTTACTGGTGTAACAAAATTGTACCATAAGTAGCCAGAGTTGATTGTAAAGAGGGATATTTGAATAATATTAATAAATTGAATAATATTTAATTTGTTGATATAAATTATTGATAATATTAAATATATTGAATTGTCCAAGATATTATTAGGAAACGAAATCATCCAAGATGAATGTGCAAATTAAATCAATTAATATTATTTTAATATTTTAAAAATTAGAAGAACAAATCAATTAAAAAAAAAAGTGATGTGGCTGATGATTAGGTCCACTTTGGTCTGTTCGGACCATTTCGATCCACCTCAGTCCATTTGGTATATTTCAGTCCACTTTGGTCCAGTCAGTTAACTTCGATGCATTTTAATCTACTTCAGTTCATTTAGTCCAATTAGGTCTATTTCAATCTATTTGGTCTACTTCAATCCATTTTGTCAAATTTGGTCCTCTTTGGTCCATTTTGGTGCACATAAAAATGGAAAAAGATGGATTTGAGTTGAGACTTGAGAGTACACATTCTAAATCTAAATTTATTATAAAATATAATTTATAAATTGTAATATATTATTTTTAATTTAAGGATTTGTGTTGTCATCTTTCTTTATGTTCTTTTTCCCTCTTATTTGATATTAGTATTTTAGTTTTTGAGTGAATTACACAATCTTAGTGTTTTGATATAATACAATTTGAATGTAAAAACTAATTTCTAAGTCAGATAGAAATTAGGAGATTGTTGTAACTATGATGAAACATGAGCAAATGAAGGTTTTTTCTATTGACATATGAGAATCATCTTGCAATGTATACAAGGCCGACCCAAACATTTCAGAGGCCTAAGGCGGAGTCTTCAAATTGGTCATTTATATTATTACTTAAATAATATTTAATTAGCACTTTATATAATAATATATTTTTTAAATCCATTATTTTTACTTTTTGATATTTTTTTTAGAAAATGTTAAAATTATAACAAATTTTATTACAAACTGATGTTGTAACAGATATGATCAGTGACATGAGGCTTACAAAAATGCTAGAGATATTATAAAATTTACAACATGAGAATTACAAAGATATATCACCAATCACAAAAATTTATTCAAAAATGCATTTAATAGTTTGTTGAAGCTCACCTATCATATTCATTGTTATATTAAATTATAAAAGTTATGTAGTAAAATTTATAATATTTTTAACATTTTTCTATTTGAATTACTTTTGATTAGTAACACATTTATTTCTAAGACCTATTTATTTAAATTTGTCTTATCTCTTTCTCCAACATTACTTAATTTTTTTGGTCTTTTTGATAGCGAAAAAAAAAATGTAAACAAAATTTTTTTTTTAACATCTACCAAAAAATTCAAAAAAAAAAACCCCCAAAATTTAGGGCCTATATATAGTAAGGGGCCCCTAGGCAATGGCCTAAGTGGCCTAGGTCTAGGGCCGGCCTTGAATGTATTAGTTATTTAATGTACTATGATAAAAATTCCCTTGTCGTTTTCATTCTCCAACAACATTAATTATATATATTTTCATACAAATACTCAAAATAGTTTATACAACAAACTTAACCCGCACGAAGCAAATTGTTTATGTTGATAACTCTGTCGTGTTGTTAGGAGTACCATCAAATTTAATGAAGAAAGAAAGAAGAAAAATATCAACACAAAAGTTTATATCTATCCCACACATTACGTGGTCCTCCTACTAGTAAAGTCATAAAACTAGGAACATTGTTCACTCAAAGTTGGAAATTGGAATAAATGGTATAGACTAGACTAGTAGTGACCGCCCATCAAAGATGAGGGAGAGGAACGCACGTGCATTGCCCATAACTCACGTGACTGTGTGGGCACGTGCTCTCACGTTATAAGCTAATAAAAAAGAGAGCAATGTATGTATGAGGTATCATGTATCTGCTACCACCTCCACCTCTCCCCGTCGAAGCATCCCAGAAAAGGCAAAGGCGCAATAGATTCTCGCCACGTGTCATTTGACCACCGTCAGTTTTGGCTTTTGACACGAGTGAACCACTCTCACATGCTTCCCTGACACCCTATCACGTGCATTTCCGAACCCATACACTAAAATTACAATATTTAATAACAACTAGTAGAAATCTAATAAGACCCACAAAAAATTTAAAAAAAAAAAAATCTCTGAAAAATTAAAACCTCCACTCCAAGCAACGACCCAGGTACCCTCTCTTTTTCAGGCTTTCCTTTAAATTCAAGCAAAAAAGTAAAAACTTATATATAAAAAAAAAAAAATATATATATATATATATATATAAGAAAAATATATTATGGTAGTAATAAATAGGTACACTAACACCTTATCCGTTATTCTAAGAGGACTCGCATAGGGATTGGTGCATTTAAGCAATTTGGGCCCCACTTAATCAGAAGCACTACTGTATGTTTGACACGTATCACATAGAAGACATCTAACAGTGGGTTTAAATTACCGACGGGTGTGTCTTTCACATGACACGTGTAAAGTATTATTAGGTTCCTAACTTAAATACTGGTAATCAGCTTAACTTTAACGATCCTTAACTTTTTTAACCTGTGCAGTAGTTTAATTATCCCTAATTTCATTTGAATTAGCATTAGCTTTTCTTTCTCAAATTTGTGACATGATCAGCCCACAGTTTTGTTCTTGAACATTGTCTTATTAGTTCTGCTGTTTTTAGTTCACAGAATTGTGCGAGATATAAATCACAAAAGCAAGGAACAAGGGTATAGCACAAACGCTTCAAATTTTGTGTGCGCAAGTTGTTTGAACATGCTTTTTATTTAGATTTTAAGTGTAGTAAGCTACAAGGGTCTTTTTGCTTAATTACCTCAATAAATTTAATACCTAACACAAATTTGAGTATTACATCGAAGTAGAAGGTAGGGTTTTGTTTTGTTTTGTTTTTATTGTACCAATTATAGTCCACTAGACTGGTTTTTATTTTATGTAACTGGGATATATCACACTTATCTCATGATACATAATACCTTCTCCCATTAGACCCCAATAAAGTATATTATTAAAAAAAAAAAAGGAAAATTATTGTTTTACACCATTTAATGCACATTTCAAACACTAAGGAGTCGTTTGGTAATGTTATTCTAATAACGTTGTTTGTATTTTTTGGAAATACGTATAGGTAAAAAAGTGTATAGAAATGCGTGTAATGTTGTTTAAAAACTAAAAACATGTGTTTAAACACATGTATCAAACGGCCTAAGGGAGTGTTTGGTACAATTTTTCAAACAACAATTTTTCCTTTTTAAACAATATTACACATATTTTCATATACTTTTTCATTCACACGTATTTTCAAAAAAACCTTTTAAACTTGAAAACTGTTGTTTAAACACACGTACCAAACGAGCTCTAATTATTTACACTTTTACATCATATGTCCATATTTTTAAGAATATCTATATTTAACATATGATGGCAAAGATGTGTATTGACAATATATATTTTAAGCGAGACAATCAAAATGTAAAAAAAAAAAAAAAAAATACATGTCAACAAATATAAAAAACTTTCTGAAAAATTACCAAGTTCTAAATTCTAACATTACCCTTATGAAACATGAAATTAGACTTGTCTTTAGTTTGACGTGGCAAGGGGTGAAAACAAAAAAATTCTAAGACCTCATAAAACATCATAATTTATGCCACAATTGTCCACATGAAAGATTATGAATAGTGAAGAAAAAGTAGTAAATTTATATGAAAGTGACAGATAGTCAATTATAATCTGACACATATGATAGTTGTGATTTGTGGCATATTTTATGTGGTACTATATAGTTTATAATTAATAAGTAATTATAAAGTGAAAAGTGAAAAATTGAAATGGCAATGGCAGGGTTTGAGAAGAGGGGGACACGATGGGAAAATCCAGACCCGGCAATCCCACCACCAAGTGAGCTGTACCCATCGTGCTTGCTACAGGGGTTTTGAATATAATAGAGCATTAAACAGTGGATTAAAAATATTTTAACAAATTTAATAATAGATGAAAATCAGACTCAGAGGAAAAAAGAGAAAAAAAGAAAAGAAAAGAAAATATACTGCGTGTCTCCCGATGAAAATTAAAGCAGAGGAATCGGGCTGTGCTGCAACTCTTGGAAGCTAATGCACAAGCCTCAGCGACAAACCTGCTAGATCGGTTCCTATGGGGTTGAATTTTGAACACTTTATATATTATCATCATTATTGCTTTAACATGTTAATAATCTAATCAATATTCTCTAATTAATGGTCTAGTAAGCTACTTACCCAGTTATTTACTCACTTATAATACATTATTGGGTTAACATTTTTTTTTTTACCCTAATATTATTTTGCCATGACTTTTGTTACATAATTGCTCATATTGTCAATGACTGGTATTGTAAGCAAAGGTTCAAAAATATTATGATGCATTTTGGGTAGTAATGATTAAAATTTTATCCATGCTGCTGTGATTATTGTTTGTACAAAATAGGTTATCATCATCACCATCATCAACCAATCCACGTGTGGTATGGTGTGGTGTGTGTGTAAAATTATAAATGTAAAAATAAAAAAAAATTTATGGTTAAGACACAATAGGAGGACCCCACTAAATAATGGAGAATGTGTAGGGTTCGTTGTCCTTAACAAACCTATACACAATCTATACCCTACGAAATTAGACTCACCTGCAATATACACAACTGATTTGAACATTTCAACCGTTTTGATCGGTTCCCAAGGAGGGGTTAAACTGAGCACATCGTTTTACCTATTTTGGATTTTGATGGTTTTTTTTTTTTTCCTTCTTCTTCTTCATTACTTAACGGTTTTAAATTATGTATATTTACCGTCCTCGCCTTCTCTAACATCTTAAACTAGCTGTCGTTGTTATAAGAAATAGTAAAAACTAAAAAAGAAAAATATACCACTCTCTATACAGTAGCTGAATGTTTATTTACGTTAATACAACAACCATTATGCCCTTAAATAGCGTTTTTAGCAAATTACATAACGCCACTTCATAGAAATGAAGTTAGCTCATGGGTTTCATTAATAGGATGAGTAATAAATGGGAACAGAAGCTCATTAAAATTGCTATAGGCCTAAAGATAACGTGGACCATAACACCACATTCAACATTCTCACACTTACCCCATAATAATTCAACCATTATTAATTCCAAAGTTAAAAAAAATATTTTATAACTATTAACGTGATAAATTATGAGTGGTAAATAATTAAATAAAATTTGTCGACCTAACTATTGTAAAAGATATTAGAAAAATTATTGTGTCTGACATATCTATCGCGCGTTAAACATTAAAAGGTGTATAATAAAATAGGACATCGAAGTAACTTCTCGAAATGTTTCCCTCCTACTTTCTTTTAACACAATTAAAGCTTCTTTATATCTATATATTTTTTTTTATAGTTTATTTATATCTTTTTTTTTCTTTTTTAATTATTTATTTAATATCTCGAAACTTTAGTTTTTCTTCGTCAAAATCCTCCATTTTAGCTGTCTGCCTGTCCCCTTCAAACGCAAATAAACCCTCTCACTCCACAAAACCACAACTTCTTCACACGCACCTCTTTCTTTTTTCTCTTTCTCTCCCTCTCAACCCGTACACTTTTTCGCACTAAATTCCTCTCTCTCTCTCTACTCACACAAAACTCCCATACCTATCCTTAGCTACCTTACAGCCCCCCTCTTCTTTTTAATTCTGGAAAAGACAAAAATGGAAGCACCTGAATATCAGAGCGGGTTTTGCACACAATTCGTGACCGAAAAGCGCCACTCAATCGACAATAAAGCAGCAGCCGGAGCAGGAGGAGGAGGAGGAGACCATTTCATGGTGGAGGACCTCCTCGACTTTTCCAATGATGAAGATGCAGTCATTGCTGACACTCCTTTTGAAGAAGCCGCCACCACCACCACTGCCGGAAACTCCACAGATTCTTCCACTGTCACCATTGTCGACAGCTGCAATTCCTCCTCGTTTTCGGGCTGTGACCCCAATTTTATGTCCGACATTGGTTGCCGGAATTTCCCTGACGCCAACTTTTCCAGCGACCTTTGTGTGCCGGTAATTCACTAGCTTATATGTGAATTATTGTTTTTAATAACGTACCTATTAAACTCGCTTCTAACCAGTAAAACCTATGAATAACAGCTCCCTAGCATGCTGTAAAGAAAAAAGAGTTAACTTTAATGTTTGAAACCAAAGCAACATATTTGAATTCTTTAACGCAAAACTAAAGCAACATGTTTGAAAATAAGTAAATTCACTCTCTTTATCAGAGAATAACAAACCCTTTACGCTATTCAATTTTTTGAAAAGTAATTCTGGGACTAATTTTAATGTTTAATGTTGTTGTTGTTGTTGTTACAGTACGACGATTTAGCTGAGCTGGAATGGCTATCGAATTTCGTGGAGGAATCGTTCTCAAGCGAGGACTTGCAGAAACTGCAAATGATATCCGGCATGAAAGCCCGAACCGTCGACGAAACGTCCGAAACGACAACACAGCACGAGCCGTCAATCCGAAACAACAGCAACAGTAGTCCGATATTTCGCCCCGAAATGTCGGTGCCAGCCAAAGCCCGAAGCAAGCGGTCACGTGCGGCACCATGCAACTGGACGTCACGCCTTCTCGTTCTCTCTCAACAACAGTCGACCCCGCCGCCGTCGTCACCGCCGCCTCCGCCGCAGCATCAGCCGTCATTCCCGCCGTATGACCCGGACATCGCATTCGCGAAGAAAACGGTGAAGGTGGCGGCGGCGTATTCGAAGAAGAGAGACGGAGGAGGAGTCGACAGCGGCGGAGACGGGCGGAAGTGCCTGCATTGCGCGACGGACAAGACGCCGCAGTGGCGGACGGGGCCCATGGGCCCAAAAACGCTGTGTAACGCTTGTGGAGTGAGGTACAAGTCGGGTCGGCTCGTACCCGAATACAGACCCGCTGCGAGCCCAACGTTTATGCTGACTAAGCATTCGAATTCGCACCGTAAGGTCTTGGAGCTGAGGCGCCAGAAAGAGATGATGAGGACCCACCATCATCACCATCAACATCATCATCATCATCATCAACATCAGCATCAGCAGCAACAGTATCTTCATCATCATCATCATCAGAATTTGGTGTTTGATGTAACCAACGGTGGTGATGATTACTTGATTCACAGCCCCTTGGGTCCTGATTTCAGGCAGCTAATCTAGTGGTGTCTTATAGCTTTCATGAGCTCAGGTTAATTTAGTTGGACAATTTGTTTAGGCAATTTCGTAATTTTCGTAAGTTTTAATTTTCTAGGGGGGGGGGGTCTTTTTTTTTTTTTTTTTTACCTAGCTTAATTTTTGAATTTCGTAGACTGTTTTGATGTTTTTTTTTTTTTTTCTTTTACGAACCTTTGCCTAACTTGGCAAATTCTGAAACCCAATTTTTCCGTAATTCAGTTACTTTTTATTTATTTATTTTTATATACATAACATTTTTGTTTTGTTTTTACTTATTTTAAGAATTGTGCGAGAATTGGCTTTCAAAGTGAGTAACCCATGTGAAATCAGCGATTAGTAAGAAAAATAAGTATTATAAATAAAAAAGGTAAAAATTAAATAAAATAAGTAGTTAATTCACATGAAATTAGCAATTAGTAAGAAAAGTAAGTATTAAACTAACTTGCAAG
Source organism: Castanea mollissima (assembly GCA_014183005.1). Classification (NCBI taxonomy): domain Eukaryota; kingdom Viridiplantae; phylum Streptophyta; class Magnoliopsida; order Fagales; family Fagaceae; genus Castanea; species Castanea mollissima. The sequence goes on along the minus strand of JACAVU010000012.1, from coordinate 1,446,768 downwards.
TGCATCCAAAACAGACAGTAAGTAAAAAATCTGTATAGTTTCCAACCTCTATTAGAAGAGTGATTTCCAAAGCTAGGACCTTACTTAGTTTGGCCTCTCAACCTTGTCAGAGCATCAACATTGGTTATTTCAATTCTATCCTATTTTACCATCCAAAAAATCACTTTATCAATTATACAATACCAGTTTTAATACACCTAACATCCCAATTTTAATTTTTCTATTCTACTCATTAAAATAGTATATCTTCACAATAAAATATATTTTTTCATTTTTTGTTTTTTACCAATTTTATCCTCCACACACATATACCTTCTAGAATCCTCCATTACTTTACTTTTCACCTTCTTCTAGACTCCTCCATTATCCATATCAACTCAACTCCTCCACACAACTTCTCCATCATCCTATCAAACCAAATCGGCAAAACTGGAAAAAAAAAATCACGCCAATCACAACGTCACAGCCACCACAACACCAATCACATATACCTACAAACCTAGAAAAAAAAATTACCACCCATGCTGATCACAACGCCACAGTCACCACAGCTCCATCGATCTCGCCACCCACCAATCTCCACCACGCCAATCTCGCCACCCACCGATCTCCACCACGCCATTCTCCACCGTTGTCAATGCCCATGTTGATCTCGTTAAAACCCACACTGATCTCCGCCGTTGTCAAAACCCACGACCCACTGTTGTCAACAAAAAATCAAAGGTTTGCGACAAAGCCAGATCACAACAAAAAATCCATACTAGAAACCAGATTGCAATCTAGACCTCTTCGACATCTGCGGTGAAATCCTCAAGCTCCTTAACACTAGACTCATCCCCTCCTCGCCCACCGACGACTCCAAGGTCTTCTACCTCAAGCCTTAGCACCAGTCCAAGCTTTGAGCATGGAGAGAGAGATGAAGTGAGAGTCAGAATGAGAGAGAGATGAGAGACCGTGGAGAGAGAAAATACATAAAATATTAATAAATTTTTTACCGTTGAGCTACAGTGTGATTCTAAGTTTAGAATCGCACTGTAGCACAATTGTAATTTTTTTTTTTTTTTTTTTGCAATAGTGCTTGTTTACAACATCTAATGGAGTGTATATTTTGGGTCTCAATTGTAAAATAGGCATGAATTTGGGATATGCCCAGTCCATTGGTGATGCTCTTATGTTCTCTCTTTTTTTTTTAACTAGTATTAAATTTTAGAAAAATGAAATAATAAATAAACATTGACCCTCCAATCAAGGATGTGACTTAATAAAATGTCAAGATAAAGCCAATTGTGGCCTTAAGTTACTGTTGACTACTATATTAATCATGTAATTACGTACGTGGAGATCCTTGTATCCATTTTAAATTTATGGGTAGATTTTCTCCCCCTAATTCGATTTATAGTCTACTCATTAATTAGTCATTAAGTCACAATTCAAATGTTCTTATTTTGAAACTTAGAAAAAACATGTGCTCTTGATCAAATGAATTATGTAATATTAGTCATGTGTTGTTTAAATTACTTAATAAAGACATTATTAAAATAAACTTATTTTTTTAGAAAGGGATGGTTAAAAACTTATATAAATAAATAAAAAAACTTAAAAACTCATGTATCTCGGGACACATAATGGTCTCATATTCTTTAGGCTGAAAATGGAAAAACAAATGTAATTCCCTTAATTTTTTTATTTATAAGAATGTAATATCCTTAATTAATAAAGCACTAGTTATGTAATCCATTTCTTTTGGTGGGCACGAAATGTGTCACTTCATATATTAACTCCTCCACATTCTTCATGGCAATATGCATATTTGATATTGGACATATTAAATCATGCTGGTAGACAATGGGTTTCATTTTCATTTTGCCAACGATATCTGTTTGCTGCAATCAATTTATCAATCAATTTATGACTTTTGGGTTTGTGAATAGCCAAAGAAATTAAACTCAAGTTTGGGACCATGTTTTAGTATGTGTCAAACTGATATGGATTGTTTATAAAAAGGGGGGAAAAAAAAAGGAAAATCCATTTAATTAAGCCTTTTTATTCTGTTAAAAAAAAAAAACCCAAGCATTTTGTTTTCAATTAAAACAAGTAACTTCTTCTTTAAGTTTTTTATTCCAATTATTGGGCATTAAAAGCATTTATTGAAGTAATTATTTATTGTAAGTTATGTATTCTATTGAAGTTTCCTTGTTTGAAACATCATTTTCCAAAAGAGTTTTAACTTATGGTGTTCGCTCTTAATGATAGCTCTTTATCATCATACTAAAACACCAATTAGTTTTTGATGTAGACGAGTATTTAACCCTAGATCTATTATACAATCATAAAAAACTTTACCAGTTAAGTTAACTAGAACCCACGAAACATCAATTTATTTTCATTATTATATCGAATGTACAAATTTTTTTCTAAAATATAACATTTTTTTAATATATACGATTTATCTAATAAATTAAATAAAGTGTTGAAACTAAATTCTTGAACACTCACATCAGTCCATGTATAATAATGCATAAGGGCTAAATTTTGCAAATCCAATTCTAAAAAATTACCTATATTAGACTATGTAAAGATGTGTAAATATAGAAAAGTTACAGTATCGTGTAAATATACACATTTATTATAGCGGTGTAAAATGAGTATTTTATTAAAATTCTTTCTCTCTCTAGAAGAATATAATGAAAATTCTGAAGGAAATAATAAAAATAAATATTTTACTAAAATAAATGTTTAGAATAGATAATCTAATATGGGTGGTTTTGAAGAGTGATTGTGTAAAAATAGTAAATTTGGTTTTTATGCTAAAATAAATATAAATGTTTGTATGAGTTGATACAAATGCTATAATTACGTTCATTTTTCACTATCAATTGAAGAAGTGACAAGTTGATGAATGTCTAAAAGTATTGGTTTAGAAAATATTTTTTTAAAAAAAATTTATAAGAAAAAAAGCAATTAATTCTTTTATTTTATATTTACCATAAAAATGATATTATTTTTTTAAAAAATTTATTATTAATAATTGCACTAACCCATCTATTAATCCAAAGCACACTAATATCCATCTTACCTTTTGCAAGAGTCTAGGTTGCATGTAACAGAGAAATTTTACTATATTTTCAACCCCAAAAAAAAGTACTAATTTTTGTATTCCAAAGAGTGCATGTATAGCTTATTATATAGATTGAAGCCAAAGAGAGCATGCATTGGTATTGGCTGCGAAATTGAAATGCGTGAGCAGATCATTATTGTATTAGATATCTACATGAATTTCAGTGAAAACTCACTGTAGCCGGTGCTGATTAGCTCTTTTCATTTCAGAGAATGTTAATCGTATCTCTGAAAACAATGGCTGATTCGTTAGTTTTCCACATCGATTTCTGTTCTGCTACTCGAATTCTGGTAGGCAGTTTTGGTACTACCACCGTCCTTTTTTCGCACAAGTTCCATCATTTTTTGGACAAGTTTCGTATTAAGATGATAAATTATTTCACAATTTTAATTGATCTAATAGATTGTGAGTGATTGTTTATTAGTTATATGTAAACTTTTTATTTTTTCTTCACCACTTATACTCTGTTACGTCACAATTGTAGTAAATAAATTGTTTAATAATTTGTAGTACTATTTTTTATTGGGGACATTTGCAAAATTAAAATATATAACAAGAAGACCAGTTTCATTTTACAGCGCGTTGAAATCACTTTTTTTTTTACATTGAAATTGTTCTAGTTGGGTTTTGCAAAATTTTTCTAAGCTGAGCAAAAGAAAATTATTAGCACAGCCTCTTCTCATTTAGTTTTGGGTCAACAAAACATAATTTTGAAAAAAAAGAAAAAGAAAAAAAAGAGTTGATTGGAAATGTGTTTCATAGGAGCTAGATCAAGGTGTTATTAATTTATCAATAGGTGTGTAAAGCATAGGATAAGATCCATTAAAAAAAAAAATTCGTACAATTCATCTTGAATTTTGATTCGTGGGTTCAGATTTTTTTTTTTTTTTTTTTTTTTTTTTGTGTTGAAAAAAAATTAATGTTATAAGAATATTTATTTATTACTGCATGCACGATCCTAGGCAACACTAATCCATAGGTTAATTTTCTAACAATTCAACATGTTGGGAGTGAATTATTGCTATGTCATGTCAATTATTGATTGTCCATGCCAGTATTTTTTAAACTTTCCTCGTCTTATTAGCTATATTTATTGATAAAAATAGGAATAAATACAAGTTGGAATATCAGAATGAGAGGAAGCGATGTCTGCGGTGGTCACATGTAACTCTTCCATGGCCTCATGCACTCTTTGCCAGAACCCACTGGTTTATGATGCCATCACTAACACAAATCCACACAAGTTTGTGAAAAAAGTCACGTACTCACGTAGTGCTCAATATTTTAATTTTTTAAAATCTACAAAAATCTATAAAAAAAAGAAAAGGAAAAAAGAATCAAATCATTTCCTTAAAAAATTGAAGAGTAAGAGGGTTTGCATCGATTTGTGCAAAAATTCATGTCTATTTTAGAATAAGAACCAATTTTTATATATTTTATATACTTACTATAAGTGCACAAATGCACCTGATCCCAAGAACAGTTATGGGCCCAGGCCCAATGAGCCTTAAACAATATGAATTTGTAGAGTGCGAGTTTTAAACCCAGGTTAGAAGAGTTTAAGGGTTATATGGCAAGTCAAAGATTGTCAGCACTCAAAAATAATAAGGAATATTGTAACTCAACCTCTTCGGACGTAAGCCGAGGACTGTTCTTATATTATCTTTCTTTTTCTTTCTTTTTCTTTTGATTACAAAAAGAGAGAGATCCCCCTTTTCTGTTCCGGGTCCTCCCTTAAATACTAAGCCCCTTAATACTTTATACACGTGTTACCCCCTCTACCCCTTAGCCTAGATATTTCTACTCTCAGGGCCCTGGAATAGTAACCAGAAGTCTCCCTTCCACTGTTCAGGTGTCACTTCCCCATTAATGCGGCTAAGGTGGTAGGTGAAGGGTCTTTAATGTGGAGGCAGCAGCCTTTAGTACTTTTCAAACCCGGAGCTTCTAGGACATCCAGGGTTCACCCCTCTTACCGTTGGTCTCCGTTGTGTCGTTTATGAGCTTTTGTGATAACGTTGCTGAGTCTTCTATGCCTATCTGAGAGTAAAATCAACCTTGGACTAGTCCTCGGGTCCTCGGCGCATGAGTAGGCCCGAGGCACTACAAGGTTTCAAACTAAAGGGTAGGTCGGCCTTACTTAGTATGGCCCAAAGGCCCATATACCTATCAGGACCCTTTTACTCCCCACACTTACTTTTCAAAATACTCCGCATCAAATTAATTATTTTACATTACATTAATTAAAATATCAAATTTTCTTGATTTTTTTTATTGTTTCTCTTTTGTCACACAGAATAACCACCATCCTCTTTTTTCCTTTATCATAATGAACAACTAAATATAAAATGAATAACGTCAGAGTAAATTTATACAATTATACACAAACTGATATGAGTCATTTTTTGACAAAACTGTGTAAATTCTACACTTTTTTTTTCTATTATACACAGACTTATGTGAATGCTTTAAATGTAGACTAATTTGCTAAATTTTGTGGAGACATACTAGAAGGAGTTGTATTATTACCTCTTTCATTATTATTTTTTTCAAGTAATTGTTAGTATATTTTAATAAATATAAGTGTTTTTTTTACCAGATAATGCATGTTATGGTAACTTTTTATAACTTGATTTTGGCCAGCAAATTACTTTTCTTCTTTTGTGTTTTTTTTTTTTTTTTTTTCGAATAATTTTCTAGTTAGAATTTTGTTTGCGGTTAACATATTGAATTAAAATAAGATAGCCAAGAAAGAAAATACTAAGCACCTAAAAAGTAAGGTAATTATGACATAAAATTTTGTTTCTCATTGAGAATTTTTTTTGGGAGAAGTTTTTAAAAGTACGACTTAATGTTTATTTGTAGAGGACAATGAATTCTTGTTCATATTTTTCTTTCAAAGTATGTTTGGAACCAAAGGAGATGGAGAAGAGAAAAGGGGAAGGTGTTTGGAATATAGAATAAAATTTCTAATATCTGTGTTATGTCACTCAAAAATATTTATAACTTTGAGGGGGAGTTTTTTATTTTTTATTTTTATATATATATATATATATATATATATATATATATATTTTATAAGGTTAGTCTTATCCTTATTTCTTTTTCTTCTTTCTTCTTTTTTTTTTTTTTTGGTCTCAGTCTTTGAGAAAAAGAAGGTTGCACCCAAAATACATTAATTGTGAATTTGAAGATTCATTGACATAATTTATCTTAGGATCATTGCTGCTCATCTTATACATTCAACCTTTGTATATTTTGTAACAGTAAGCAAACACCAACCCCATGGGCTTCGGAGATGATTTTCCATGCTCATAGAGTAATTCCTAAGGAAAAGAAAGGCTTTTTGTTCTTTTTTTAATGATTATTCAAGAGCATTAATTTTCAGAACTCTGATGATTTGTTGAACTTGCTTCATGGGAGAAAAAGCAACTCCACTAAATAAATGGATGCCCCCCTAATAAGGTAAGTGGTACCATGCATGCTGTTTGCTAAAGAGTAAAGACAATGATGATTATAATACTAATTATTGTTATTATTATTAATGTTTGATAATTATCATCAACTGCTAATTAATAGATGCATGGGGGAATATTTTTCATGTTCTCTCTCAAGAGGCTGTGTCCTTTTCATAGACACTTCTGTTGCAATCACTAGGCATCCCTTTTTATTAGTGAAAACTTCCTCAATTGCCCTTACATGTTTAACAAGTGAACCTTTAAATTAAGCAGCATTATCTTTTCATTAATAATTAATACATGTTCAAACCCATTGCTAAGCATTTGTTCATCAGAATTAACAAGTCAAACAAAATTCGGGAACAAACCAGTTTTCCCACAAAACAAAAGAGCCTTTATACGAAGTTCAGATTATAGACACTTATAGTTGAATGGATATGATTAATATTCTAGAATTGAAAAAGACTTAAAATTTATATCCCAAAAAATACTAAAATTTTGACAAGTTAATTTTATTGTAGGCGTAAATGCACTTTTAGTCCTTACATTTTGACCCGATTTTTATTTTGGTCCCTACAATTTATTTTTACCACTTTTAGTCCCTAAACCAATTAACGCGTGACATTTAAGTTCTTACTGTCACCCAACTAACAGAAATGCTGACGTGGCTGACGGCACAGTAAAAAATCTATTTTAGCATTAAAAAATTGTCACGTCTGAATTTAAATTAAAAAAATTATTAATTTTAATTAAATGAAAATTTTAAAAACAAAATTAGAAACAAAAGATCATGCCAACCCGATCAAAACACCAAAATCCCAGATCACAACTTTTTGAAACTCTCCTGTCTTAACGGTGCTGGCGGGTTTTGTGTGTGATTTTGTTTGTACTTGTTTCTTTTCCTTTTTTGTTTTCTTGTTTCTTTTTCTTTTTCTTCCCCAAATCGGTCTCTCAGTTTCTCCGTTTCTTTTTCTTTTTTATTTTCTTCTTTCTCTTTGTTTTTCTTCCCCAGATCGTCTCTCAGTTTCTTCGTTTCATTTTCTTTTTTGTTTTCTTCTTTCTTTTTCTTCCCTAGATCGGTCTCTCAGTTTCTCCGCCATCATTCTTTCCTTCTCTTATTTCCTTCTTCTTCTTTTTCTTCTTTCTCCCTCTATCTTGGTGCTTAGCCTCAAACTCTCTTTATCTTTTGATTTTGCTCAAACCCAAACCCAAACCCATACACCCTAAGCTCCTCTCTCAAATCAATGGGTCTCTCTCTTTGGCATTTTTTTATGGGTTTCTATACATATGGTGTTGCCGACTTGCCGTGGTGAGGTGGAGGGCGTGGGTTTGTGGGATCAGTGTGGTGGAGGTCTGAGTTTGTGGATCGGCATGGTGAAGGGTGTGGATTTGTGGTGATCGGCGTCTGTGGTGGAGTTTTGGTGGTTGAATTGAAGTTTGGTGGTGGGTTTCAGTGGCGAGATTGGAGTTTGGTGGTGGGATTCGTTGACAAACTAGAGTTTGGTGATAAGTTTTGTTCTCAGATCGAAGAGGATTGGCGCCGGACTAGTTGACTTTTTTTTTCTTTTTCTTTTTGTTTCAAGTATTAAAAGTGCATTTACGCCGTTATTGTATTCTCTCATATACCCAAATGGATGGTTTGGTATTGCATTCATGCATTAATGGTTGGGAGCAGGTACTGCAAGTATGAATTTGAATTCACACTCATACTTTGGCTATCACTAAATTACAAGGCTCTTGGTTAATACGCGTATATAATGCATAAACACGCTCAATTCTCGCAACTGGGCATTAGTAGTTGTAGAGATGCAAAAGAAAATTCAGTGAGTGAGTGGAGAAAGAGAAAGACGCACAGAGCTTCCACATGCAAGTGTATTGTTATCATGGAGACATGGGCACTATGGCCAAGTCCCTTTTCAAAGAAATGGGAGACATTGCGACATTATGTCATAAACCTTCCCACTTCCTCACGTGCACTTCACGTCGCCTAAGAAGATAAGTATCTTATATAGAAGATCTATATCACACATAAATCAGTTTATGGTAGATAAACCGCAACTTTGTTACCTTTAACTCTTATAGAAGTACAAAATAAGCACTTATCAAAAAGAAGTACAAAAGGGTTTTGAAATAAAAAAGAAGTACAAAATGGTAGATGCCTGCAGTTTTGAAATCACAATGGCCAAATAAGTTTCCATTGATATAAGGGTCTTGAAAGTAAAAATATGAATGAAAGAAAACCAATAATTTCCATGAGCAAAGACAAAATGATAACCCACATTGCAAAGAAACTTTATTCACTAAATGGCTTTGTACTACATTGATGCTATAGAGAAAATCAATGCTGAGACAGATTTTCAAGAATTCTAGCAACAAGATAAGCCAGTGAATTGAATTCTTGCACCCATATCCCAATCATACAGAATTGTCAAAAGCAACTCTTAGTGATAGTGAAAAGGACAACCCAAGAAGAGCAGCATGACCCTGATCCATCAATCACTATCTTCTAACTTTAGTCTCATCGCGGCACGCTGAGACCTAGTTCTGAACAAAATTGAAAAAAAAGCAATGTATTAGCCAATGCAATACTAGTAAATGCTTCACAAAAGAAATGGGCTTATATGATAAGTCCTTAAGAAAACTATTTGAGATAATTTTTTCTATCCATCCAAAGAAGCTAATTAACTAAGGCAAATATTCCTTAGAAGTCAAATGAATTTTTAAAAAAATCAGGATTAATATAGTGCAAGAGTTAGTTGCCATCTACTGTTACCATAAAGATACAATAAACACTATAAAAGTGATGCTCATGCAACTTCTAAAAAAAAAAACTAATCCTTCAGTCCAAAACTATCAAGGAATTACTGAGGAAAAGAAAATTTAGTGGACATAATTATAGCTAATTAAATTAGCAGAAATAACCAGAAAGATAAACTAATTGCAACTGCAAGAGGGTACCAACTGAAAGCTTGAAAACCCCCCACCACAGATAAGTACACGCATTGGCACAAATTATAACATTCAAATTTGATAGTATCATTCTGAATCTTGGACTGAGTTAATTGGTAACACTAGAAAATTTCTTCAAATCAAAATTAAAATAGTTTAAGTTTTGCATGGGAAATGGTCAAATTTGGACATTGCTTCAACTTGCTTAAGTCCTAGGCAAAACCCCAACTTTGGCAAGATGCGTATACTCATTGGTTCTTGAACCAACGATGAAAGTAAGACAATCTTACTATGAAAACAAATTTCATATAGTTTAAAAGTGGTCAGGGATTCAAAAATAAAAATAAAAAGTGGTCAGATGACCAGTGTGAAATATTTTTTTTACAAGATTGATTGTGCAACCAAGTCCATGTATTTTAAGCTCGTGAAATACAAGTAATCATGACACTTTAACCAGTGGACTTGGTTTATATATATATATATATATATATATATGTATGTATATGTATATTTTGGTAAGTTACAGAAATAACCAATAGGAATGTGTTTGGATAGTGCGTCCACGTCCAGCGTCTGGGCTCCCTTTTTTTTTTTTTTCTTTTTTCAGCGTGTCTGTCACTGTTCATTGGCCATGAACAGTAATTTTAGGCCAATGAACAGTAATTTTAGGCATGAACAGTATTTTTTACACATTTAAAAATTATTTTACTACAGTATTTTCAGTTTTCAGTTTTCAGCAATAAGTTCTATCCAAACACACTCTAGGTGTTAAACCCACAACCTCATCCTCCGTTCATTTTTATAAGAGAATGAAGTGTTATTTAAGTTGGAGTTTGTTAGCCCCTTTAACCACTAAATTAGTTATCTTTGAAAAGCTTCAAATTGGAAGCAAAAGGTATAGGGGCCAAGGAGCTCTAGCTCAGCAGGCACCTCCTCTTATTAAAGTACTAAGATGACGGTAAGGTCTTGTGTTCAAGACCCATCGGGTGTGTGTGTAACCTACCAATCAAAAAAAAAAAAAAAAAGCAAAAGGTTTGCACCAACCCTTATATCTCTATGTAATTCATCAAAATGGTATGAGAATGTGCAATTAAACAGGTCAAATTCCCAAGTTATAAGAATTTAATACCATTGAATAATGAGCACTGGTACGACTAGCATAAAGCTAAAGAAGCTTTTGCAATCTATTAATTTTAGACTTAGCGCATACTTATCAAAGAAGCCCTTTTCAAATCAGTGTCAGGTGCTGGGTGGTCCGTTCAGTTTTCTCAGTTCTGCCTACACCCCTATCATGAGCTATCAAGTACATCTAATCACATAACTTAAAGTCTAGGGCCATGCCAACAATATAATCTATAACAATTTAATTTTACACCTCCTTGAGACAACACATTGATGTTTAAGTCAGTAATTTATGAGAAATGACTTTCCAGTAAACACATATTTCTTTTCCTGAAAAAATAAGGGAGAGGAGGGGAGTGGTTAATGATATAGTTCAGCAACTTAGACTAAGAGATAATTTTGAGAATAACCATAATCTTATCACAAGAAAACAACATTGAAAGCCAAAAGCCATAATGTATATGACACTAAAATATGATGGGGACCATCACAAGCATGATAACATTGGGTCATACACCAGTACGCCTGTGCAAGCAGAGCTCCACATCATACTTTCATACAATATAATAATAAACATTTTGTATTTGTGAAAAAAGAAACAGAAAAACAGAGATTAAATTAAATTTTCATTGTGTTTTATTTGTTACGAATGATGTTCAGCAGGATATATACTGGTTCTGTGTGTGTGTGTGTGCACGCGTGAAAGAGAGGGAGAGAGCCCTATGTAACTAACCAAATTATCATTAGTAATTCCCACACAACTCTCCCAAATTCTTTTCAAGAAAATGTTAATATTTCAGAAGTCTCTTCATTGGTAATATTTTCAAAGCTTCATATAATAACTCCTTGTTCCAATCATGACAGAAACTTCACCATTCCACCCTTTAATTAAAAGGATGATACCATATAAGTCAAAAGTACCCCTTTTGGTTTGTTGTTTGATAAGAGATGTAAGTCAAAATTACCTTATTATCTCTTAATATAAATCTTAAGCAAAAATATAATTGGAATCACCATAATGTCTCCTCAAATTGAGGAATTTGTGTGTGTGTGGTTGTGGTGGGTTTAGGTTAAGAGAATATGTGGATCTTAGGTTTAAAACCTTTTAGAAGAAAAGTTAAGGTTCAAAAGAGAAGGAAAAGAAAGTAATTAATAGAACACACACACACACACACAGAGGTGTGTGTGTGTGTGAGAATAGTGAACAGAAAATGTGAACACATGTCAGTATCTGAGAGAGAGAGAGAGAGAGAGAGAGAGAGAGAGAGAGAGAGAGAGAGAGAGAGAGAGAGAGAAGAAGAAGAAGAAGAAGAAGAACCCTATGGCCAATGTGCCTCAATACTCAAAACACTCAATAGTTTTATTAATTAACTGTAACTTGTTTGAGTACAATAAGACACTCATAGAGCTCACTCTTAAGCTTAACTTCTCTTAGTAGAACTAGGATTTTTCTTGTTTGTTGATAAGTTAGTAGAATTATGACTTCTACCTTGACTAGTAAACCAAGCACTAAATAAATCAAATCAAAGCCCACACATAAAGACCTAAGTTGACAAGAGCCTATTAATGATAGGATTTTTATGAACATAGATATTACGTATATTATCCTGCCGCAATTAGCCTTTAGCTTGTCCGAAAGGAAAAACTTTGGTGCAGATATGATTGAAGAACTGCCTCTTGCTCATATCTCTCATCAAAAGGTGCTATTCAATAATGTCCACCTAGCACATCCCCAAAGAGAAGTGACCAATCAGGGCCCCCCTATTGATGAATGAAAGAGAGGGTTTATGCGGTTGGGAAATTCTACTCCGGACAGCAGGTAGGTCCAAATACATGGCCTACCCCAAGCAATGCTTTTATAAAGGAGCTGGCATAAGCTTGGGTGATCCAGCAATGTCCAAGGTAGTAACTAGCAATGCCTTGCTGCAAAAGGGTACATTTGGAAAATGTCTAATACACACCCTCGGTTCTCTTATGAATTATGGTGACAAACATTAGCCTACTAACTAATAGTTTACCTGCAATTATTATTTGACTTCCAAATTTTATTATTCAAGAGACTAGTTAGTTAATATGTCAATCCCACACAGACCGTTGCATCCCAAAGGTTGGTTCTTTTCATCTAGCACGCGCACAGACACACAAAAATTTGCTATTTTTGTATCTATATTCTTGATTTATCCACTCTGTCTGTATGGTAGGTTCTTTGAGCCTTGTTCTCCGCAGATAAATTTTGATTCATCCACTTTTTACCAAGGGTTTCCTGATTGGATATTGAACTCATTTCAAATATGTATTGGGCATTGCTTTTCTATGCCACACACGCTCACCTTTTTATTTTTTCTATATTCTTGATCTATCACTAGGTCAATCTAGTTGGTTCTTTGCACCTGATTGTTGTGTCACAGCAATATTTCAATTCATCCACTTTTTCTAGTGGTTTCATAATTGGACATTGAACTTATTCTATATGATGGGAGTTGTCAATGTGTGTCGTGCAGGTGTGGAATTGAAACTGGGACCTCATCCTCCACTCCACATTTGTGGGGAGGAGGAGATTCCATTTGGTCCCAACTATCATGGGCCCAGCACATGTCTAATAACCAAATGTAAGTTAATATCAAATAACAAGAAAGGTTACAGGGACGTTAAACAGTTCAGAACAACCCTTAAGCATTAAATTAAGTAAGAAAATTAATCTGTATCTTTGCAGTAGACCATTGATGAAGAATATTTTAATTGTGCCCCAAATAACAAATGTTAGTTCATCCAAGCAGAAAACCAACTGCTATAGAGGCAAAAGGATATGATCCTTTCAACTACACACTAAACCATATTGTATGCCTAAAAAAGACCCTATAAAGTAACAAATGCTTATTCTTTTATAAGCAATCAATCCAATTACAAACACAGGGGAAGACTTAAAAATCCAATACCAACTAATTATAGAGTAAAAAGTTGCTTACAGATACTACATTTAAAACAGTGGAGAAAATCAAACTCCTGGGTTTGCACTGCAAAGCATACCCTGAGACAACGACCTGGAGCTCGTAGAATCGAGTCCAAGGCACGACGTAAGCCGGGCTGAAGAGACCGCTGAGTGGAGAGGAAGCAGAGACTGAAGAGCACCCAACTGAGGAACCAACCTGAAATTTCAAAATTTTGCAACTTTGTTAGAAATTTAACTGATTTTAATTAAAACCCATTAGAGAAATCGAGCTGAATTACAAATTTTCAAGCACCAACGGTCAAAATTCGAGGAATTGAAAAAATGGGGGAAAAAGGGTTTAAGGGGTCTTGCCTTGGAGTTGTGAGAGGAGAGCGGGCCGTGACTGTGCGAAAAGAAGGTGCCGATTTGGGCTTAACAGTGGGTTTGGAAAATGCCGATTTGAAGACAGAGAATGTTGGTTGTGAAAGAGATCTACATCGATAGGCCATTGGAGAAGACAGAAGAGAAGAGAAATGTTAGGTTTTAGTTTAGGGTTTTTGGTTTTTGGCAACTGAGAGTGAGAGGGTTTAGCGGGGTTTGAACATTCTGAGACAAAAATTACCAAAATAGGATCATGGGATGACAAGACTTTTTTTTTTTGAGGAGATTTTTTTTTTAAAAGGGAATTTCTAAAATGTTAGGCCATAAAATGAAAATTTTTCTTTTTAAAAAAAGTTGTAGGGGGTAAAAGGACCCAAGTAGGCATATGGGTTTTTGGGCTTTAGTAAAGAGGGTCAACCTGTTCTTAAAATAAGAATTTGTTAGTAATTCAAATCGGCTCATGTGCCGAGGGTCTGAGGACATATCCAAGGGTGATTTTCTCCTCGGACAGATCCAGAAGAACTTGGAACTTCATTATAAAGGTTAAGACACAATTCGGTGAAGACTGATAGTTAAAAGGGGGAACTCTTGAATGTCCTAGATACACCGATATTTGAGAAATACCAAAAGCAAAGGCTGTCACCTCCACATTAAAGACTCTGCACCTATCTCCCTGGCCGCATTAATGGGGAGGTGACCCCTGAACAGTAGATCTGAAACTTCTGGTCACTATTCAAAGGCACTTAGAAAAGAAATATCTAGGGGAGGGTGTTGGAGCAACACGTGGATAAAGCATCAAGAAAATGAGTATTTAAGGGGACAAGAAGTAAAGAAAGGAGGGAAAAAAGAAAAAAGAAGGGAAGAATTGTAATCTTTAAGAAAGAAAGAGAAATAATACAAAAATAGTCATCGACTTACGTCCGAGGAGGTCTATTTGCAATTATTGTTTGTTGTTTACAAGTATTTGTAGATTTTAGCTTGTTATCAAGTCCTCAGTACTTCTAACCTGGATTTCAAGCCCACAATCTACCAAATTTTATTGTTTAAGGTTCATTGGGCCTGAGCCCGTAATCGTCTTTGGGTCCAGGTACAATTGTGCACTTACAAAAGTAATAAATGAAATTAAGCTAAACTACAAATTAGATGTTATTAAACAAGTCAAGCTCGAATAAAAATAATGTGTTTGTCATTAAGATTTGATTAAGTATATATAGTATTATGTATTTATTAAAACTTGATTACGTGGGCTTGATATTGTATTATGTAAATTTGAAAACAAGTTTATAAGATACCAAAATATTATTTTTAATTTATTTGTAATATAAATCTATTTCGTATTAAAAATTAAATATATTTTAACAGTAATGGTAAATCTAATTTTTATATGTTTGAAAGAAAATCAATTTATATAATTAAATCAAAAATATAATTTCAATTATAATTTAGTTGTTAATAATTAACAAGGATTTATGAAGTAAAAAATAAAAATTAGTCATGGTATTTACTATATAAAAGAAAGTGGTAAGCTAATAAAGTAATTCGTAAATAAGTTTAGGTTTGTTCGATAAAAAAATTAACCAAACTTGAATATGCATTCTAGTTTATAACATGTGCTCTTTTTTCCTCCTCACCCAACCTTTGTTTCCTCTTGTCTATAACCCATTATTAATGTTGATTATTGTTTATAATTCGTTTTTTATTTTATCTATTTGTTAATGGAGAATGCTAAATTAATTCTAAACTAATGTGACAATGAATATGATTGATTGATTTCAATCACCTAATAATTGAATGTTTAAATTGTTTATTTATGATTTTTTTTATTGGCAATACTTCAATTTGTAAGCTCCATTACCATTACCACCTAGAATGAAAGCATATATATGAAAATATAACAAATAGGCATTGTGTGTATGCAAAGCCCCTAAGTCTACTAGGTCTAAGGTTTGGGCTCATAATTTATTTGTATAGTGGGTATTGGGTATCCTATTAAGGGTAGTCCTTAGGCGGGCTCAAGAACAGAATATACACAAGAACACTCTCTGGGGTGTGCTCGGTTACACTCTCAGGGGTGTGCTCGGTTACACTCTCAATCTTACATATAATTTTCTAACCCCTATCTCATTGTTCCTTATGCTATTTATAGCTTGATGCTAACGGTAGAACTATGATTACTATCTGAATCCATTCGTGCGAGTGGATCCCAAGTTAATTATTCCAGACCAATAATAAATTTCGTTGGGAATAAGAATTATCACGTTGAAACTCGTGCTAGTAACCAAAACTTGGTTAGCAACACAATCCCCTAGGGCACTTATAGCCTGCCGAGGATTAACCGAACATCGTTGGTGCCCTAGGCAACCATGGGATAATTGAGGTGTATTTAAATATCGAGATATTGATCAACGGGCTAAGGTTTTTGGGCCACTCATGGGCCAAACATGAGGGGATAAATCCAAGAGTGATATTGTTCATGGGCCTTCCCTAACTGGGGCTCAATGAAGGTGGCTTTTGACCATATGTTGTACAGGCATATACCACCACGCACCTTTGGTGCGGTAGTTACTCCACAAATATAAATGCTTGTGAGGTGTAGAGGTAAGAGCCGGGGTTCAAATTTTCAAGAGGGAGCTTCACACACATATACATTTAAATTAGGCTAGAGTAGATATTCCATCTTGTATTAAAAAAGAAAAAAGAAAAAAAAAAGGCATATGAAAGCCTATAAAAGCAAAGCTATGGAATTATAGATACGGAAGAATACAAAACAATGATATAAGACTATAGTACTATAATAATATAAGGATATAAGGACTAAGTCAGGAATACCTATAAAAAAAAGGTCAGGAATATATATATGTGTATATATCTATATCCATTGTTTTCGTTTATAATACCCTTGTACTATTATTCCATTTTACTATTACCGTAGTGGTATTGTTTTTATTGTCATATTGTTTCTATTTGCTATTTTGTTTTAGATTATCACTATTTACTATGTTGTTGTTTTCATATATAATACCCTTGTACTATTATTCCATTTTACTATTACCGTAGTAGTATTGTTTTTATTGTCATATTGTTTCTATTTGCTATTTTGTTTTAGATTATCACTATTTACTATGTTGTCATATATATATATATATATATATTATATATATATATATATATAATTAATTAATTAATACATTAATGGAAGCACAGTTTAAGCAGGAGACATAACAATAAATGGATATTAAAATTAATTTAAAACAATAAATTCAACAACTAATTTTTACTTGAAATATGTCTTGAAAGCTTTATTGAAACTAGTGGATGAACACCATCTTTCTTTATAGATACAAGATTCACAAACTATATTACAAAGTCTGTAAAGGGAGGAAAGATTACAAGTCTATAAAGGGAGATACAAGATTCTGTAGTGGGAGAGGAAAGGTTACAAGTCTATATAGGGAGGAAAAATTACAAGTCTGTAGAGAAAATATTACAAAGTCTGTAGAGAAAATGGAAAGAGGAAAGATTTCTGTTATTAGACCTTAGCACTAGACCTTGACCTTCTGAGTAGTGAACTTAGGACCTTAGAATTCTATCTCAAATTTCAGCCTAATTTTCAGCCTATCTTCTTTCTTCAAGAATTTGTCTATTTATAGAGAAAGTGAACCATGGTATGTCTTGAAAAGTAACTCTGGTTGTGAAAAGTTAACTTGATTAATTTGTCGGTGGAGGATATTATTCAATGAATAATTTAAACTCTTCATGAATAGTGGCATTTTATTTTGTTATATAGGCTTTGCCGCATGGTTCCTTCTTGTCCTTTTTTATTTTGCTGTAGATTCTTCATTCTTGTTATTTTTCTGTCCTTACTCTGTTTTCTTGCAATAATGAAATTTAGAGTTTTTAGTTGTCTATCTTGTAGAGATTCTTTTACCTACCTGTTCTTTTTTACTTGTCTATTAGTCTTGAGCGTGCTAATGAATATTGTTTGCATAGCTGTCATAGTCAAAAGGGTCGGAGTTATCTGCTTCTATGTCAATGTACATGAGTTGGCATTCATTTTCTGTTGCTATGAGCTCTTCACAATGAGGCCAATAGCTAACTACAAAATTTATATCATCTTTAGCATCACTCTTTGTGGACATGCTAACTTTATATAAGGATACATCGATAGTCGTCGTTGCCTTCAAAGTTGATGTGAGTAGCAAGCTCGAACTCATAACCAAACTAACTAGATCATACATTTAAGATTGGTTCATTTTCATATTGAACAAGTTAGAGCTTGGTCACAAGCTACTTGAATAACTTGTTTTTTTTGCCTTATATAGTGACTTGTTCTTAGAATCTCTTTTTTCCAGAAGAAATGGATATTCAGAAGTCTGTTTCTAGCAATGTCTGATGGAAAATAATGAGGCTACTAAACAGACTACCTAGAATTTTTATTACAGAGGCATAGATCATGAAAGTGGGCCTGTCAAAAACAGAGGTGCTGTGAGAGGAAATCTTAATGTTCTGATGTTTCTGGGCTCTAAAGAAAGAAACAACTAAGTATATAGGTTGATCCGTTGATGCAACATTCATTCTAGTGTACATGGAGTACCTTAGTTGATATTGCCATATTACAACTCTTTGCGGATGCACACGAGTACACTGGTAAAGCCTTTTTAGATTTTTTTAGACTTTAGAGAGAGAGAGAGAGAGAGAGAGAGAGAGAGAGAGATTATGGTTGTTTTGACTCTAATCATCACCTTGTTGTCACTCCATCGCAACTTTCAGCAAAGATAGAAAGGCTGATCATACTCGGAACAAAATAGAAACTTTCAAATGGAAGTGAACGGTAGTACAACTTTCATCTAGACCAGTAACGCACAGAAACATTGATACAATTCATGTCCTTTTTAATTGCCAAAAGAATGAATATTAAGTTAAAAATTAGAACTTCTACATTTGATCTGACATGTATTCAAATCAATACAAAGGAAAACTCGAAATACCTAACTACCTTTCTTTTTACTCAACTTTCTCCAGCTACCTAAGGGATTATGTATACAAGACACCTAATGGCATTTTGTATCAAAATATAAAGCATCATTTCTCCTAAGGAAAATGGACTAAGAAAAATAAAATCTCAACCAGCCACTTCTCGAAGCATGGTCTACAGCACCTTTGCCATGTTCTCTGGATCACGAGGAACAAAATTCTCTCCCATCAGAAATGCAGAAAAAATATTGCACAGAAAACTGGCCGAGGCTTAGAGACTCAATGAAAAAGGTTTTTTTTTCTTCAACAATGTCAGAGTAAGGGCAGTTTTCCTGTCACTGAATCCACTGATTCTTTTGGACCTGCTCAAATTAAAAGCAGCAATTAATAGATTTACAGTAGAGAAGAAGGCATTTTTGGTTGGCGACTTTATCCAATAAACATCAGTAGCTACAATAGAGGCAAGAATATTAATAGCTGATTGTTTCATCAACTAAATAAAAACTTTCAAAATACTTACTGGGGTGCTCAAAGTTGTATGAAAAGCAAGCAACAAATAACTATTTTAGTGGCAGAGAGAAAAGCATACCAGGTCCAACGGCAAGAACTGTCTTTGAACCAGACAACACCTGAACAAAAAATGTAAATCAACTGAAGCTGAGACCCAAAATGCATACTTAACACAAATCCTTTAAGATATCTATAATCAAAAGGTTCCATAACCCATAGTTCCATAATAAGCATAAATTTGACAGAGAATAGCCTTTACAGGAATCTTGCAAAAGTAATACTAATAAAATAAAGCTATAACAAATACTGCAGTCTAATTGAGGTAAAGTTCTGATCCCTTACACAGAATAAAAAAACCTGCAACCTATGAGGTGAAGCTTGCAACTCAAATCCAAACTATTAAGCGCTTAATACCTGAGTATTCTAAATTGGAAAAAAAAAATGAAGGTTCAAAAGATTCTACTGCATGCTAATCCACCAAGCCTTACACCAGTGAGCAAATGAAAGAACAAACACCACCCAAATGAGCAGTGGGGATGTAATTGCATAACAGGGGACCAATCATCAGTATCATTCTCTGAAAGTCATAAAAAGAGCTCATTCCATATTTTCAGGACAATACCTGTGTTCGTCCAGCATCAGCAACAACAAAAGTTGGAAGGCCAATGTTCTCAGCTGCTTCCATCAGCTTATTCCTGATAAAAAGCAATACCCACAAATCAGCAATCAAAGAGATTTGTCTCTAATAAATAAGTATATAAGAATGTTTCAAACAAGAGAGATGTTGCTATATCTAGTGAATTATCTATCATTTGCAATGAAATCACATGCTTACATTTCTTGTTGATTCCTGCATGTAACAACTATTTTGGGTTGCCCACATTGCTCCCACTGTCTTAAAAGGGATCGATGGCTGCACTGAAACTTGATGGTATTATTTTCAATCATAATATGAAAAATATTAATAAATAGATTATAAAAGTGGGGTTGTCTAGATTCACTTCATTATTAAACATCTCCACAAAAAGTAAGAAAATACACACTTATTGTCATCTCTGTATTCAAGACTAGAAACTCGAAAAATCTCCATCTTTTTAGGTTGCAGCACTTTTAGATACTGTAACTTTTCTTGAGTTAAAAGGAAAAGGAACTAATTTATCCTTACATGTGACCAAGTATACAGTTTTTGACATATTCTAAACAATTCTACCAAGCAAATAATTTATATTTTAGCCATATGGCTAAATATGGTGAAGAAAGGACAAAATATAATAGTGGTTGCTATTAGAATAAACTTCAAAGATGTAAAAAACAGTGCATGGTAGATTAATCTGACAGTCTGAAGCTTGAAAATTTAGTGCACATGCAATATAATAAGGAACAAAGTTGCAGGTTTCTCTGCACAAGGAGGAGACTCATAATCAGAACAATGATACCTTTGCATCAATTCCGCATACATGCCAGTGGCAGCATCTGCAAGATCATAAAAAGAATATTTAGTCATCTGGTTAACAATAACAAAAGAAATCAAGAATTCACTGCTGAGTGAAGAGAGACGGGAAGTACTGGACCAGAAGAAATTAAAAATTGCAATGAAATGGAACACCACAATATTAATAGGAGTTTTAGTATCTTACGAGCACATTGAGATGCAATCTTTCCTGATTTCATCTTTAGGTCTTGTCTAACAACGAGGACCTGAGATAAGCACTTCACCATTTGAAAACAGAGAATTTTTCAAGAAACAAACATGTCAAATCTACCCAACTACCAGAACTGGATATAAACACTTTACCGTTTGAGAAAACATAGAATTTTTCACACAAAAAAAGAAACATCAAATCTGCCTCATCAATTGATCTGAAGCCCAATACATAACTAACTCCATACTTTCAGACATCCAAACAACTGTTGGAGAGGTACAACCGCATTAGCTGTGTGCATATAATGACCATTTTCTTAGTAAAGCAAGTCCCTAAACAAACCCAATAAGTCCCACTTTGTTCTTTCCATGTCTTAACAGCTCTAAACTTACTATACACATCAACACAAGAGAGTAAGAGAATTGCAACATTTATCATTAAATTTGAGGATGTATTTGACAGTCCATAAAAATTTAATGGCTTTATTGTGTTATATGTAGCATTTGAGTTAGACAGGCACCCTAGAAGCATAAAAAAGAATTAACAAAAGATCAGTTTTTTCCCCACTATAAATCAACAGAACAGTTATAGGAATTCAATAAATGTAGCAATACAAAATTTTCTACTACCATTTGTGAGCATCACTAATAGTTCCATTGAAAAGTGCTGCTCATGATATAAATTCACAATAACGATAACCAAACAAGATTGGACACTTTAAGTTAACCTCCAAATGTAACCCATATGGCAAAACAACTTTAAGAACATAACCCATGAAGTAAAATTCTACAACAACAAAGTTGCAAGCATTAAACTTTCGTATGGAGGTCAAGTAAATAAGGCAAAACAAACCATTTTGAGCTCTTGGTCACCGTTATTTGAGACAGCAAATTGCGGTTTGCCCGGTGCGAAATTTTTCTTATTGGTTTTGTTTTTGTTTATGGGGGGCTTAGATAGATCCAACAAAAGCCCAAGAATGAAACCAATGACAAGGCCTGGAATAAAGTTCTCTGGGTTGAAACTTAATGCTAACCATTGTCCTTCTTGCTTTTGCTCCTTCTAATTGTAAACAAAAACAAAAAATAACAACGTAAGGGAGGATATTCCGAATTGTCTTTTCCTTTTCCTCTATTATCTTGGAAGCCAAACAGAGAGAAAGAAAGGAAATTTAATTTAATTTTTTTTAAATTAAACCCAGAAGGGAAAAAAGGAAGAGATGAAGAGAAATACTCACCTTTTTTGAAGACTGGGAAGAGTTCCCAAACGAGCCTAACATGGGGTTTCTTGTGGCTTTTTAGAGAGAGAGAGAGAGAGAGAGAGTCACTGTGATGTTTTGGGCAGAGAGATTGGGTGGTGAGTATGGTCGAGTGGTGCTGTAGCCTGTGGAAGAAAATGGGAAAAGTCCATGGCAGTGTTTACTGCTAACCGGAACAATGAAACGCTGTCGTATTATAGTTTTTATTTTTTATATTTTTAATAACAGATAATCCTATCCATGCTTTGTCGTCCTACCAGCTTATGTGTCCTTAGTTTATTTTTCTCTCTCTTTTATTTTTATTTTTAATTTAATTTAATTTTTTCAAAATATTGTTGGCAATAAGTACTTTAAAAGCCCCAATAAAATCTTTAAGAAATTTTATATTAAATAATTTCAATCAATCAACCATGAGTTTTTGTTTTGATTTTTTTATTATATATTTAAGATAAAAATCCTACTCTAACTTAGCTAATCTAAACATATATGTGTGTGTAAAATTCTAGAGACTTGAATCTTAGTCGAAAACACACAAAAATTCAAATTCATTTGGGTTATTCTCTCTATTTTTCCCTTATAAATTATTGTATTTATGAAGTGATCATCATGTTAGAGTACATATTGGTTGTTTTGGTTGTTATACCCCATGTGGCTCAAATATGTTTTAAGCTTATGTATTTGTAGAATAAACAAATTAACCCTATGAGTAATTTAGATATAGTTTAGGGCTAATCTAAGATTCTCTAGCTAGTAGATAAACCATTCATTAAGTTAATTGTAAACACAAGTTAATCGCAAAGATGTAGATGTCAAAGGTGCTTGTTGCTTACCTAGACCATTAGGCTATATCATGTTATATTTTTGCTTTTGTTTTTCTCTCTCCTCTCACTCAGTTAACTTTCGTTTTTTGCTTGGGTAAAAGGACACTAAAAGAATATTATTTATGCTTTCTATGTTCCCCTTGCAAAATACACATGGGAAAACTCCAAAATAACCCCACTGAGCAAGTTTATCTCTTGTTGTTAATATGTTTTTTAATTGTCAACCACAATATTTTTAACTACAGGATTCTCCACACCCCAGCTCAACTTCCTTCATTCTAAGCGCATTACAAGTTGCTGCACATAATCAAGTAGTAGCCAGATCGAGTTGGCGTTAATGGTCCATCTTGCTGCACCCTAATCTTTAAGTTCAACTAAAGGAAGCTTTGAAGTGGATTCCAGTTAGCTCAGCTGGTAAAATTTCTGATGGTTGTATAAGAAATCTAAGGTTCAATCCCTGCCTACACCAAAAACTGATTGGTGTCTTGGTCTGATAATAAAGAGCTACATCATATAACAGCCAAACTTTATGAACAAGATAGCAAGGTGCCAATTATGGTGTCATATTAGACTAATGGGTCATTCTTAACAAAAAAAAAAAAAATTGAATAAATGGAATAAAAAGACATAGAGCTAACTCCACGGCCAGGGCGGCCATAGACATTTTAGGACCTAAAGCGAAAACTAAAAATGAGGCATTTTTTATACTTATATATTAATTAAATTAAAATTTATTTAATATTTTTATATTATAATAAATTAATATGGTGAACTTGTTCATTTGTGATATTTTCATCATTATTTTCATTTTCTTCTAAATTATTTTGAAGTTCATTATCAAGATTTGTTGTATTGCAAAATTGAACATCATTGTTATCTTACAATTATATCATTTTATTATCTTCTAACTCTTCTTGGTGAATTTCTCGCTCATTTGTGATATTTTCATCTAAATTTTGTGTTATATTTTGTTTATTACTAATAGAAAATTTATCCATTGATCCTTTTTGAGACTCACTCAATTTTTCTTCTTTTTTTCTTTTTTAATTTTTTCATATTCAGATGCATATTTTCTAGTAGACATTTCTAATCAAACAATATATTTATAAAGACTAAAATAAAAAATAACTTTCAAGTGTAGAGCAAATAAGAAATAAAACCTGATTTATATAAAAAGTATTGTTGTAGTTTCACTGAACAATAACAAGTTTTTAGCAATCTCAACCTGCATAAATA
This sequence comes from Castanea mollissima, assembly GCA_014183005.1. Classification (NCBI taxonomy): domain Eukaryota; kingdom Viridiplantae; phylum Streptophyta; class Magnoliopsida; order Fagales; family Fagaceae; genus Castanea; species Castanea mollissima. The sequence continues at coordinate 1,422,375 of JACAVU010000012.1, read as the reverse complement.
AAGACTTATTCAATATATTACCACTAACTAAATATATATATATATATATATATATATATATATATATATAAACACAAGATTAAAATTAAAAAAAATTAAGCACAAGCATAATAAAAATTTAAGCACAACTATAACACAACAAGGCTTCTTAATAAGACCCACCCACAAAATAATACAAAACAAATCCTATCTAATCTATAACCCAAAAAGAAAAAAGAAAAACGTAGGCAGCAGGCTTTATAATAAAAAATAAAACCTTGAAGGCCCAAAACTGATCAACAAAACCAGGCCCAATCTTTAATCTTATTACAAAGTCAAATGCCCAAATTTATACCTGTTGAACCGATGGCTGAACCTGAGTCTAAGTGAGAGAGGCAGAACCGATTTTGCTGAAGTGCTGAACGGCTGAGAAAGAATAAGAGTGCTTAGAGAGGCCGAAGGCAGAGACACCGATTCAAAGAAAGAATGAGAGAGGCGGTCCAAGCGGAGGAAGACAAGAGGCTTGCTGCCTTCGCCTTACTTGAGTTGTTGACTTGAGCAGATGAGAATTGAGAAGTGAGAACAGGGGAGAGAAAGAAAATCAGATAGAATGAGAGATAGAGAGAGGCGGAGAGCAAAGACTAGAGAGAAAGGTAACATTTTTAGGGTTTTGAGTTATTTTATTTGTTGTGATTTGTGCTTGTTTTGTGAGTAATATCTTAGACCAGATTTGTAGTTTATCCGGTTAATTTTTGGTATGTCTAGATGATAATAATGTTTGATTTACCAAAATTTTTGTTTCTTGGTTAAAATGATGTGCCTGATTTTTGTACTTTACTTGAAACTAAATTTTTTTTCCCCTACTGTGGCAAATTTTGTGCTTCACCTGAAACTAATTTTTTTTCCCCCTACTCCCTCTTATTTTCTAAAATTTTGGGGCCTCCCTTCCACTTAGGGGCCTTAAACAATTGCCTAACTTGCCTAAAGGAAGGGCCGGCCCTACCCAAAGCTTATGTTAATATTTCTTTCTCTCTATGAAACTGGTCTCACAACCTATAAAGCTACTAAAAAAATGACATAAAGCTGTTAACGGTCACCTTACAGTGCCTGGTAACACAACCTTTCAAAATTTATAAACTTTTTGGCTTCATCTCTATTAAGTTTGAGGTAAGTCAATTGCAAACACAAAGAAAGTATGAAAGATGTTGGGAATATGCATTATCCGTATGAGTATATACAACTTCCTCATGTGGTGTAACGATAAGCATTGATGCAAAACTTTTCCCTTGTTGTTTGCAAATGTAATAGCTTGGTGTTCAATTTATATCACAAAAAGAAAATCGTTAACCCAATGTAGGGTCAAGTCACAAGTCACATTCCTTTGGGTTCTAGAAAATCATCCTATATTATTGAGAAATTCTACTAACATGTCCTGAGATTTGGCTAATACCAATTAGGTTCAAAACTTTTTAAAACTAACCAGTTTGGTTCTTAAAGCCAACTTAGTTTCTAAACAGTTAGTTATTTTTTTAAGTTGTTTTAGGAACTAAACTGATTTTAAAGACCAAATTCGCTCAAACCTTAGAAGTATTAATGGAATTTATTCTATATTATTATATATATGGTTTTGAAACGTGGTTTGACTAATAATATCCTATGTCATTAACATTTTGGATGGACAGTTGGACATCTTTATGGGTTTCGTATATCCAAAGGCTCAACCATATATTTATCTCGTATAAGACCATACGGCTCTACCAAAGGCCCATGACGTGCCTTACAGTTTACCATTACTACAATTTACACACAAACACACCAACTCATCATCAAGCTTTGGCATTCTCCACACCTTTAATAGTTAATACTGTTTCCCATTCTCACCCGCAATCCTTCACGTGTCCCACAGAACTACACAAAGAATCTCTCCCACATTCCCTCCTCCCCTACAAAACCCCCGTATCCGACACGTATCTCATTTTCCTATAAGGACTCTTTCCTTAAGCCCAACAACGACACGTATCACAAAAAAAAACGACACGCATCATTTTCTCAAAACCCAAAATTTACCAAATGGAGTCTGTTGCCTCCACCTCTTCATCAACGCCACACAACCACCGTCCTCAGCCGCGGTCCAAACCCACGCAACCCATTGCAGACAGGATAGTCCGAGCCCTCCGCCACCAACTCCGCCTCCTCCACCGCACAGAATCCAAGTTCTTCGTCTTGGGTGCCACTGGAAATGTTTACACTGTGACCTTATCAGCCACACCTTCATGCTCGTGCCCTGACCGTTTAACACCATGCAAGCACATCTTGTTCATATTTATTCGAGTACTGGGTGTTTCTGTAGATGATTTTTGTCTTCGTAGGAGGACTCTGAGGCCATGCCAGCTCAACCGACTACTCGGCTCGCCTACCTTGCCTGACTCACTTGCTGGGGCTAGCGTACGCGAGAGGTTTCATCAGCTATTCGTTCAAGCTAGGCCAGGTGATAATTTGAGACCAGTTGTTGAGGTAGAAGATGGAACTACGTGCCCAGTTTGCTTGGAGGAGATGGGAAAGGAAGAGAGAGTTGTGAGGTGTGGGACTTGTAGGAATCCAATTCATGAAGAATGTTTATTGAAGTGGAGGAGAATTAGGGGAAGAAGGTCAGCTAGTTGTGTGATATGTAGGGCAAGGTGGAGGGGTAGCGATCAAGAACAGTACTTGAACCTGGCTGCTTATGTTAGCGAGGAGGAAAACACAGGTGATCATGGCGGCGATGGGGGTCTGGGTCTTGGTCTTTGTGGTGGTTAAGTCTATTTCATCATCTGATCTCCGGCAAGAAGGAAAATGCATGTTAGGCTTATTGGCATATTTGTTAATTTGTATATATATTATATGCGTAGAACTTTGTAAATTTTTAAGGGTTAAACAGTGTTTTCGATTTGGATTTTTGTTTAGGTGATTATGTTGTTCATGTAGTTCATTCTTAAGATTATAACATTCTGAAACAACGCAAAAAAAAAAAAAAAAAAACACGAAGATGATGATGAAGTAATTCATGGCTTTCTTCTCAAACAAAGGGGGAAAATTTCATGGCTTAGGTGTTTCCTGATATTAAGGTCCAAGCGATCTTGGTATATAGAAGTTCCCAATTTCATAGATCCTACCATTCTTCTTTCACTATATTGCATGCCAACTTTTTAATTTCCTGCAACAATCTCCTAAGAGGATCGTGATTTGCCCCCTGCAATAAATGTATGTCTTCTTCTAACCTCAACCGAGCTGCGCCTCTGTTTCCTTCTCAATGCAATTTCCTTGTAATAACTCTTTCTCCGGTTATCGCAGAGACGCAAATTCATCTTGTTCATCTTTGTTAGATGGTATACGTTTGATTTGATTTGATTTTTTTAATTGAGTTGCATTGTGTATGTTAGTTTTTTTCAACCCATAAGACCCCATCCAACCAATCATATATGTAAATTCTTTTTTTGAGATTTAATATATTTTTAGTACCCTTATTTTAATTTTATTCATAATGATTTATTTTAGTATTTTGGAAGTTTTTTAGAATATAATTTAGGGATATTTTGTGAATTATTACAATCTATTTTAAAAAAAGTGCTTTAAATAGTTGATAAAATCTTAATTTTTTACGATACTTGGTATATGTAAGCACAACTTACTAACCCAACCTAACTCATATTGATTTTTACATATGTAATGAGTTGGGTTGAAAGCACTTTTTAACCAAACCCATGCATACTTTGTTATTTGAGAGAAAGAGAGAGATTTTATTGGATGTATATGAGTTTGAGTTTGAGTTTTCTTGCTATAAACCGAGAACATTATTAAATCTAAACAAAAGCAACATCGAATACCGCCACAGGAAGAAGATGTATGAATTACAACAAACAGAAGACCTATGAACAACGGCAAATTTAGCTAGACAATGAGCTGCCGAATTAAACTTTCTTCTAACCCAGTTAAAATTACAACTAACAAAAAATTTGTTAAAGTCTACAACATCGCAAATCATAGATTGGAATCATTGGATAGACCAAGCAGCGGTGGAGCAACCTTCTTTAATTAATAGCAACAAAACAACTTTTAGCATCGCCCTCCACTTCAATTTTTCATGAGAGTGTTGTTATCTCTTTTGTATTATCTATATTTGTTCATGGCGTGGACTTTTGTGTGTTTGACCATTGTTTTTTTGGAGTTATATTTGTTTCTATTGTTTCTTTTGATATTTTTCTAGATTATAATGATTTTCAAAATTAATCTATGTGAGAGAGTTATCTAGAGGTCTTTCGTGAAACAAACTAAGTTCACTATCTAGGCGTTTGAATTTGTTCTCTTTAAAGATTTTGCTAATTGTTTTGTGGATCCAATTATATTGAAAAGAAATATGTCAGGTGAGTCCTTTACAAAACCTTCGACAATTAGTACTATGATCTCTAATGCCAAAATACGTGTGCGTGCGTGTGTGTGTGTGTGTTGTGTGTGTGTGTGAGAGAGAGAGAGAGAGAGAGAGAGAGAGATGATATAACAAACAATTTTAACATGTGGTAATGCAAAATTATGGATTTCTTAGTCCAACAAGATTTGGATATTGATTTGGAAGACAAAATTAAAGAGATGTCAAAGAAAGGTTAAGAAATATTAATATATAGACTTGTGTGGCACCATCCATATGTATTTGACCAATGATTAAAAATATTTTGTTATGAGGGAAACATAGGCTAAGGAATTGTGGGAAAAATTGGCGGACAAATACGTAACCAATAATGTGGAGATTTGACTCTATTCTAGAAAAAACAGTATATCAAACTCACTGCCACGCATTTGAATTATTACAACAAAAATATTAGCTAATTTGCAATATTTAGAAGTTGATATTAGGGATGAGAATGAAGGGTCTATTGCTATTAAACTCACTACTTTATATATATTACTACATTGTTACATGGAAATTATGAGATTAAATGATGATGTGTATTGCGCTTTGATTAACAATGAGTTTTATAAGAAAGATAAATAAGCTTATAGGGATGGTTAGTGAGGCTTTGACAATTACAAATGGGGATAATAAGAAGTCTGTTATAAGAGGTGGAAATTGGTCTAAATCAAAATGAGCCACTAATAAAAAAAATATTAGTCGGCAGTTTTTAGTGTTTTCAACATAAAGATGTTTAAAATTCAAATATTACATTTTCCTTCCTCAACTATTGAATTATAATTTTTTCTTACAGTGGGTTGGGTTAATGCACTAATAACATAATTTGTGTTGATTTGATACTACTCTCTAATTTATAATGTTATAAATTTGTTGCTATTTGTATTGGTTTGATGTTATGCTAAGGTTTAATTAATGCGTCAAACCAATACAAATAAGATTTTGTGTTTTAATTTTATAAGTATTATCTTCTAATGCTCTTTTTTTTTTTTTTCTTTCTTTAATAGTCAGGTTGGGCTATTTTCAATTGAACTATGATGGGTTGAATTGAAGAGATCTCTCAACTAGACCCAACCTAGCCATATACATCCTTAGTCATGACAAGTAGCATTAGAAAAAAATAAGGTTCTATTTTTTAAATATAAGGACAAAAATGAACAAAAATGCAAAGCACAATAGTGATGAAAATTATAATTTAGCATTGTCTATTCATCATTTTTATTTGCCATTCAAACGAGGAGTATGCAAGGTGGTTCAATCTTCATGGGAAATGATCAAAACATATGAGATTTTATAAGATTAATATTTTGCACATCAAATTTTACATTAATTCACAAACTCATGTGTTTGTCTTTTATGTATATTTTTAAGAGATAACAAGTTTAAATTTTAAATATTCTTATGATAATGAGATAGTTATTAATCTCAATTCATTTTGAGATTTTCCAAGTAAAGAGAATACAAGCATATTGTAAGGGCGGGTTTTGTGTCCTAAGCCCAAGAAATGAATAAATTAGGGCCCAAAGAGCCCAACATAATGAATTTATAGACAGTAGACTTAAAAACCAGGTTTCAATAGATCAAACAACGCTCACAGTAGATCAAGGATAGTAAGAAAACAATGAAAATTAAGCTGTGTGCAAAGAAAATTTCTCCTCGGCAAAGTCCGAGAAGAGTAGTTCTTGAATATACTTTTTCAGATTTGGTTACAATTTCAGTTCTTAGTTGCTATAGTTTTTTCTTCCACAATTTTCAAATGATCCATTTTCCTTAGAGGATTTCTTACATTATATAGCATATTCTAATTGATCTTGGCCTTCTACTTGTTGATCGTACAAGATGCTACTTGAGTGTTTGTCCCATCAGATGCCTTTCCCAGATCTTTTGTGAGTTATGGCAACCAAGACCGCACTATTTAAGGGTTTTTTCCATATAAATGCAGCGGTTTGACAAGGTGCATTAAATGTGGTGACAACTACCATCCCTCCAATCATGTAAGAGCAATTGCAGCAATGAACCTAAATAGCTATATAACTATTTTAGCTTCACTCAAACACAAAAAATCCTCCTGCAGCAATGGAGGTAAAGCAAAAAAATTTAGCTAAAGTGCTATAGTGCTCATGTATCAATACATGAGCACCGTAGCTGAGAGCTATAAAAAAGGAAAAAAAAATTTTATTCACCTTTTCAATTAAATTGTGGTTGAATATTTTTTGGGTAGTGGAATATATTATTTTATTGTAGTAGATATATTATTTTATTGCGTTGAAAGTTAAAATAGATCTACTGCTGTAGCATGTTTTGTAAAATGAGTAGGTAAAATAGATAAAGTAACTTTTTGTGGAGTTAAATTGCTAAAATTTTAACTCTACTGCTGTGGATGCTCTAAGGGCTAAACTCCTTCTCCAAAGTTCTTCCTCTACATTGAGGCCCCCACATGTCATCGATGCGGCCATGGCTCACCTTCGTGGCCTTGCCATCCAAGGATATGACCTTCTCAAAATTACGCCGGCCTTCTCAGTATCAAGTATGACATGTGTCACTATTATCGTATTAAATTTATGTATCTCACACATGTAATGTAATCCAACATTTTCTTTCCCAATCAAAGTAATGGTTTAATAATAGATTTTACACATGGAATTGAACCCATATGAGTATATGACAAAGTTTTAAAATTTGTTCTAACCAAAAAAAAATGGTTTCGTCAACCCTTCACTCTTCAGTCGTACCCCTTGTGCACGTTAGCATCCCCTAGAGTCTCTCTCTCCACACAGTCTTCGCAAACCCTCCCAAAACCCTAGAACACACTCTCATACACTCCTCCGACTCTCAGCTTCTCCGTCCACAATGCCCGGCGTCACCTCAGGCACCGGCGACGGAGCCTCCGTCTCGGGCGCCGGAGCTCTCGTCGCGTTATCTGCAGAGGCCCGAAGCCTCTCCGTCTACCCGCTCCACCACGGCCTCAAGCCCCCACTCGCTCGCATCGCCATCTCGTGGGCCAGAGGCAACACCCTCCGAGTATCGTTCTTCCGTCAACCCTCCTCAGGGGGAGGAGACGACTCCGACGGCGCTGCCGAGGTCGGTGGGAAGGTGGTCGAGGTGAAGCTCAGCGACGGAGATGGAGATATCGGCGACGCGCAGTTCCGGAAAATCGCCTACGGTTCGGTCTCGCCGTTCGCGCTTCTTCAGAGCCGGAGGAACTCGCTCGCGACCATGTCGAAGATCTCGTCGCCGTATCACTTTGAGTGGTGAGGAATTTTGAGGAAATTTGTTTGTTTTTGCTTTTGTTTGAATCTGTTTGGTTGCCTAGAAAGCTGAGCAGAAAGATGCAAAAGCAAAAGAAAAGTTTAAATATTGCTTTAACAGTGAAATTTAAGAATTTTGAAGCTCTTAGTAGTGGTCATTTTGTTGTTGTGTATGTTTTCAATTTTGCTTTACTTAGATTTTGTTATTTGTTTGAAGCTTACAATGATTTTCAATATATTAAGAAGGCTGAAATTTGATTTTTCTGGCTGTACAATTTTGAACTCATTCCATTTAAATAGCAAATTCATTCAATTTGAGAATGCCCTTCACTGTATTTTGCTGGAGCAATAGTTGAATGTGTTAACAACATTGGGAGCTTTTCTGTAGAGAAGTGAATGCCTTATTCATTTGAGGATTTCTGATACATATGCTCTTTCTTCAAAGAATTTTGTGTTGCTATAAGGTATTTGACTCTTTCTGGGAAAACCAGGTGGGAGCATGTGATGGAGTATAGCAGGGACATAAAGGCACTTTTGGGTAATCCTAAGTCGCTTGCTAGTCCGTTGATTGATGACCCAAAGACTGTTTTAAAGGTGAATCTGCAAATCTTGATGTTGGGGCTCTTTGACTGTGTACTAATGGGCATGGGTTCGACATTAGAATTATAACTTTGAAACTCAATTTAAAAAACATTTATGTAGAATGTTGAGGAGCCAACCAGTTTGAAAGCTGCGTGGGAGCTGATGGAAATATTTTATGCAGACAAGCAATCTCAATCATGGCTACCTGAGCGGCTTGTTGATTGGTTAGCTGTAATGATCTTTCTTCCACTCTCGATCTGTTGATTAAGTACATTTTGCCATTCTTTCCTTTGTGGTGGTCATTTGTGGTTCTATCATTATAATAGTGCCATCTTTTGGCAGGATTACGATTGTCTCCTCTCCTCCTCTACACAGGCAACAATCCATTCAAAACTTGTGGATTTTCAGAGAGAGCTTGTTACTTTACAGGTTTGGCACTATTCTGTTCTTTCCATTTTGTTCATTCTCTTCGTCTTTTATCACGTGAGACTTCACCATGGTTCATACATATTTAGCTGGGTTGCAGAACATTTTGCTATCAAATTATTGTTACTAGTTTTTAGAGTGGCTATCGAAAGTAGGGTTTTTTTTTTTTTTTTTTTGTGGTTTAAATTGAATGCAAACTTTGGCGCAAGGATGTTAATTATGAATTTACTTCTGTGGCATACCATTTTGACTGTTTACCTGTTATTTTAAAGTTCTCTTAAGGGTAATATTTTATTTTTACTTATCAAAAAATTGTTTTATTATTTAGTTTCTCTAAGAAGGTTGAAAATTTTATGAAATTTTTCTATGCAGGTCATTGAGGATAATCCTAAATACTGGGAAGTAATATCATCAGCACTTGCAGTTGGCTGGCTAGATATTGTGGTTAGTAGAGTCCTCTTTCCCCATCTTTTTCTTATTTGTACAGTCTTGTCTCTATTAATTTACTTTGTTGTGCTTTACATTTTATGGTGCCAAAGGACTAGATATATGCTGTTTGTTTTCATGCAGGTGAAAATGTTGCGCTTGCATGGGTCTTATCAACTAGATCAGATTAACAATCGTGAGGTTTGATAAATTTTCTATGACTTATTGAGAATAATAGTATGTTTAATATATGTACAAGTGGATCACAGGTTCAAGCCCCAGGGGGAGCATTATAGGGTAGATTAAGATTTTTAACTCAGCTCCACCAATATGTATAATATATATGATGTTGGAGACGCAAGAAGATTTTTATTTAGAATTATTTATGTTTGCAAGTCAGTTTTATTTATATGTTTTAGGTAGTAGTAGTTTATTAGGCTATTAGTATTTTAATTTGGAAGCAAGGTTATATTTGCAGTAAGGGAATTAGGGTTTTCTACGCCAATTAAAACTAGGGTTTAGTAATCCCTTTATAAGCAACCTATTGTACTCCTTGAGGAGATAGTTGATATTCTGATGGATGAAAAAAAAAAAAATGGCCGTTTGGTCTCTCTTTGGTTTGGTGCGGACTCTAGTGGCTTTTCTGCTTGGTGCTGAGATTTACTTAAAAAGAGAGATCACATATTAGAAATCCTTCATACAAGAGAAAGTAGGGGAATGCGTACTCAAAATTATTCTTTTTTCTTTTAGTGGTTATCTCCTAGACAATAATGCAAACAACCATTTGATTGGTAAATGGGTTTATTAAAACCTGGGAACTTGTAAAATTTGTATTGTACTTAGCCAAACAAATTTAAAATATTTGTGGGTCATTTGATGGTCCTTTTTAACCACGTCTATGACTTATGTCCAAAAGTTAGTGATGATACTGTGACAATTGGATTTTTTTTTCCCACCCTTGACTTATCTCATCTCTGTCCTGCATGTAATTAAACAGACAGAAAATGGACTGGTAGAGGCAGTTGCTGTTCTTATTTCAAAAACGCCACGGCTGCGTCCTGAACTGGAATCTGGAAGATTAGGTGAATGCTATAAAGCCAAGCCTGATTTTGTCAAGGTATATTTTAGCGTGCCAAGTATGAATCATTCTTTCTGGTTTTTGAGATTTTCTTCCCTTATTAAAAAAAAAAAAAACTTTATATCTTTTCATTACTTAGGCTTGGGAGAAATGGAGGGCACAAATTACTAAGCTGGACTGTAGTGCGTATTGGCTTCACTGTGGTCACCACCAGACCAGGGAGGGTTTGAGAAATATGCTACAACTCTTGCTGGGAAATACTAACAGTCTCTGCACCGCAACGTGTCATTGGATAGAGTTGTTTATTTCTCACTTTCTATACATAAGGCCTTTCACTGCAGTAATGCTCATTACTATTCTGATTAGTTTGTCTGGGAATAAATAAAATTTTATTCTCTGTGTTTCGATTGTCTTTCTATAATTTTTTGTCTGTTTGTTGGAATCTGAAGTGTCTACTAATTTCTTGTCTTGAATCAGGGTTTAGAAAGCATGTATAATGTGGCACAGAAATGCATGCAGTTCAAACCAATGTCTGGCTCCCATGGGTTGCTAGGATTAATTATTGGAATTCTAGGAGAAAATACTGAGGTGAGTAATGTTAATAAGATAACGGTACTATACAGTCTCTATAAATTTCAATGTTCTTTTTCCTTTTGCCTTACGCGCTCTCTTAAACTCTGTTGGACTTTTTAAAATCAGGTTGTCTTAGCAGAATGCTCCAGAGAATTTGGCCCTTGGTGAGTTATGACTTTATCTTCTCTTTCTAATTTTTTATATATAAAGTCATGATTGGAGATGCTATTATTTTTCCCTTTTATTTAACTTGAAGTTTGGAATTATAGATTGCTAAACAAGATAGAACTTCAACATGCTTGTGTTTTATTTTTGAGATTTTTTAATGTAACGTTATATGTCACTTATCAATAGGATGGTTGCCCATGCCATAGAGTTGTTGACTGCTGAGAGTGATCAAGCAGAAACTCTTTTACGCGAAGAGCATGATAACTTGGGGGGAATCAGCATAGAGGAACTATATCGGCTTGTCTATGCTCAAGTTCTATCTTCGCATTCATTGACTTGGCAAGTGAGTACAAGGGACTTGGATAGATTGACAATACTGTCCTAGTTGAAGTATGACTTATAATGGCAACTAGATTATTATCTTTTAATATTATTCATTTTGAGAATCACTTTTGTGATACTGTCCAAAGGAATTGGTGACCAATTATGTTTTCCTGATGACTGAGCAAATTTTATATTCAACTGAATTGGCCATTAGAAGCTTTTATTCCTCATTTGGCCCAATGACGCAATTATTCAAATTATTTGATAAAATTAATAGTTTTCAAAATTAATTGTGGCAAATTAACATGGTCATAATTTTTTTAAAAATGATTATATCGAATTCTTTATTTCAAGAAATTTTTGATACATTTTCATTGGCAATTCCATGAAATGTTGTATCTTGTTCCTTATGATATCATACCCTTCCAACCATAATTGCCTTTGTGCTACTCAGTGTTCAGTAGTTTCAATAGATTTTTAGTGCCATCTCTAAGGGTCACTTTCTTATTCTAGATTGTGCCTTGTAAAATATGAAGTTAATTTTCTTTCTGTGTGCGTATGAACTGTTGGAAGTTGACTTGTGCCTAGCTATTAATTAACAGGTCTATCGGTATCTCTACTTAGGTGCTTTTTGATATTTGAACTAATGTGTGTTTTTCTCATCTCAAGTAATGCTCATAAAGTTTCATGCTCCTATATGCTTATATCAAGTAATCCTCACTAACATATTCTAGATTGCACCTTGTAAAATATCATATTATTTTAATTTTTGCACGCATGTGTGTGTATGAAGTGTAAAAGTTGACTTGTGATTGGTTATTAATCAACATGTCTATCAGTATCTCTTCTTAGGTGCCTTTTGATTGGTTTTTTTTTTTTTTTTTGAACTAGTGTATGTGCTCATCTCAAGTAATCCTCATAAAGTTTGATGCTTCTATGTCTTCAGATAGCTCCAATTTATTTGGCATCATGCATAAAGCAGGGAATGGGTCTGCTAGAGATTTTATTGAGCAAGCAACCTGTTCAAAATAACCAAGTACTGCTTAAGGTAATTGATTCACCTTTCAATGCAAGGTTTTTTGGATTTTAGTGTCCTATAATTTGACGGAGATATTTGTGACTGATTTAAGTTGCATATATTTTTATGCAGATTATAGAGATATGCCGTCTGTATGAACTTGACAGTGTTAGTTCAAACATTATGAAGGTATATATTATTTGGTGTAGCATGCTTGTACTATAAATGATTATAGGGAATGCACTGCATGCTGTGTTGGAATTATGCAGCATGGAGTTTGGTATAGATTATCTCTGTGTTCTTTCAAAGTTACATTTTTGAAAGAGTTCCCAGAAATTATCTTTATGTGGAATTCTTGTTAAAGATTTTCAATGTTTAGATTGCTGGAGTATACCACTGGAAGCATGGTAGGAAAGGTTCTGGAGTATTTTGGCTTCAGCAAGCCCGCGATGAAGTTCGTCTTAATAGGATTGCTCAGCAGTTGTTTGATTCTGTTGGAAAGTCGATCTCTGATGAAAGTTTCAAGGTGAATATCTTATGATTCCGTTAAGTCAGGCAAACTGGGGATGACTGTTATATTTTTGTTTACATGCTTTGATACTTAAAGCATCCTGCAAAACCATGAAGTCTTGATTCTAATTAAATTACTTGATGAAACTCATGTTGTCTATTATTTGTCTGTGCAGCAATGGGAAGGTTTGATTGAATTATTGGGTTCTGAATCTAAGACTGCTGGCGGTTTAGGGTTTATGCACAAGTAGGATTTTTCTCATATATGCATTCTTTGAGCAGTGGTCTTCTTCATCATTTTTTCTCCAGTCTTTTTCAGGTCTAATCCTTATATGCATCACAGGTACAGGGATTTCAAAAAATCCCTAAAGCAGGTTAATGATGGAAAAACTAATGATGCGGCTCGGCAAGCTGTAGAATCGCTTATATCGGTAGGTGTTACTTCTACGTTTTTTATTAGTTTCTGTCCTCTACAGTTTTCAGTTTGTTGTGTTCAAGCTCTTCCAAATTAAGCGGTCAACATTTGTGCCCTCAAAACAAACTAAATTATCAATCTACCAGTCCATCATATATAGAGGACCCCCACATGGTGGCAAATGTTTTGGGCTTTGATTTGTCATTTCCCATTATGTAGTAATGCTTGTTCTTTTGCTATCTACTGAGTGAGGGTTTCCAATATTTTTAATAATTTCTTTTATGATGATTCTGTAGCTTATGAAAAAACGTTCAACACCTCAGTATTCAGCACCTGTAATTTCTTTTGAGATTTGATTTTTGATAATTTCTTTTATCTTGATTTTGTAGCTTATGAAAAACCCATCAACACCTCAGCGTTTTTGGCTGCCTCTACTATTTGACTCGGTAAGTTCCCATTCTGTACAAGCCTCAATGGTTAGAGATTGCTAAATTTAGACTTTCTCTTTCTGCAAGTTATAGTCTTTGCAATAGATACAACAGCAATAATAAAGTTTTAAGCCCAAAATTTGGGTTCGGCTATAGATCATTGACAGATAATTGGGTTTGGTCCCCATCTATTCCTCTCCGCATTTTATTTCCATCTAAAATCATACTTTCTATCATCTCCTTCCAAAGTAAATTTAGGCTTTCCTCTTCCTTTGTTTTTTTCGTTCCTTTGATTTTAATCAAATCTGTGAACACATAGAGGAAATGGCATAGCTGATCCTTATTATTTTCATTATATCTAGGTCCAATGAAGCGCATTACTAATATTAGATGCCCCTTCTTGTATTTGTAAAGGATTACGTGGCAAAAAGATATTTTAGATTTAAGGTATAATCTATACAGGCTTTACTATTATTGCCTTATTCTAATTCTTTTGTGCAGTTGAAGCTTCTCAGTTGGCAGGAGCGCCCTCTGCTAAATGTCTCACAGACCAACCTTTTGTTGAATAAACTGCAAGAGTTATCCATGGCGAGGCTGCGTCCAGATTTCATTGAAGCTGACTTGCCAAAGCAGGCCTTAAGCTCTGTGAGGCTGGCTCTTGCTACAAACCTTGGACGTGCTATCTTGGAAGAATGATGGGGCCTACTTTCTGCATAACCAGCTTGCCATTTGGGTACTGGGGCTGTTGGACATCATTTAGGATGGCTGTTTCAATGTGTTCTGCTGAACATAGCATGACAAGCAGTCTTAACAAAAAGTTTAGCGAAGCCGAAGATCATTATGTTGCGAAAGGTTTTTTGACAGTCGTACATGTTGTAAATTGGCATGATAGTCAACTGATGCATCCACATATCACATGAGAAGGGCAGTTGCAAAGCGCTTATTAGCAAATTGTCTAGGATTGCAACCAAGAGAGACAGAGCACTAGTTAGGTTTTCCTGCCTTGATGTTTATTTGTATGTTAACCATTCTGTTGCTTAGTAAATATTTAAACAGAATTAAGCTCAAAGAAACAGTGTAACGGAATTCAGAGAACATATTACGATAGCTTTTAGAGGTCCCATATTTATTGGGTTTTTATGAGTGGGGTGTGTGTGAGCACTAAAAAATCATTTGGAATGAATTTCAATCTGCATTTATAGTAGAATCATTCATGAGAAAGTATAAACAGGAACCTGTCACATTATCTGTTTATTGATCAGTATTTCATTTCTTAAAAAGGCAATAGACTGAAATTCCAGTCAGTATCTGATGTTACCTGTGAATAATCTTCTTTCTACACTAGTTTGAACATGAAGGAAGCTAGAATGAAGTTATCACAACTTAGGCATTGCAAAGTAAATACTCCTCGAGATGCAACAAAAGAATAATCTAGAGTCGATCATATACAATCTAGCGCACACAGTATACACACTGAATATAAATCTGACTGCAATTAAGAGCAGCCTGGTTTATAATACATACTAATAACAAATACCAGTACTTTAATGAAAACAATATTGCTATACTATGCCTTGTACCAGTAAGGCCTACAAGCCACTACAATGAAATTCAACCAAAAGAGGGAGGCAGCAAAAACAAAAGAATGGGGGCAGATTTAGGAAGAGGAAAGAACTAGTAGTGGGAAAAAAATTTGCTGCAGATTGCGGTATGGAACAGACAAGAATATCATCAAAGGAATCTCATGGCTTTATACGATGAAAATGAATTTCAAAGAATATCCACTATTCTTCACAAGCAAGCCTCTTGGAAGTTCCGCACTCTTTTTGTCTCTACTTGACTTTGAATCGTCACAAATAGTGGCTAAAGTAAACCAAGATGCTTGGAACGTAATATACAAAGATCACTGCTATTTCTTAAGGCACCTAAAGCTCACCCACCCATGAAAATAAGGAGCCCTCTCAATTGGGCCATCTTTACTAAATACAAGCAGAACTACAAGTAGCTTCTGCAAATGCAGTACCAATGCAAGAAGAGATTTCCCTAGTCTCCATGCCCATGCACCACAGCCAAGTTTCTCACAGCTTTTTAGGCAAATTATAAGTCTTCTTTAGAAACCTTGTAGCTGCTTCATCGTTCCTGTAGCACAAAACACGTAGAAGTGTGTTTGGTTCAGTTGGGTTCCAATTCCCAGAAGTTGGAGGTAATGGAAGTTTGGACCTGGCAGAAGAGCCATATGTCTCCAAGGTCACACGTCTAAACCGCTCAATGAGGCTCTCAGTATCGGTTCGGAAAAGTGGAAGCACACCGGTCACCATAGGAGAGAACTTGTCTATCAACTCAGAAGGCAAGCCGTCCCCACCGGCCCAAAATAGATCTTTGAGAGATCTGTAATCATCCTCTATTATCTGAGAGTCTTGCCGGGAGAAAGCACGAGAGGGGCCTCCAGCAAGCAACACCAGCAAGAACCCATCAAAGGATGCTCTCATTAAGTCAGTAATAATCCGAGTTCGAACTCTTTCATGCACAGTGTCTGAAATGATCATCAAGTTTTTCTCAAGTTCCTGAATAAAAGGCTCAATCCTAGAAGACGATAGCTCTCCAATGTATAAACCATCCCATAGAACATGACTTAAATCATGGAAAACAATTCTATAAGCCACAGCCTCACACAGTTGCTGAACTCCTTCCACACACGCAACTGGTGAAAGCTCAAATTTCTTTCCTAAACCATTAGAAAAGTCCTCTACATGAGCAGATTCAGAATTCCTGAGATAAGTGATTATCCTCTTCTCCAAAACTTCCAACTCAGTTCGGATTCGTTGCAAAGTGTTTATACGAACACATAGCTGAGATATCCCAAAGGAATTATCACCATTCACTGTTGCAACCTGAGGATTTCTCTTCTGAGAATTAGGTGTTTTTTCTTTCTTCTTCCCAAAGCTGCTGAACTTTGATCCTACAGTACATCTGGTTAATGATGGCATGGTGGGAACAAACGTAGTTCGTGACCCTGATTTCAAAATAAAGAGTGATGATTACCACATATATCACGCACCTGAAGTTATATGTTCACAATTTGAGATTTGTGAAAGCACTTACCACAGCCTGATTTTGCCTTGGTTACGTAGTATTGAACACATCTGTCAAGACCGGCCATCAAGTCAGGAAGCAATGCAGGATGCATTGGTATTGGCAACTGAAAGAATGCAACCAAAGTTTCATCTAGAATTCGCAAAACTTCAACAGCAGATGGAGCATATCCTTCTTGGTTTGCTCTTGGATTCCAGACCTAAATATCGTAATGAACAAGGTTAGGTGAAGGAAAGATGATAAAGATCTTTGTTCATTTGCCAATGGTCCCCGGACCAAATGCCATCTCCTCCCCTCACAAGTAACAGATGGAGGGTGAGATCATGGATTCACTCCCATGTTGGTGCATGGGTTGTGTATTTCCCTAAATCGAGATAATTGTTCATTTTTATAACAGAATTATTAGTGTCCATCTTTAAATGTTTTTCCGCAAGAAAGCATGCATAATAAGAAAGGGCATTTAGCATGGTCAAGTAATCAATGTTTGTCACAAGATTTGACAAATGTTGTGTTCAAATATTCAGGATATTCATTTTTATTTATTTATAAATAAAAATAATATTTGTAGGGGATGGACAAACCACAGGCATTAGGTACCACAGATACTGCTAGTACCACTGGGCTATCACTTGAACCCCAAAATATTTAGGAAATTCCACCCAAGGAACCTTGATATCATAACTGGTATGATGTTAGATAAGTTCTATGTGTGCAACTATACATATAAAACAAGTCAAGCTTTTCACTTATACTACAATGAATAGAAAATATAAAGATGGAGAAAAAAGGGGGTGGGGGTTAACTGAGACGCTTCTTATCCAATTGCAATACATTTGCCCATGAGGCCACAAGAGGATCCAATATAACTGCCAATGAGCTGTGACTCAAATGGCACTTCCTCCTCCCAAAAGGTGTAGAGAGGTGTAGAGAGAGTACGGTTGTGGGTTCATAATCCATAGAGTGCGTGTAACTTATTTTATTTTATTTTATTTTTAAAAAGACCCAGTATAATTACTAATTAGTCATGATGACAAACTTCAACAAGAATGCATCAATAGAGTGAACATATCCTCAAATGAATAATGAGTGCACACCTCTTGTTGCAGATTCCTATCAACCCATTCCTTCAGTGTGTCTAATCTTGTTTTCATCCACCCTTTCACCAGATTGGCAATAGCAGCTTCAGCCTCATAAGGAGGCATCTCGCGGATTATTGCCTTCCCTCCATCATCACTGTCCACTGAATCTTCCACAGCTATCTGCACAAGATCTTTCTCCAGCTTATCTGCAGCCCTCAACACTTGAACTGCATCTGGTGTCAACTCCATTATACCTGATATAAATTGTTTTAGCTCATTCCCATAGCAAGCATGAAGGGTGGCTACAGCCACTCCTGCTGCTAAAGGATGCCATATCTTCAATATTGGACTGAACACCTTCTTCTCATTAATTGCCAGCTCACCAACATCCTTAGCAAGGATGGCCAGCACAGGAAGAGGATTTGGCTGGTTTTTGGATGCTCTCCTGCTAGAGTCTGCCTTTTCCATGCGCTATATAATAAAAATTCAAACATTATTTCAGGTGATACATCCAACTTAAAAGAACCCAAAATAATATACTGCAAAAATATGAGTAAAAAAAAAATGCTTGGAGCCAGGCAGAAATTACACAACCAATAGTTATCCTCATCTCTCTCTCTCTCTCTGTGTAATAAAAAATTCATGCCACCCAAACCTATGTTCAGTGTCCGCTTGAGCCTTGGTTGAGTTCAAACTTAATATGAGGGAAGGTACAGCCCTACTGGTGTATTGAACTAACTTTGAGCAACACGTACAACCTAACTTGAATACTAGAATGCTAAGATTGTTATATAACATGTCACATGTCAAGGGAAACTGACATAATAAAGTTGGTTGCTCATCATGCCCACAAAAAAAAAAAAAAAAAAAAAAATTCTTTACGGTTATAAAATCTAAAAATTTAGGACAATTAATGTCTTGCACAAATATTTGCTTTTTTTGGACACCTCTCCCATAGCATTATGGTCTTGTAATTTTACATGTTCTGAAAATGAAATAATGCACATGCTATTTTGTTGAAAGTTTTTTGGGAGGTATATTAAGAAAGCATCCAACATATTGCAACAGACTTGCTTACCAAATTCAATTCTTTCTGCATGCAATGAAAATAACACAAGGTCTACTAACAATGCAAAATCCCCACCGTATCACATTTTAGACCCTCTTAATAGGAGGGGGGGGGGGGGGATGAGATGCAGATTGTATGGACTTGCCTGTGCAAAAGCTGTGCGTAGTGATGACCTGATGTAAGTGTCAATCCTGTTGCGAGCCACATCAACTTCACCTTTCCTTTTTCTGCGATACTCATTAGATATATCTTCAACCAAAATCCTAGCAGCTGATACCCCCAGAGACACAATGCCATGCATGGAATCGATATTTCCAGCATCAAAAGTATCATGATATGCAAGGAGCCTCTTCTCTGCCCAACCCAATATCGAACTCAATGTAGAACTCAAGACCTTGGAGTACTCTGGATCCTTTGTTATTTTTGCATCTTTTGCAACTTCTGCAAGCTGAGCATTAGCTGCATACAGCAAGTCCATCTCAACTTGGCCGGTTGCAACAAAACGGTGAAATAAAATCCACGTGAAGCAAATGTTATGGAATATTGGTTTATTCCAAGAATTACCAGGTCTTCTTAATGTGTTCCATTAGCTCATCAACTTCATCAGCAATAGACGTTTCGTCATTAGCATCAAAGCAAGCTTCTAGAAGCATTTCATAGAGCCGGAGATTCAGCGGGAATCCATCTGCCCAGTGGCATGTCTCATAGATAGAACCTTCAGATGATCTGCTAGCAAGAGCCATAACAGCACTACGAAGGACTTGCAGCGATTCATTATTCTTCCCAGTTTCAATGGGTCTATCCAAAGCCCCACGAATAAGTTGCCGCAGCCGCTGTGCAGCAGAATTTGACTTATCCAATGGCATTTGGGGATGCAAAATTAGACCAGCCTCAAGAACTCTCAGAGTCCTCTTTTGCCACGCATCATATTCTTCATGATCAGTAAAGTCCGAAAGCTTGAGCTGCTGTAATAGCTCTAATGGAACTACTACTGATTCAATTCGCCTTCCAACCTGTCCCCAAGACACCAAAACAAATGCAACAACGGTTATGGTTGTTTATCCAACACTGAAACCACATTGTAGCATAGTGACAAAAACTCAAAACTTTCAAAAGTAGTCAATAATTATATTCAGAACTATAGAAGACAATCCAATAAGGAAAAGTATTTGAAACCCAAATATCAAAAACTGAATAAAATATCAAAAAATTTATCATGATCCACATAAACTCAATCCCATCAGATCAAACAACAATTAGCAAAAACCCAATAAAACATTCAACCAAAAATCCAAACTTTATCAAATGGGTCAAAAAATTAATAGAAATAACAATCAGAAAAAGACTAAAATTGAGTAAATTCAAAAGCAGCAAAGTTAGATCAACGAATAGAAAAAGCAAAAAAAAAAAAAGACCTGACTAGCAACGATTCTGAGAAGAGCTCTACGAACTCTGGAATCCATAGCTTCAGAGACACCCATTTGAGTTCTCATAAGCTCTCCAACGGTCAAGGGTCTCTTCGGCTTGAGGTGACCCGAACCCGAACCGGAACCCGACCCGGGGGTTTTCTTAGGGGACTTGAGTCCGAAAGCTTTCTTGACTTTACTAGCTGCGGTGGAAGTGAGGGATCGCTGTACCCCGGGCGAGTTGGGCGAATGGTAACCCGGACCCGAACTCGGCGAGTCGGAATTGCTGCCGCCGCCGCCGCCGTTGCTGCTGTTGTTGTTGTTGGAGGAGGAGACGAAGCTGAGGGGTTTAGCGGTGGAGGTACGGCAGACGGCGACGAAGATCTCGTAGGCGGTGAGGCGGAGGTCGGAATCGGTGAGTTGGGTGGAGGCGAGTTGGCCGAGTGGGGAAGGGAGATCGGAGGCGGTGGGTTTTGCAGACATTATTGGTGGCTGAATTGGTGGTGGTGGTTGAATTGGCGGCGGAGGAGTCATCTCTCTCTTGGATTGGCCCAGAGACAAGTCTCTGAAGAGATGAGCCATTGTGTAGAGAGAGAGAGAGAGAAAAGGAAATGTGAAGAAACAGTCAGAAAATATATGGACTCAGTGGTGGGTGATGAGACAGTAAAATGTAGAGAGTATAGAGAGAGAGAGAGAGAGAGAGAGAATGTAATATAAAAAGCAAAAGCTATCTGTATCTGTGAAACTATGATATGTTGCTGTTGAGTTCTTACTTTTTTTTTTTTTGGGAAATAAAATGGATGAATAGAGTTTTGTCCATGCTTGTATGATAGGAAAAAAGTAATATATTTTAGCTAATTATACTCAAAATCTATCCATTTAATAGGAAAAAGTACTATGCTTTAGCTAATTATACCCAAAATTTATCCACATTAATTTATGTAAAGTTATGTAAAAATGCATGGTTGTTACAAACTTACTATAATTGTGTAAATTTACTGAACTTACACATTTTGTATTTTGTTTTTTTTTTCTTTATGTATCTCGAGAACAAAGTTATACGAAGAAAGATTTTTTTTTAATATATACTAAATTTGATATTTTAATAAAATATAGGTCAATCTACACTTTTTTTTACAAAAAATATTGTAAATGTTATATAAATTCCCGTGCCTCTAGTGTGTGTGTATATATATATATATGAGAGTAATGTTATAATTACAAATTATTTTACGATATTTTTATAAACTGTTGATGCAATTAACTTTTTAGTAATTTTTATTTAGACCCACTATTAATATCACTTTTTTAATTATCAATAATCACTCACCGCATCAACAATTTGTAAAATTTTTTATAACTCTAGCATTATTATATATATATATATTATATATATATATATATATGAAATGGCCTATAGTATTAAATGAGCGGACACTTAAAAAGACGTGAAGTTGAATATTAGAGGGTGGATTTTGTGGACTTTTAAGGTAACACTATCTTGTCTGAGTAAATTCATCTCCCGGCACTACATTTGTATTATGCTTAACTAAATTTTGAGTTTAAACAGTGTTTTTCTCTCTCTTAAGTTTATGAGTTCAAACAGTGTTATTTTTTTCCCTAAGTTTCTTAACAACAAAAAAAAAACTTACAATTTTGATCAAAGCTTTGTTGACAAGCTAGTTAAAATTGATCAACATGATAGTGCTTTCTATAAAGAGAGACTAACTCATTAAAGTAATAATTTACGTAGTCAGTATGCACGACAATTTTACCATCCAATATATTTTATTTTTATTAAAGAAAAATAATAATAAATAAATAAGAGTATGCTGGGATTTCATAAGTTTCTGACACAAATTTACATTTTTTATTTTATTTTTTCATTTGAAAGGAAGTATTTATTAATTAAGAGTGTTCTAAAGTTACATAATTGGAGTCGGTATAGAAAATATATAGTGGATTTGGTCTCCACATGTTTGTAAAAAAAGTCAAGCACATTTCTTGTTCTTAATTTTTTTTAACTAAAAAGTTTTCTCAAATATCCCCTCTCACCTGTATTTTTTTTTTTTATGTTTTGTTTGATATTTGTTCTAAAATTCTATTGGTGCTCCTATCCAATCCATTAATTCTGGCTTTAGCAGTGACCCATTCTCTAACCATAAAAGTAAATGATACAGTTCTAAAAGAAAAGTAGTTGGTGTGCTGAATTATTTTCAGCAAACTATACACTAATGTCAAATATACATTTTTTTAATATGTTCACATTAATTATACCCAGTCTTATATTCATCCAACACACTATTAAAGATTGGGTATTTATTGGATATTTTCGGAGTACCATAAATGTGTACTTTTTCCTCTCACATAACTGTGGGTCTTACTAATTTAAATTATAGTGGGACTCATAATTTCTGTGAGAGGAGAGTACGCATTCCTGGAGTATTCAATAATTTCCCTTAAAAGTATACGTCTTAAAAAAAATGTTTCAAAACAAACCCAAATCAATAGATCATTTGATGAGAAAAAAAAAAAAAAAAAACTAGTTGTTCTAGAAATGATGATATTTTATTCGCAAAGAAAAAAAAGGTATAGTTTCTATTTCTAATAAGTTTTTAAAAAATGGTTTGTCATAAGTATTGTATCTTGAGTATTTGAGCTTAGGCACATTCTGGGGTAGTCTATTTTTGTTGTCGTTGGTATGCATAATAATACAAATTGACAAAATCTAAATAGCGACTGGTTGAGAATGCGCGTAAAGAAAAACAAGTTGTTCTAGATATGATGATCTTTTATTCACAAAATAAAAAGAAGGTATAATTTCTAATAAGTTTTTAAAAAATGGTTTGTCATATAGTATTGTATCTTGAGTATTTGAGCTTAGGCACATTCTGGGGTAGTCTATTTTTGTTGTCGTTGGTATGCATAATAATACAAATTGACAAAATCTAAATAGCGACTGGTTGAGAATGCGCGTAAAGAAAAACAAGTTGTTCTAGATATGATGATCTTTTATTCACAAAATAAAAAGAAGGTATAATTTCTAATAAGTTTTTAAAAATTGGATTGTCATATAGTATTGTATTTTGAGTATTTGACCTTAGGCACTTTCTGGGGTCGTCTGTTTTTGTTGTCGTCGGTATGCATAATTATACAAATGGACAAGATCTAAATAGTGAATGGTTGAGAATTCGCGTAAAATTTACTTATTTATTTTTTAAAATATTAAGTATTTTTAACATACACGAAGATTAGAGAAGAGATAATATTTTTTTAAAAAAACTTACAGCAGTGTATATCTAAAACGACATAATTTTTGAATACACAATATATACTTTAAACCTTTTTAACTTACATTTTTTTTTAATATGAAACTAGCTCACTATTTTTCTTTTGAAAATAATAAATATTATTAATACAATACGCGTAAAATAAACACCGAAAAGTAGAAATGAAAGCTGTAATGGAACATAGAAGCAAAATGGTGAATGCTGCTGCTTGATTAGTGGGACCAGGTAATCTTAATAAATAAATTAATAAATAACGATATTTAAAGAGAGAGAGAGAGAGAGAAATTTTCGATGGTTAAAGAAGAAAAGCATTTGAATAGAAAAAGTAAATTGGTGTTGTTTTTTTTTAGTTCAAATCTTCTGTCTCACTTTTTCTGCTCCACTCTATACTCTACCAATAAAAACTTGCCACGTATTCACCGCATTAATTAAATAATATTATTAATTAATAACGGTAGCATTAATAAGTCAATTAATGATAGTATTTAATTAATGCGGTGAATACATGGCAAATCTTTATTGGTGGAGTACAGAGTGTAGCAAGAAAAATGAAACAGAAGATTTAGACTCGTTTTTTTTGGTATTTATTTAAACACAATAATAATGACAGAGATTTGTTTATTGTACACAATTCAACAACTAATCCTTGCCCAACAGAAGTTGAGAATTGTTCAATAATATAGGGCAAGAACAGCGTGGCTAATAGCTGGAGATAAGGACATGTGAGAGCAGCCATGTAGCCTATTTGACCTTTTACTTGCTCTGAAATCCAATGTAATTTACCTTGCTAAGTAATTGAAACTTTCCGAGTTTATTGTTTATCACTTTTATCTTTATCTTGTACAATTAGTCCAACACAACCAACCATCATAAACAAAATTCGTGGGTCTATATAGGTACTGCATAAATTCGTGTACGGGGATGGGCTACCTTACTAAATTTTTATGCTTAAAGTGAAACCTTGAGTTTGATGGGTAAGATAAGACGTTAAAATGTGACACCAATTATTAGAAAATGCATCAACCCACCAATTATTTGAAAATGCATCAACGAATTAAAGTGGTGCAGTGACCAAAATATGTATTGGACATTGACAATTGGATTGGCGAGTGCATGGGTTTTAGTGATTTTGTGGACGATGGCTTTAACAAATTGTGTGCGTGTTTTTTTGTTGGGGGCCGGGGGGAGAGATTGAATTTTGCTGTGATTTGATGTGTCGTATATATCTTTGAAACTACATTTTGAGGGGACAAAAAAAAAAAAAAAAAAAGAGTGGGAGCGACTTAAGTTGGCGTCTTCCATTTAAATGTGACCATAATAACACCTATTTACTAAATTTAAACTTGTAAAAATAGGAGATTTAGATGAACCATAACTGTACACACAGCTTCAACGAGGATGCTAGTGAGCATAAGCTGAAAGTATGAAGTTTTTTTTTTTTTTTCCTAAACACTTCCTACTGCAAGATTTGAGCCTAAGACCTCCACCACCTAAACCCTTAAGAGTGAGCCCATGACCGAGAAAGAGAGGAGCTTTGAGCTAACTTTGTTGTCAAAAAAAAAAAAAAAACACACACACACACACTAGACTAACTCTAATGTTGTTTGTAGTACTTACAGTCAAGTAGGACTAGGATTACTGTAATGAAATCAGAATTTTCACCTTTGGAATCTAAATTTTAAGAGTTGGAGGTCAAGTATGATATCCATATAATTTGTTGGGGGGTCACCATAAAAGTTTTAAAATAATAATCTTATTTGAAAAAGTAAAAGACCAATTTGCATCAATGGAGGATCCTCGAAACATGATGTAGATAATCCTGTGAACTTGTCTGCAAGGTAAGATAGCGTCAGTGTCAAATGTCTTTTAAGGTACTTTACTTTAGGTTCTCTTTGCCTCTTGGGCCTAATTGTCGGTAGAGTCTTGTTGCATGTACCGACTGATGCACCAATTTTCGGGTAGATTGTTATTTTCTTTAGGAAGTTGGTCGTTTTTACAAACACGGAGCAAAGGAAAAGTAAAATATTAACAAGGATTTCTTGTGTTTCTTTTGCTTTCTGATTGATTTTGACTAAAGTGGATCTGAAAACCATAGTTTTACTCTAAGTGTTGCATAACGATTCCTAATAAAGGTGCATTCAATATGATTAAAGAAAAATTTAGGAGAACAAGACAGGTAACAAAGATGAAACAAGCATATGGGTTTTAATTATTTTAACTGGTAAAGTCTTTGATGATTGAATAAAAGATTTAAGATTCAATCCCTACATACATCAAAAATTGATTGATGCCTTAATCTGATGATAGTTCTTTATTATTAAGAGCGGACTCTATAAGATAAAACTCTTAAAAAAAAAAATGACAAGTTTAAGAACAGAACCGGGTTGTTAATAATACTAGCCCAGGCAAGTGAAATGGCCAAATGGGCCTGCAGCTTGGTTTGTTACTTAATAAGAGAAATTTATTTCCTTCAAGTTGAGTAGGTGATTAAAAGGTTAATAATCAAATAATAATAATGAGAAATGCGTTCGCAACATATTCTTAATCTACTTACATTATGAATATAGACACTGATTTTTTTTCTTTTTGCATTATATCCTTGATTCGAATTTCCCTTTATGGGAAAGTATATTATTACCTCAGAAGTTAGGCTGTAAATGTAATTACATATAACCTTTTTACGGTCTTTTTTTGTAATATTAAGCATATATGGTACTTTTCAAACTTAAGCTTCACAATACCTCATACTAATAATAAAAACAAAATGTCACTAAATATTTTAATTCTGTTGCTTATTAAGAAATAAAAAACTAAGAAATACTAAATAATTTTCTGTTTTTAGGATGATCCACTACATTTTATGTATGCTGAGCATCCACGTCGGTGGAATTAAAAATTTTAGCATTTAATATCTCAAAAAGCAATTTTGTCTATTTTAATATACATATTTCTTCCTCATATTTCTTATTTTTATCATCAGCCAAACACTTCATTTATTTTTATTAATTTCTTTCTCATATTCTCTCTCTTCCTCTCTGCCACGAAACCCAACTAAACAAAAATATAATATATTTTTTTATGCTCTCTTGCTATAATGTTCTAGTCTAGGCAGTTGAGACAAAAAAAGAAAAGAAAAGAAGAAAAAGAGAGGATAATTACACTTTGCCCACATGTGGTTTACCTCTAATTCGATGTGTCTATCCGTGGTTTAAAGTTTGAGACTTTGCCCACCTGTGGTTTATTTCATTTATGCTCCGTAACCCACCTCTGTTAAAAAGAAAGGTAAATATGTATTTTTGCACTATTCTTATGTCTCTCTCCTCCTAAAACATAAAAAACATAAAAATCAAGAGAAAACAAGATCAAAATGTGCTATTGGTAAAAAAAATTATGCAATTTCTTAGAACTTCAACTTGTATTTGAACCAATTATCTCAACCACAAGCAAACAACTATTCAGATTTAAATCCAAATTTTTACAGATGAATTCAAGAACAAATGAAACTTAAGAACAAATGAATTCAACCCAGGCATATATTTGAAACTTAAGAACAAATGTAAGAACAAATGAATTCAAATTAGGCATATATTTGAAACTTAAGTACTAATGAATTCAACCCAAGCACAAATGAGTCCCAAGACCCACAGCGAGCTGCTACCCACGGCCCCACGAACCCAGGCCCACCCACAGCACCACAACCCAATGCTGATGTCCACCATGACAACCCAAAATTAGTCATACTCCTCCACCGTGACCCCACCCACATCACCACCGTCACGTTCCTCAAAACCCAAACCCAAATTAGTCATGCTCCTCCTCCACAAATCAAAACCCAAACCCATAAATTGGCTTTGCCCGCGACGGATCGGAGATGTTGGAGGTGATGCAAACCTGATGATGGTATGAGTGATTGTGTATAGATAATTTGTGATGTGACATGCTATTATTGCTTATTGGTTTTAGAGAAAGGGGAAGTAAAGGGGATGAGCACTTGGGAGTCGGACTTGGGAGAGCGATAGAGGGAATGGGAGAGAGAAAGTAGCAAGAAATATTTTGGTGCCTTCACGGTTCCCATAGTGAAGATTAGGACAAAGTTTAGGTTGTTTGTGAAAATCCTTAGATTTTTTTGTTTTAATGCAATCATGTAACCTTATGACCTGCCGTCTTTGTAAATCACTTTTAATGCTTTCTTTATAGATTTCATTATTATCCAAAACACAATAAATCAATTGTGTAAAAATGCAGTTTTTATTTTTGGAAGAATGCTCAATTGAACTTGAAAGGAATGACTCACAAGGTGAATTGTAAACTCAAACAACAAAGTAACGCCACTTCCTATTACTCACTTTTCTTTCTTTTAATGTTAAAAGGTGAAAGACATGAGAGCTAAATTAATTTTATAAATATTAGTGGAACTTTGAGAATAACAATGTACTTTTCATTGTTGATTCCCGAAACAAATTGAAAATGTGAATTTTTCTTTCCGAAAATTGTATGATAATGTCATATTTTAAAAGAGTTGAAAAAAAAATTGCTGGATGCATTGACTCAATTGTATGATTGGTGTGTGGCAAATAATTCAAGCATTTGTGTGTACAGGATGAAAAGGCAAGTGAAGTGTGAAAAGGAAAGAGTTTGCTAATGAGGGGAATCATGAAGGTCATTGGTCATGCATTATTTGTCTCTCAATTTAGGAGACACTTGGTGGCAGAAGTACACTAATGGAAAGCAAGTTAGAGGTGGAAAGAAAAATGATTGATTAAGAGTTGTGAAGCAAGATACAATAAATGATATCTTGTGAAAGAAGAAATTATTAGATATTCCATCCTTTTCCAAGTAGCATGGAATGTTTTTTTTCCTGAAGCTTACGTTTACCTAATCTGCATTTAGCATTGACATCATGTTCTTATCCATTTTTTAGGTCTTTGTCATCAACTATTGCTTGGGCCTTCATTTTTGTGCAAATTGGTTTCGAATAGAGTTTTACTATGGGATTAATTATGGCTTGAGTTATGTAATAATAAATTTACTTTCATAAGCTAAACATGTTATGGCAAAATGCATTTTAATGAAAAATTATGTTGCGAAAACCATGAGTTTAGGGGATTGAAATTATTAGTAACCATGATAGCAAATCTCACGGTGAAGATTGGACTGTGAAGATGTCCTCTTAATATTAGATATTTTTTTATACAACCAGAAAATTAAGAAAAATATTAGATATTTTTTTTAACGAGTAAGGAGGGACAGTTTTACTGTTGGTTATATGTAGTGGTTTCAACTTTTGATTC
Source organism: Castanea mollissima (assembly GCA_014183005.1). Lineage (NCBI taxonomy): Eukaryota > Viridiplantae > Streptophyta > Magnoliopsida > Fagales > Fagaceae > Castanea > Castanea mollissima. The sequence goes on along the minus strand of JACAVU010000012.1, from coordinate 1,393,531 downwards.
TGCTACTTAGTTGTTGAGATTTTTTTTTTTTTTTTTGTGAGTAAGAACAAAATTATTTTTGTTTAGAATTTTTTAAAGGGAAGGGTTATTTATTTTGGATAAAATTAGTTAATTGAGCTTAATTTTGTTTTTAGTTTTACTGGTAATTTTTATTGTTGAGCTATTTTTTTTGGGCTTGTATATTTTGTTTTAGATTTTAGATCTATAAATTTTTTTATGGTCACTAAAATGAGGATTGCAAGTTTTTTTTTATTTATAAATTATTAATGTAATAAGTGATTAATGGTAAGTAAAAAAATGATGTGAGTGGTGTGTCCATATGTGAACCAATAAGAATTTTCTACCAAAATGGTGTTTAAAATGTTATAAAAAGTTTGTGAGTATAACATTACTCTTAAAAGAATCAATGATATTGTTAAAGGAAAATAAAAATTAATTTTATTGAACAAAATTACTAAAATTAGTACACATATATATAATAATATTTTTTTTAACAAAAATTTGGGGGCTAATTCAAGGGTAGCTCCATCCCTGAGTAATGTTACATCCATAACGTGTATATTTGTCAATTTTTATTTGTTGAAATTTGTTTTTATTGTGAAAAAAAGAAGAAGAAAGAAACCAGTAAAGGAAATGAAATAAATAAGATGGTGGTTTGATAAATAACAAAAAAAGGCCCCATGGGTGGTTTTGAATCTTTTGATAGTAATCAAACGGCTGTTAAGGCAAACAAATTTCACTTCAATCGTGGTGAAGGGCCACCAAGTTGACACTTGGCCTAGCTTCAGTGGAACTCTCCTCAATCCTCGTTAAAAAATTTATGTTTGTGCAAGTGGAATGAAGAGGCCATTTGACTGGTTCTTCTTCAGCTAAACTAAAAGTATCACTCCAAGCCAAAAATTTAAGGCAAGCTTTCAGATTTCAGCTACTTTCTCTTTTGAGTCTATTGGTTTTCTTAGCTAGCTTGGTTTGATAGTTGATACTAGTTTGTACATTTTTATAGCTACTCTTGGCAATAACTAATTAGTATAACATATTAAGGTTTTGCAATTTATGTTCTTTTTAACATTTGATTCCGAGCACAAATAACACAAACTGAGAGTTATGTCAATGTCAACATTGTGTGATGATGAACTAGGCTTAATACTCGAGCGGGTCCATGACCCATATGACAGAAAGTCGGTCTCTTTAGTTTGCAAACAATGGCTGAGAGTGGAGGGTCTTTCCCGCTTATCCATACGGGTTTTCGAACTCGATTCCCTTCGTTGGTTCCTACCCAGGTACCCAAATATAGTCACGTTTGAATGTTCAACACTAATCAATGATGATGAGCTTAAATTCTTGGCCAAAACATGTCCTAAGCTCGAGGTCCTTAACCTTAGTTTAGAACGCCCATTTCATGACGAGTTTACAACTGTTTTTGATAATGTTTGCGAAGATGGTTTGTGTGCTTTAGGAAATGGGTGTCACAAATTGTCGAAAGTTTTACTAAGGAGGAGGATTTGCTGGACTGTTGTTTCGCTTGTTAAGTTGGCAAAAAATTTGACAATTTTGGATTTGGCAAAGTGCTGTTTAGTTACAGATCAAGACCTTGAAGCGATTGGGGCATTGAATTCTATTACTATTTTGAATTTGGAAGGTTGTTCAATTACAGATGTTGGATTGGTTTCTTTGGCAACGGGGTCTTCATCGAGGTCGTTGAAAAAGTTGGTTCTTGAGGTATGTTATCAGATTACAGATTATGGGGTGTCAAGTTTGAGACAAATGTGTTGCTTGGAGGAGCTTAACATGGCAGATTGTGGCATGAAAGTTACGAATATTGGATGTGTGGAACTTGCTGCAATTCAAACTCTCAAGAGACTAAACTTGTCGTGGTTGTCAAATGTATCGGATCCTACACTTTTAGCACTAGCTGAGAACTGCCGGAATTTGAAGCAGGTTGATTTAACTGGTTGTGAGTTAATTACTGGAGCTGGAATTCGCGCTTTTGCAAATCATGGGTGTGTACAAGCTCTTGTGTTGAGTTATTGTCGCAATATTTCTGCTTATGATTTGGAACATTTAGCACTTGCATGCCGGTCATTAAAGTATGTTGTGCTAGATAGAGGATGGAAAGCGGCGATGCCTATGAAGATGGTAGAGAACATTAGCAGGTTCTGTGACATAATTTGTAGGCTTTAATGAACAATAAACATCAATTTGGCTGGCTTGGATTATATCCAGGCTAGTAACTGTATGTGTCATTTCTTGCTTCTTGATGTGTCAAATTGATGTTTACTATTTGATTTCTGTTGGTTGTGTCATGAAGGTAATGTAGCTGGCCAAATGGGCCCTTAGAAGTTAGTTCTGTGGTATTATTAGAAGCCAGGGCTCTCTCTAGTTCGTTTTAGGAGGCCCTTGGGTTAGGTAACCTCATCTGAGGTTCTTTTGTTCCTTTTTTTTTTTTTTTTTTTGAAAGTACGTTTTCTGCAATTAAACTTTCTATCAAGCAAAAAGATGTATTAGGAATTGCAAGCCAGGTGCTATTATCTTCTATGTCCTTTGATTCATAGGGCTTGATTTTGTATGAGCTATTTTATGTTATATATATAATTTTATAGTTGGGGGATTTGAACCTAGATGTCTTTGTTAGGAGGTGTCACTTGAGCTACAAGGTCTTGGCCTGTATGAGCTTTTGAGTAATGTGCATTTTATTGCCTTTTGTTCTAGGGACCAAATTTTTAATCTGAACCTACTAATAGTATAATACAACCTTTTTTGCACATTAAAGAATAGACAAAAAGGGAAGAGAGGGGGGGGGGGGGGGTTGGAGTTGTGCCCTGGGAAGGGGATGGTGGGAGCCTCCCTAGTGGGAGGTTAAAGAAAAATATCTCTCGCATTTTGTTCTACACAGGGTTTGTGAATAGTACAATTGTACAGGATACTGACTAGATGACTTCGAGGTTAAACATTTTTTCTATTTACAACACAATGAAGGTTCAAGGGAAGATATTAACCGAGAGTTCTAGCCAATAGGCCCAATACTATAGTCATTACAAACCCAAAATGTTCATGAACTTTTGGAGGCAAGAATGCAAGATTAGCTAGTTGTTGTGGTTCTTGCAGCCCAGCTTGATGCACGGCATGAATTATTTATCTTCTGTGCCAAGATGCTTTGATATTCTGCAACTAAGGACTCTGCTCTCCATTTGATGCATTTGTTGCCTTTGTTCATTTCCTCTATTTCCTTACTACTAATTAAAGTTGATAAAATGAAATGATGTTTAGGTGATTTGATTTCTAAAGAGCTTCTCTGATTGCTAAGCATCTCACCCCTAGTCTATCCTGCATCAATTCACTGAAACATCCTGCACAGTTTTTCTTTCCTTCCCTTGACTTTGCCACCATGGTAGTCTGCATAATCTTTGGTGTTTCTCTTTGCAACTCAGATTAACATTTTTTTTTTGAGAAACACTACTCAGATTAACTTGACTTGTGTTTGGATCTTCAAAGGCTCCAGTGTGTCTGAGTGGAAGAATGCTTTGACTGTTGAGCTTAAACAATTTGTTATGAGCATAATTTGTCTTGGTATAAATTTTAATTTTTATTGGGATTGGATGTATTGTGAATTAATGCTCTCATATGTATGTGTGACAGTGTGAGAGACATGAAACATCCTACTAATTAAATACTAAGCACCTGTAATTGGAGTAGCTCTCCCTGATTACTAGTAAATTAAATGCAGGATTTTCGTAGTTACAGGGTAGTTGCAAGTATAACTTGCAAATAGTGAAAAGCCAAACTCGCACCAGAACACCATGGTGCTTCTTGTAAGTTACATGGCCCATGTTATATAATTTATATATTTGAATCTATCAATCATTTGAGCAATATCATTATAATTATGTGTTAAGTTTTGATTATCATAATAATTTAATTATTTAAGAGAATGAGAAATTTAAAACTTAAAATTTTTATTTGTACCAAAAGAAATTAGGAATATATAATGAGAATATGGATGACTTCAAAAAAAGAATAATATCAATAAAAACACAAAAAATAATAAAATTATATACTTGTATTATTGGAGAGATATAAATTACTTTTAAAAATTATTTATTTTGTAAGGAGAACAAATTATTTAAGAATAAATTATATATTATACATGTAGGGATAAAGGGTGCAGAAAAATATATTGGACCGTGGGCTGCGTTCGAGGACATTAAGTTGTCTAAGAACAGGTGGACATTAAGTAGGACATACAAATTAGTAAGTTATGGAAGAAGTTTGGTCGTAAAAGATTGAGAGTGTAGTTCGAGGAGAAATACCTCATTTGCTAAGCAAAGTAAGGGTCAAAGGTTTGACCTTTCATTAAGAACAACATACCAGACGATCATACTGGTAAGGATAAGCATCTGAAGGAAAGAAGATAAAGGAAAACTAAGAAATATCTAGGAGAAAGTTGCTACCACCATATTGAATGCTTTGCAGCTAATTTTTGGCTGTATAAATGTGGAGGTGATACCTGAGTAGAGAGATGCAGCTTTACAGCTATCCATAAAGACTTCAAAAATGTGCTGATGGAAAATGGATCAAGACTATCAATTTGATCTACACGTGAAGGGCTAAGATGAAGAAAACATGGGAATATAAAAAAGGGAAACCCCATTATAGAAGGAGATCAGATAATCTAGAGGAAGAAAAATCACTATATACTCAAGAATTGTAATTATGTTTACATCTAAGAGAAATATATAAGAACTATTTTCCTCGAACCTTACCGATTAGGATTTTCTTTGCATTAAACTATTTACTCATATTTTCAAATGCCCTTTAGCCTACTGTGATTACTGTTCAACATTTTGGAGTTCAGATTCTAGTCCACTCTCTACAAATTTATTATTTTAGGGTCTTTGGGCCTTAGTCCTTTTCATCTTTGAGCTTTTCAAGCCAAATGTGCCCTTACAATACAATATCTCAAAATAATTATATATTTTCACCCACGACTCATAGTTTTACATCAAAAATAATTCAATAATTAATTATGTAAATATAAAATAATTAAAAATAAATGATGACAAATTGATGGATAATAAAAATAAAAATTTAACTAAAAAGATATCTAAAAAGTTTATATAAGTAAAGAAAAGATAAAGAAAAAGAAAAAAACAAAGAAAGATTGAAAGCAAAGAAAAGATAAAGAAAGAAACCATAAAGGACAAAAAAAAGAAAAAAAGAAAAAAAAGAATGATGTCGATTTGGAAATTAAAAAATAAAAAATAAAAAATAAAAACCGGGGACAATGACTCAATGAGTAATATAAATAATCAAACGGTTGGTTCCTCAAAATAATAATAATAATAATCAAACGGTTATAGTGAAGAGAAGAGCTGGATCAGATTTATGATGACTTCAAGGTTTGAAACTCTGACACTTAGCTTTGTGGACGAGGAGAGAGAGAAGAAGAAGCATTCTGATCTGACTTCTGAGTCCACCAACTGGTCCTTCTTCAGCTAAAGTATCACTCTGCCTCTGAGTCCAAGGCAACACTTTTAGGCAAGCTTTCAGATTTCAGATCCTTTGTTTTATACCATATAGTTTTGTGTTTGTGTTTGTGTTTGTGTTTGTATTAGTACGATTTTACATTTATTTTCAGTTTGTGTTTGCGTTTTTGTAAATTTTGATTCCAAACACAAACTGGGCTATGTCACAATTGGAAGATCATCAACTAGGCTTGATACTCGATTGGGTCAATGACCCACAGGACAGAAAGTCAGTCTCTCTCGTCTGTAAGCAATGGATGAGAGTGGAGGGTCTTACCCGGTTGTCCATACGGGTTTTCGAACCCGATTTCCTTTGTGGGTTCTTACCAAGATACCCAAATATATTCACATTTGAATGTTCAAGGTTGATCAACAATGACAACCTTAAATTGTTGTCCAAAACATGTCCCGAGATCAAGGTCCTCAACCTTAATTTAGAATGCCCAATTGAATTTTCTTCTGAAGAATATCTGTTGGCTTCTGATGATGTTGGGGACGATGGAGTATGTGCTTTAGCAAATGGGTGTCGTAAATTGTCAAAAGTTTCACTGAGGACGAGGAAGAACATGGGCAATGTTGGACTTGTTTCACTTATTAAGTTGGCACAAAATTTGACCAATTTGGATTTGGGTTGGTGCAATAAGATTACAGATCAAGCCCTTGAAGCCATTGGGGCAGCAAATTCTATTACCATTTTGAATTTGGAAGGTTGTTCGTTAATTACAGATGTTGGATTGGCTTATTTAGCAAAAGGGGCTTTGTCAAGGTCTTTGAAAAAGTTGGTTCTCGAGGGTTGTTATCAAATTACAGATAATGGGGTGTTGCTTTTGCGGCAAATGTGTTGCTTGGAGGAGCTAAACATCGCATATTGTGGGCGTAAAGTTACAGATATTGGATGTATGGAAATTGCTGCAATTCAAACTCTCAAGATACTAAATTTGTCATGGTTGGATACTATATCGGATCCTACACTTATTGCACTTGCTGAGAACTGCCAGAATTTGATGCTGGTTGATTTAACAGGTTGTAAGTTAATTACTGGAGCTGGAATTCGAGCTTTTACAGATCATGGGTGTGTCGAAACTCTTGTGTTGCTTTTTTGTTACAAAATTTCTGGTAATGATTTGGAACATTTAGCGCTTGGATGCCACTCTCTGAAGTACGTTGTGCTTGATAAAGGAAGTAAAACGAGGATACCTATGATGATGCAACAGAATATTAGCAGGTTCTATCGCTTAATTTGGAAGTGATTTGATGAACAAAGAAATATCAATTTGGTTGGCTTGGATGTGGTAAATAATTCCAAGCCAACATGCTACTTTCTTCTGCGTACTTTAATTCATTGGGCATAATTCTGTTTAAGCTTTTAAGTAATGTACATTTTATCTCAGTGACAAAATCATCAAACAGCTTTGAGTAAGTTTATCCTTCTTGGAGCTTTAAGGTTCTTAGAGCTTAAACAATTTGTTCTGATTAGTAGGTCTTGGCATAGATTTCAATTTTTATTGAGATTGGATGAACAGTGAATTACTGCTCTCATATATATGTAAGACATGATTTTTTTCCCTCTACTAATTAAATATTAAGCACCTGTAATAAAGGTAGCTCTAGCTGATTGCAAGTAAATTAAATGCAGGATGCTCATGGTAATATGCTAGTTCGAGTATAACTTGCAGTAGTGAAAAGCAACATTCGCATCAAAACAATACTTTGTTTCTTCTTTTAAATTACGTGGCCTTAAGTTCTGTACTTAATAGAACGAGGTACTATCTGTTCTTTACTTTCAAATTTAAACTTCTGAATTATGTTTATTTTTATATAGGCATGAAATAATATTCCAGCCTGGACTTCTTAGTCCATTTTTACTGTAGTAGTTGTCATTTGACATATGATTTAATTGGGTGAGGTTATTCTGCATATCAAACTGCTTGACCATTCATGTTAAACCTGTTGCCGCTTTCATTGATCCTTAAATCTTTTCTAAGCTGTTGCAGCTAAAGAATTTTCCATCTAATATGAAGAATCTCACCGAAAATGACCAGGCTTATCCCTGATTTTTCTACCCCAAACCCATCAAAGCTGATACATGGATTGAAAACTTTAGTGCCGATTATATGAAGAATCTTGTTCGCAGACTTGGTATAGGGACAGATTTCTGTCCCATTTCTATTTGCAATAATATTAGTTAGTTAACGCTGCATGAATAGGGCTCAATTTTGTTTCAGACAATAGAAGATAAATAAAAATTGCTGTAATTCTGTCAAATTTAGCATTGCAATAATATCTATTGGTTAACGCTGCTCAAATATGTGGAGTCAGTTTTGTTGTATACAATAGAAAAGAAAGGTTAATTTAGCTTTGTACCAGGGCGCTGGTTAGAAAATGCTGAATTCTCCATCTCATGTTACTCAATAAATTATCATTGATCAATCAATTTATCTGGGATCATGTAGTCTCATACATCAGTATAATTATCTGGGATTGTTGTGAGGAGCAATTAGTGTGTATGCCAAACTAATAGAAGTATTTCAACGTCCACTTTCATTGTGGTGGGCTTGTTCGGTTCCTTCTACATATTAGGCGCATGGCCTGGTTGTTTTTTCCATCTAAGTTAAGAAGGTTTTTCAACAAAGTTTCACAAATGAAAATTATGCAATAGCTTAAACTTAAAGATGTAAGAATGGAATGTGAGACGTGAAGATGATGCCCCAATGATTTTTGAGGATATCTAAGAAACGTGGAAATATCAAGAAGGGGCATCCAAGTGGTTTCATATATGAACATGTTCATGGGAAAGGTGAGGTGAGTAGCCAGCGAAGTCCCACTTACCTCAATGTGCAAGCTAAATAAGCAAAATTTACCATGCACTTGTTTTGTCGCCAAGTTCCTTGTAGCCTAGGACAAAGTAACATAATATTTAATAAGAAAACATATATTTCTACACCTATACGATCGGTTAACATAAGAAATACTAGCAAGATCCTTACGTTAATCCTAAGATAAATTTAGATTGATTCTAACATTTGGTCATCTCACCCAAATAGATGTTCAAACTTGTGAATTTGTATCTTAATTTGATAAGTGCACTAAGGGCACCTTCAATTTACATAAAAATATTAAGATTGCAAAAGCCTCAAATTTGGCGTAAATTCAAATCTTAGCAATTTTTATTCTTCCATTATTCGTAAACCTATAATAATTCAAAATAAAACATTACTATTGTTTTTCCATTAATAATGATTCTCTTGAATACTTTTGGCATGTCATATTCACCTAAAGGCCTTTACTTGTCACCTTTATTAGCCTTATCTATACTGATGCTGCTGGTTGTTTTTGTTTGGCACAACATGCCAAACCACTTTTGGCTCCAAAGCCAACTGATTCCTTCCGAATTTGGCGCTATTGTTGCTCCTGATACCCATCACGGGTCCTGTTATGAATAGAAAAAATGTTACTATTCACTTTTGTCTATTGCTTTATTTACCTATATAAGGGGGTTGTCTCTTATTGTTAAACTCAGAATTCTCTCTTAGGATCTCCTTTAGAACTCTCTCTAGGACTTCCCTTAGATAAGAATATCTCACTATTTTCACAAAACTTGTAACTAGAACCAGGATTAGTTTTCAAGTAAATGAGAGATAGTGAACAATATTTATAACAACCAATAATTTTATCCTTGGGCAAACTTGTAAAGCTCCACTCATATATATTAAAACCTTAAGCTTTTAGTCCTTTTTTTCCTATTTGTGTCCTTGAGCGAAACTCACATTTGTTCATCCCACTCTCTATACAAATATCTATTGTTTTGGATCAGGTTTAGAAAATCCAACATCACTGTTTTTGGTGGGCTTGGGCTGTCTAATTTCGTGCTCTTATAGTAAATTTTGAATGATAGGTAAAATAAGCCGTGTTAGTAATAGACCCAAATGACTGATATATTATAATTTATTGTAAACTTGTCATGAATTTAACATTTCTCATTTATTAATCACAAAATAGAAATAACAAAATATAACTAAACAATGTAATCACAAAAAAGCAAAAAAAGAAAAGAAAAGAATATTACAATATCAAAGGCAACAAAACATTAAACAGCATTCTTCTTTCTTTTTTTTTTTTTTTTTTTTTTAATATTTATTTATTTTAATGTGTGGTTAAAATTTGTTTTTTAAGAAAGGAGAAAAGCGAAAAAAAAAAAAAATGATGAAGATTTGGTAAATACCAACCACAAAAAAGAAAAGAAAAAAAAAGCGTGAAGCTCTCTTCAATGACAAATTTGCTTTGTGAACGAGAAGAGAAGAAGCGATCTAACCCCATCCACCAGTTCTTCTTCAAAATCGCATCTTGGCAACGTAAAGGCTTCTTGGTCAGCCATCTGGGTTTGCATAACTTGCTTCTTTTTTTTCTTAAAAAAAAAAACTAGTACATTTGTAGCTAAACATTATTGATTTACATTTCGTATTTCATTTGCGTATGTGTTTCTTTTAAATTTTGATTCCGAGAACAAAGAAGAAAGATCACAATTTGGGTCATGTCACAATTGGGAGATGATGAAATAGGATCGATACTCGAGTGGGTCCATAACCCAGATGACAGAAACTCATTCTCTCTTGTCTGCAAGCAATGGAAGAGAATGGAGGGTCTTACCCGCTTATCCATTCGGGTTTTCGAACCCGATTCCCTTTCTGGGTTCTTACCAAGATTCCCAAACCTTGTCACGTTTGAATGTTCAAAACCCATCACAGATGATGACCTTAAATTCGTGGCCAAAACATGTCCCAAAGTCAAGGTCCTCAACCTTAATTTGAAACGCACACCGTACGATGAATCTATACCGGTCCGTGATGATGTTGGGGACGATGGTCTGTGTGCTTTAGCAAATGGGTGTCGCAAGTTGTCGAAAGTTTTACTAAGGAGGAGGAAGAATGTTGGGAATGTTGGAGTTGTTTTGCTTATTAAGTTGGCACAAAATTTGACCAATTTGGATTTGGCTTGGTGCAATAAGATCACGGATCAAGCTCTTGAAGCGATTGGTGCAGCAAATTCTATTGCTTCTTTGAATTTGGAAGGGTGTTCGTTAATTACGGATGTTGGATTGGCTTCATTGGCAACAGGGGCTTCGTCGAGGTCTTTGAAAAAGTTGGTTCTTGCGGAATGTGATCAAATTTCAGATTATGGGGTATCACTTTTGCGGCAAATGTGTTACTTGGAGGAGCTAAACATGGCAGAATGTGGGCCGAAAGTTACGGATGTTGGATGTGTGGCAATTGCTACAATTCAAACTCTCAAGAAACTGAATTTGTCGTGGTTGATTAATGTATCGGATCCTACACTTGTAGCACTAGCTGAGAACTGCCGGAATATGAAGCAGGTTAATTTAACGGGTTGCGAGTTAATTACTGGGGCTGGAATTCGTGCTTTTGCAAAGCATGAGTGTGTAGAAGGTCTTATGTTGGTTTCTTGTTACAATATTTCTGGTTCTGATTTGGAACAGTTAACACTTGGATGCTGCTCTTTGAAGTATGTTGTGCTAAATAAAGGACAGAGAATGTGGATACCTATGGTGATGCAACGGAATATTAGCAGATTCTATGACTTAATTTGGATGTAATTGATGAGTAAAGAAACATCAATTTTATCTCCAGGCTATCGACAGTTTGTGTTATTTCTTGCTTTTTGATGTGGTGAGTAATTGCAAGCCATATGCTATTTTCTTCTGTGCTCTTTAATTCATTAGGCATACTTCTGTTAAGCTTTTAAGTAATGCACATTTTTGCTAAACAAGCTTGGTGTTTAATTCAGGACACTCACTCTTTGTTCTATTGGGTATATAAATCAAGATATTTTCCAAATTTCTCTTTTATGGATGCAGAGATGGGCAACAATCCTTCATATGTGTGGAGAAGTCTTTTAGCAGCTAGAGATATTATTGAAGAAGGCAGGTAGGGGATAGAAGGTACATTGAAGTTTCAATGCATAAATGGTTGAAAAATGTATGGGCCCATAGAAGGTACATTGAAGTTTCAATGTTTGGGCCCATATAAGGACATTCCCAATGGGATAGAAGGTAATTGAAGTTTCAATGCATAAATGCTTACCAGAAGGCTGTGGAGTTTGAATGTACCACCGAAAGTATGTATGTTTGTATGGAGTGCATGTTCAAATATTTTGCCTACTAGGGACAACTTGCATTGCCGAAAGGCAGAAATTGATATACAGTGTGAGTTCTGCTGTCAACAAGTGGAGTCTGCTGCACACTTGCTTTGGGAATGTCCTTTTGCAAGAAATGTATGGGCCCTTTGCTGAGGAAAAATTCAGAAACGCCCTAACAATGCTCAAGATATTTTCATGTTATTTCGTTGGTTGATGGATAAACTTTCACAGCAGGAATTGGAAAGAGGGGCGGTAATTGCTTGGGCAATTTGGAATGCTCGAAATAAATTTTATTTTGAACATATCCAAACTCACCCCAAGTCTATATTTGATGAAGCAATTGGATTTCTGCAGGGATGTCAAAGATTGGTAGCTGCTCAAATAGATAGTTGCATGGTCTACTTGTGTAGTTCTTTGTGGGTTTTTTTTTGTTTTAATTTGGTAATGTATGTCAATGGCCTCTGTGTTGTATTTTTTGCATATTTGCTGGACCGAGAACTAGCTCCTGCACTGTGTATTGTAATGGTCATGGGCTGTTTATGGCTCTGGCTGTTTGTATCTTCTGCAGAATTGTCACATCCTTGTGTTTTTCTGCATAATTGTCTGGTATGCAGATGGCCTTGTATTTTGTAATGGTCATGGTCATGTTTTTTTTTTTTTTGCATTGTGTGCTGTTGTATTTTCTGCAGAATTGCAGGAATGAGAACCAGCTTCTGCTAGCCATGGCCTTGTGTTTTGTTTCTGCATAATTGTCTGGTTTGCAGACCAGCTGTTGCTTCCCCTGATGGCCTTGTGCTATTGTAATGGCCAGGGTGGCCTTGATGTACTGTAATAGTTAAAGTTGTCACATGTCATGTATATTTATCATCAATAAAATTTCCACCTTTTACCTCAAAAAAAAAAGAAAAAGAAAAAGTGATGTGCATTTTTGTGCCTTTTGTTCTATACGCTTAAATTTTTATCTAAACCAATTAATTGTCTAACTAAACCTTTTCTGCACATATAATTAAACAGCTTTGAGGAAGTTTATGCCTTTCCATTATCAAAGTCACAAAATAATTAAACAGCTTTGAGGAAATTTATCTTGGCATCTATTTAATGCAGGGTTTGAGAATGGTTCAGTTACACCGGCTACTGACAAGATTATATTGAGCTTAAACAGTTTATTATAAGCATTGGTAGGTCTTGATATAAATTTCAATTTTTGTTGAGATTGGATGTATCTGTGAATTAGTGCCCTTATATGTGTATAATGTGTGTGCGTGTGTGGGAGATGATTTGTTTTTCTTACTAGTTAAATACAAAGAACCTGCAATAAGAGTAGCTCTCCCTGATTGCAAGTAAATTGAAATGCTGGATGTTCATGGTAAAATGGTGGTTCTAAGTATAACTTGCACTGGTGAAAAGCCGCATTGGCACCTGAACAACGCTTTGTCTCTTCTATTAAATTACATGGCGTTAAGTGCTGCCCTTAATAGAATGAGGTTTAATTATTGGAATCTGTTCTCTACTTTCAATGAGGAACTTCTGAATTTATGTTTACATTCTTTTGTGGACTTCTTAGTCCATTTTGGTAGTTGTCATTTAACATATCTTTTGCATGGGTAAGATTATTCTGCATATCTACACTGCCTGATTGTTCATGTTTCCCTCTTGCAAATTTTTATTGGCCCTTCAATCTCTTCTAAGCTGTTACGGATCATGCTATCTCCTACATCAGTATAATTATCAGGATCTGTGAAGAGAAATCAGTGTGTATCCCGAGCTAATATGGGCAATCCAATGTGCTTAAGGAAAATTGAAGTTGCAAGAAAAATAGTTGGCAAGTGGCATGCTGTTATGTCTGATGACTTTGTTCATATTCATGGAACTTTGACTAATGTAGCTTTTGATCGAGGCTGATAGATTTTAATGTCATATCATTTTTTTTTAGTATACGTACACAACATTTTTATAATGCTTTCCTCACAAATCTTAAGCAGCAGATTGTTATGAGTTTTTAATTTGAATTTACCATTGAAATTACTTTCTTACTCACTAATAATAGAAAGTAACAACCAATCACCTAAAAGTTGTTGTGAAAGTGTTGTGGACGTAACATTTTTTATTTTTTTTTGGTGTCAAGTAAGTTAATTCAATGCAAATATATGAGTTCAATATAAATGAACTATAAAGAACCGAATCATGTATCTAATTCTATATCTAAAATTAGAAGAAAATAGAGTTTGAAAGAGTTTGCTTTCCAATGCCATTTGTTTGTCTAGCTAAAAATAATTCAAATTTATTAACTTTTCAAATAACACTGTGTATAGTTTGATGCCCCTTTTTTCTCTTCTCCCTTGTACAAGTGATTTACATTAATAAAGTCTACAATCATTTCTGCTAAAAAAAAAAAAAAAGTATGTATAGTTTATTACTTATTAGTGAGAAACTTAAATAAGTATATGATATATGTGTGTGCTTATTATTCAACGAAGGATTTTACTTATGTGTATTTCTAACAATAATGACTTATGAGAAGAAATCCATTTCCAAGACCAAAAAAGAAGAAAAAGAAAAAAGAAATTCCATTTACAAATGTTTGCCTAGTTGCTGCATATCTCCTCGGCCCCTCCTACAAATAAAATAATAAAGGAAGAAAAATAAACTTTTTGATTTCTGTTTTTGAGAAGAAAGATAGTTTGTTAATTTTATTGAGATTAAATTCAATCTGGACGGAGCCTAAAAGACTAGCAACTCGACACACTAGATTTTTTATGCAATGTTGGGCCAAATTTTAATTTTTAGGGAGACCGGTGTACGTTACTGGCTCTCCAAACAAAATAGTTAAAACTTTGTTTAATTGCCATGTAGCGTCTCTAAACAAAAAGTTTCCACAAGCTCCAAATGTTATAGAGGAGCAATCATCTCAAAAGAAATATTTAATAATAACAACTTAATAATCACCTCCTCTTTATACAGAGTATTTACAGCAAAAGCCATTTACATTTCCTAAATTGTATTTAGGATCAAGGCCAAATATTTTTTTTAAAATTCAGTGAGGTGTAAATTACATACTTATCTATTAATAAAATGATGCATTTTTACATTGTAGTTTCTTATTTGTCCCGTTTAATAAAATAAGTGAAAAATTCATATAAAATCCTTGATCTAGAAGGATAAATGACTAGTTAAAACACACATTCTAATAGGCACTTAACATTACTTCCCCCATTCACATGCGTCTCGACTTGAGCCAAACAAACGAGGCCCCTCCTGAAGCCTCAATCTCTCTCTCTCTCCCTCTCTCAACTAAATCTCTCTCCAACATCTTGAGAAAAATAATTTAAAAATTTGAATCCAAATATTCAACATAAGAATTCACTTTTGTAAAACAAAAGAAAAAATAATCATAAATCTTTAAGATCCAGATTCTGATCAAATTAATGTTTAAATAATTTCGCTATTAGCAATAAATTGCCTCTTTCGGTCTCTTTTTAATTATGTACGAATTTTTTTTTTTAAAATAATTATAATATGCTGTTAGTCCCGCAATTTGGATATTTTTTCTCTTAGATCCCAAGTAATTTGTACATGAGAAAGTGCCAATCCATTTAGAAGGCGCAAAATAAATTCACACAAATATGTGCAAAATACCAAATTTAAAGTTACTTGGGGTCTGTCAAGTTTTGGGCTGCTGTCACGTACAAAAAAAAAAAAAAAAAAAACAGTTAGGCAGTTGAATAAACTGAGTTTGGACATAGCTTCAAAGTTAAAGTATAAAAGGCATTGAGATCCAAACCACCGAGAAGAAAAACAAAAAGAGAGAGAAATCCAAATCCTCTGTTTTTGTTTATTGCTCCTGCGCTTACACCATGAATCTCTCCCCAATAACCTCGACCCCTTCTTTTCCTCCCAACTCCAAGGGGCCCAACACCCCATTTCTACTAATAGTCCTAACAATACTATTGGTCATTTGTGTTGTTTTGATCATTTGCATGGGTTTCGAATCTTTCCAAGAATCTAATACCTATCAACAAGTACATAGGCAAGAAGTGCCGGCACTGGAAATGCGTCAAATTTTTGGTGGAGTTGATCCTCATTTACGTGACAACATACCCAACTTCGTCTACCAACCTGGCATCAGTGGCATTGTTCCCTTCGAAGAAAGAAAGTGTGCATGGTGCCAAGAAGAGTTCACTAATGGAGACCGACTCTCATCCTTACCATCTTGTGGCCATGTGTTCCACTCCGACTGCATAGGTGAGTACATGCTCCGCAGGAATACCTGTCCTTTTTGCCGTCAGCCTATTGCCCTTCCAGCGGTCCAAGATTGAATCTTAATTGTTCCATCATTCTTGATCTTGATTATCCATCATCATTTGGGTTTTTCAGTATGTGAATCTAGTTTGTACATCATGATTAATTTGTAGGATAGGTACGTACGTACAACAGATTAATGGCTTGATTTCTTGTAGCTACTTGGAAAAAAAATACATTTAATTCCACTGTAGTATAGGATTCTTTTTCCACGTCTTTATGAGAAATTGTTTCTGTTTTCTAATGTTTCTGTAAGTGTCTTTGAAGCAGCTGAGTTCTTGCTGAAATTGGATTAATTAGACTGAAGTTTACGTAGGAAAGTTAAATACAATGAATGAAGTTTTCTTTTGGAAATGGCAATGTTGAAGAATTGTTCATCCCGTTAGTTTTTCTTTTGTATGTGCTTTACAATGATTTCTTGAATATCTTGATGTATCTGTGTCCATATTATTGGGTCGAATGTGGCTAGTTACCATAAATGATGGGTATATTTACAGTGGTTTCTCCAATATCTTGATTTTTATCCATATTATTGTGTGTGGAACATTGTTGCTTATAGATATGGGAGGGACATGCATGGATTTGTGGCAGCCAGCCAGAACTGCAGATTTCTTAGTTAGAGGGCTTACAAGTTTCACCACCAAACGTACGCCAAAGACTTTTTCTTTTGGGCAGCTTTCTAATTCCATCTCTTCTCTCAAAACAAATCAAAAGTAAAAATATATATGATGAAACTCTAAATTTTAATATTGTGGTGTGTTGTTTTTGCGTTAAATATTATATAGGTTGGTTAAGAGCGTTTTAATTTAATGACATTGTTTGTATTCCTTTATTAAAAGAGACATGTTTCAAATCCTTCCTTTGGCATCTATAAATTATAAAGAATGTAATATTATATATGATGAGATCTTTAAAGGCCAAAATGAAGTCCATAGACTACAAAGCATTTTCAAAAATTTCATTAATAGGGTTTTATAGCCAAATTCTAGGTACGGGCATAAAGGTGAGCATTGGTTGGTTGGATTGGGTTTGAGGTGTTTCTCAACCCTATCCAACTTTTTTCGTTTAAGAAATCTTCAACCAAAACCCAACCCATATGGATTGAGTTGGTTTTGGTTAACTTGTTGGGTTGTGACCATTTTATCAAGGCTAGTAAGAAAATTGATTATATTATTCAATATATGAACATACTACACAATTGGACGTATTATTATAGTTTTTAAAACTTAAATCTCAGATCCTATTAAAAAAATTCTAAAAAAAAGAAAGAAAGATTCAAATAAAAAATTTAAAATAAGACCACAAATATCCATAATAAGTCAAATAATCAAACTTATAATACATACATACATATATATATATATATATATATATATATATATATATATTAAAATTATTAATAGCATGGGTTGGATTAGATTAGTTGAATGAAAATCTTGTTAATCCAAACATGACCTAACCTTAGCATTAAAAAATAACCTTAATCCATCAACCCACCATAAAACCAACCCCTAAAGATCAAGTTGGGTTTGTGGGGTGAATGTACACCCTTAATTCTATCTAGCCCCCCTCTTAAATATTGCTCCAACAAGCTAGCCTAGCTAGCTTTGAGCTAGCTAAATTGTTTAATAGTTACAGTTACTTATTATACTAATCACAATGATTTAGTAAAAACTTTTCTAGAAGGTCATTTGTCTATTTTAGCTACCTATCTTTTTAAATACACATATCATCAAACTCTTTATTTAGAGATGGGTTCAAATTGCACCTAGTCTTACAAAATTTAAAGACAATCAAAGATTAATCGTCATGTAATTAATCAATTTTTTAAATTTAAGTTTTTGTAGTTAAAAATAATGCATAAAAGATGATGTTAGAGATGTATTTGATGTAATTGACTAATCCTTTAACAAAACGCACTTTATTTGTAATTGGGTAGATCTAGGATGGTTTAAGCTTTAAGAAACATGTTGTTCAAGTCAAGTGTTAAAACCATACAAATCTGTCTAAGAAATTAGTAAGAAGTACTGTTCATTAAAGCTCGACAGATGTCTTGACGGAAGCCTATCTATTGAGGATTAATGTTGAAGCTCGACATAAGCTCGACACAAGCTGTATATATCGAGAATTACAAAATTAAAATTTCCAGATCTGATTATAAGCATATTCTTTTGTAACCGGAAACCTAATTTTTCCTAGTTCTTCTTTCTCTTGAAGAAGCTGCTGTGTCTGTACACTATTAGGTTTTGTGACTAAGGAGCTTTATGATCTTCATCGTGTGATGAACTAAAGAACTTTTCAGCCAACATCCTTCTCAAGTTGGTGATTAAGTCGTATACTAGGATCCGCGCATCTATTGGTCAGTCACGTACTAGGAGCTGTGCATTAAAGGAAGAGATTGTCACTACAGAACAAGTCCAATTATGTATTGGGGTAAGGGTTCAACTGTAGGTTGGTATAAGGTACTCGAATTCCTTTACTTGTAACCGCTTGTTGTGATAATAGTGAATCCTCGAGAGTGGTGACCTTAAAATCACCCAGTGGGGTTTTTGCCTTGGAGGTTTTTCCCATTCGTAAACAAATCGCCTTGTCAACTTTATTTTTCGCTGTATTTTATTTTAGTTGGTGATTTGTTTGTGCTGCCACATTGCATGTTAATTTGATAAATTAATAAACTTGGCTAATTAATCAATTAATTCATTATAAGGGGTCAATACATTCTTGGCCT
The DNA here is from genome assembly GCA_014183005.1 of Castanea mollissima. Lineage (NCBI taxonomy): Eukaryota > Viridiplantae > Streptophyta > Magnoliopsida > Fagales > Fagaceae > Castanea > Castanea mollissima. The sequence goes on along the minus strand of JACAVU010000012.1, from coordinate 1,374,829 downwards.
ATCAGAAATCACCTAATCTAAATCCAAATTTATCATAAAAACATAAATCTCAAACTCATAATATCTAAAATCTAAGCATAGCATTTATTGTTGCTACACTTTTATTAAACCATATTAATGTAACATTTCAGTCCACTTTGTTATGACTAAATTTAAGTAAAAGTCTTTCTATAAATATACAAATGTAATCTTTACGGCAGTTATTCATTTGTTTTAACATCGTTACTTTTGAATGAATTGCTTGAAGTTAATTATACATTTAAGAAAAATAAATAAATATATACATATATGTGTGTATGTATGTATAATTTTTATTTAAATAAATTATTCAAATTATTCATTCACTTAAAAGAGACTATCATCATAATCAAAACTCATATTAAACTTACACTGAATATGTATAATTTTTTCTCTAAATCTTATTCGAGAGAGTGAAAGAGACAGAGACAAAGACAGAGATAAAGAGAGACTGCTTGTGATGGAAAACTAAAAAATACAACACCAAATCGTATGAACCCAATACAGAGTTTTAAAAAAACACAACGATTCATCAATATAAAGTAGAGTTGCAATGAAAAATAAAAAATCAAGAGAAAGAGAATAACCACTTTTTCAAGAGAGAATGTCAGAGAGAATAATAAGAAATATATAGAAAACAATATAAGAAGAAAAAAAGTATAAAAAAAGTATAGTGATAAACACCAATTTATCCAAGTCATGTTATATAATAAAATAACATTATATTCTACTATCTTTATAATGCAATATGATAACATCTATAATATCAAAGAGAATAAAGAATATAGCAACTTAAAAACAAAAAACATAATCACATCAACCCAAAGTAGCGTTCCAAATAATACAAAATTCATCAACCTAAAGTAGAGATGCAAGAAAAATATAATAAAATCCACCAAATATGAGAGAGAGAGAGAGAGAGAGAGAGAGAGAGAGAGAGAAATAACATTTTGTGTGTGAAAAAACAATAAATAGAATGGAAAAGAGAATTGTAAATTTATTGCAAGAGGAGGGAAATAAGAAAAGCAAAAAAATAAAAGAAGATAAACAACACCACTACAAATAACAGTAATTTTATAACCAAACAATCATGAGCATAACACCAAACAAAACACAAACTATATGAGGAGAACTTAGGATTTGAGTTTTATTTAGGAAGAGGGGCAAAAAAGTAAATAAAAATTTTATAATATATTTTTTAAAATTAAATATATATTAAATATACATGAGTCAGGTCAGGTTAGGCAGATTTATGAATCTTATGACCTGAACCCAACCTGACCCACTATTGAAAAAATTTCATAACCCAACCCAACCCACTAACCCTTAAAAATCGACCCAACCCGATGGGTTAAGTTCGATTAGGCCGGTTTTGGCAGGTTAGTAAGTTCGTTGCACACCCCTAGGCATATTTAACAAAATAAAAAAAAAATAAAAAAAAAAGATTTGTTTAAATCTACTTTTTAATAGTTTTTTTCGTGCATCACATAGATTAGCAACTAGCCAACTAATATTAAAATAAATTATTTTAACAACTTATTATAACCATCGGCTATTTATTTTTTATTTCAATTAGAGTTTAAAATTATACAATCTTTTGATTGCACTGTATTACTGTTACCACTTCACTCGATGCTTCACCAAATTCTTCAAGCCTATGAAAACTATCATTACTAAATGAAAACTCATTTAGTGTATAAAACTCTCGATCGATCGAATGCTCTTTTCAATTGATCAAATACGAATCGAGCATTGATCGAAACAGGGATAGACTCCAGGATAGATTTCCTTACCATTTCGGTCGATCGAGCAAAAGTTTCGACTGATCGAAAATACTGAATTTCGAATTTTCACTTAGAAAATTTTAGAACTTAAATTTTCACTTTATCGGGTAACAATACTCCAAACTCAAACATTGTTATTACAATCTATCCATGTATATATATAGAGTAATGTTACAGCCAAAAACTATTTTACAATATTTTTACAAAATATTGATCTAGCCAACCTCTTATTGGTTTTCATCTAGGTCCACCACTAATATCACTTTTTCATTTAATAATAATCACTCACCACATAAGTAGTTTGTAAAATTTTTTGTAAAATAATTTGTGTCTCTAGCATTATTCATACTTGTATATACAACACTATGTTTCAATCTTCTTACATTTAGATTTAGGTGTTTTTATAAAGATTAGCCTTGGTTTAAGTAACACTAGCGTAATCAATATTTAAAAAAAAAAAAAAAAATTAAAAAGTCACTATTTGATTCATAAATCTGGGTCAACATATGCTAGTTGGTAAATCACATAAGTGTACGTATTGGTATTTGTATATATATAGTTGGATTGGGTGATATTTCAAAGGTTTTTCATTCTGTATTTTAGCATTTTAAAATTAAAAACACTCACGTTATATTGCTCAATAAAATATCCTTAAATCCACGAGATGCTGGAAATATGTTGTTGTCTAGCTAATGAACCAGCTCTATAATGTAATTATATGTTCACCAATATTCATACTAAATTACTAATGAGTATGAAGTATTTATAAAATTCCAAAATCGTACATAGATTGAAGGTCTCCTAGTTTTGTTTGTATTTGATGCTCATGATTCTCAATAAGTCATCGATTATGTTCTCTGCACATGTATTAATGAAATTTTTTTTAAAATAATCAATTTGGGATTATAAAGTGTAGTAGCACATCAATTGGAATCAATTTTGGACTTTTGAATCAATCCTTGAAGGTGCTTTCATTGACTGAATAAAATATGATCCATTTTATAAATTATAAAAATGTGTAGATCACTCCATCACGTTGGAGATGACACAACTCTTTGATCTACAAAATTTGGGCATATTTCTCATCACAAGGTAAAGCTCAATGTCAATGACATTCTATATATAGCACTCCTAGAACACTCATATATGCACAACACAAAAGCTCAATCAATATCCCTCTAATATTTGCCATTTCTATTTCCTTGATCATTTTCAAACTCTCCTAGCTAGTTAATCACTATGGGTGTTATCACTTATGATTCTGAGGTTACCTCCCCAATCCCACCAGCTAGGTTGTTCAAGGCCTTTGTTCTTGATGCTGACAACCTCATCCCCAAGATTTCACCACACACTATTAAGAGCACTGAAATTCTTGAAGGAAATGGAGGCCCGGGAACCATTAAAAAGGTCACATTCCATGAAGGCGAGTATATATATACTAATTTTTCACCCAATATTTTTTTAGCATTGTAAAAGTGCTTATCTTACTTTTGGTATATGTTACCAATTTTTTTGGTCCTCCAATGCAAGAAAATGCTTGTCAAATACAAACAAAATGATGCTCAAGTTTTTTCTTTAATGACATGGTTTAAAAGATTAAATTTTATATTTGCTACTAACCTTTAACCTTTATTTCAAAATTTTCCTTACACTTTAGATTGTTTCAATTTAATCCCTATACCTTAAAATTTGTTTCAAAAAAATCCTTATTGTTATGTGATAGATGGAAAATATGACATGGTAAGCAGAGTTCATGCGATGCGATATGCTCCACATCATTAAAGTGGCCTCCATGTCATGAATTCATTTGCTACATTAGAAATTTTCATTTATCGGATAATGATAAAAACATTTTAAAAATATCTTACAATATAAAGAAATTTTTGAAAAAAAAAAAAATTAAGTCAAGCATTGAGGGCAAACAAAATGTACAATGTAACTTTCAGCTTTATGTGTGTGTGCCAGTGTAATCGATACCATGCCACTACCGGTCGTACCGGCCAATATGTACCGTATCAGTACGTATACCGGTATTGAAATACCAACGTTTCGTACCGATTTAAATACTGGCCGTACCAGCCATATACCGGCCATATCGGCCGATTTCAGGCAATACCGGCCGGTACTAAAAAAAAAAAAAGCTATTTTTTTTTTAGTTTTGTAATTTTTGAATTTTTGTAAAGGCAGAATAATAACTTATTTGCATTAATTTATTAATATTTTTTTTTTAGTATGCAATAAATAATTAAGCTTTTTATTTTTTATATTGTGTTTTTTTTTTCTTTTAATTGATGCTAAAGTCTAAAACCATGAATAATTTGTTCTAAATTGAGGTAATGTCTTATGGTAAACTTTTATATTCATTATAATATACACACACACACACACACACACACATATATATATATATATATATATATATATATATAAAATAACGGTAAACTCAAAACGGTACATCGGTATTGACCGGTATCAAAATATATCATTCCACTAGTCAAACCAGTATAGCCTCCGGTACGAGATTGACTCCCTTAGTGTGTGCACGCACAATCACGCAAAACATACTAACTAGTGTTGTCTTTTTTTTTTATCTTTTCTTTTCAATTTCCATAGGAAGCCATTTCAAATTCTTAAGCACAAGATCGATGCCATAAACAAAGAGAACTTCACCTACAATTACAGTGTGATTGAAGGAGGACCCTTGTCAGACAAAATTGAAAAAATCTCATACGAGACCAAGTTGGTGGCAACCCCTGATGGAGGATCCATCTTTAAGAGCACCAGCAAGTACTATGCCAAAGATGATTTTGAGATCAAGGAAGAGCAAATCAAGGCTGGTAAAGAAAAGGCTGCAGGATTGTTCAAGTCAGTTGAAGGCTACCTTTTGGCCAACCCTGATGCTTACAACTAAACCTGCTGCTGATAAGAGTGTATCTATTCCTTCTATTGCCATATAGAGGTGTGACTTTCATGTCTATTCTGATTTTCTGTCTAGTCAAAACTCAGAACTGTCTTGGTCTTGTAATAAGTGTTACTCTTTGGATATTCTTGTTGCTTGTAATGTTCCCTGTCCATTGTAATGTGACTCTTGTATTGTTTTGAGAAATATAATAAAAATCATATGGTATATTTAAGGTATTATTTGCTATTGATTGGATGTGGTTATTTTTTTGCTTAAGTTATTGACTTTCTTCTTATTATCTTATCTTAAAGAACAAATTAAGATCAGTAACTTTAAAATGAAATTCTTATACCACCGCGCACCCTTGGTACGGTGGTCACTCTAGAAATATAAATGCTCGTGGGGTGTTGGAGGTAAGGATCGGGGTTTAAGTCTCCTAGAAGGATCTTCACACACATATACACTTAGATTAGGCTAGAGTAAAAATTTTATCTTGTATAAAAATAATAAATAAATAAATAAATAAAAACATGAAATTCTTAAGATCCTAATTCTCTAAAGAACATACAACCACTATACTTTATAGCTCTTCAAATGAGTCGAATGACTTTCCGTCGTTCTAACCAAACTAAAACAATAAGCCAGTGGCACAAAAAAAAAAAAAAAAAAGAATTCATTTTTTCCCAACTACTAATGCAATCTCAATTGAGATACATGAATAGCAATAGACCCTCCAAGCCTTATCTACCCAATACACTTAAGCCCTCCAAACTTCTTGCTTCAACAAAGTTACGCCGAACTATGTTTTCTCTAACTTATCGGATCCCGCAATTAGCCCATTGCATCAACCAATATGAATTGGTTCTCTCTTGAACTGCTTCCTAAACACCAAGAACCTTCTCACAACTCTAAATTTGGTGAGGTAAGGATTTGGTTTATAATCCTCTCATGGGTATGACAATGGAGAGGGTGAGAGTAGAGAAATTTGGAGAATCAAATGTATAAGATTATGGATGAATCAATCTTGTTTTTCTCTAGGGTATCTCTATCAAAATTCTCTCTGGAAGCTCTCTACATTTCATAGGTATGAGGGTATTTATAGTAGGGTATGAAATAGAATGTGAAAAGTCACTTCTTAGCAAAACAGGGTGCACTAGCGAGTCACTCGTGACTGGGATGAGTCGCAAGTTCCAGTCACCAGTTATCAGACTAGTCAGACTATATCTTTTGTCCTGTAGTGATCCAACTGTCCTGACTCTTCAACTTCCTGCATGCTTCATACGTGTACTTCATTTTAGCGAGTCACCACTTGCGAGTCACTTCTTGTTGTACACTCTTGATAAAATCTTCATTCTCTCTCACACACAGCCCTTACATTATTTCTACCTAAATACAAAGTTTCTAAATATTAAATTATAAAAAAATTTGGCACAAAATAAAGCCAAGAAATAGTTGAATAAATTCAACTTTATACTAAAAAAACAACTATCATCACCATTACTCAAAAGACTTTATTCTTTCTCAGTTCAACAAAAAAAAAAACTCCAAACTTTCAATTTTATCCGTCTGGTAGAGCTCAGAAAATTTCACAGAGATGGACAAGTTGGCAGAAGCGGTGGCTTAAATAATTAACATGTGTCTCATGTTTGACTGTTCTTAGATTTGACTGAATATATAAATTTGGTGGGTAATTGCGTGTATTTATAAATATTAGTCCTCATAAAAAATAAATAAACAAATATTAGTCTTTTCTTAATTCTTTAGAAATCAAAAGTCCTATGTTTGAATCTTATTACATTTATATTTCATTTTATAACGTGAGTTCCAGTTAACTTAACTAGAAAAAAAAAAATTAGAGAGTTTCAATCTATAACGTTCACTTCTGATAATTTCTCTTTATCATCAGACCAAAATATCAATAGATTTTTTGTGTAGAAGCCACTTCTGATAGTTGAATAAGAGATTTAGGATTTAATTCTCATCTCTAAAAAAAATTATTAGTATCTTAGTTTGATGATAAATAGTTAAGAACGGACACCATAAACTGAAACTATTTTAAAAAAAATTAAAATATATAATTAGTTGTATAAAAAAAAAGTAAATAGTTATTAATTGGGTGTTTTTATAAAGACTAGCCTTGGTTTAAGTAACCCTAGCGTAACCAATATTTAATTTTTTTATAAAGAAAAAAATCGCTATTTTTTTTAAATTCTTAAATCTGGGTCAACATATGCTAGTTGGTAAATCACATAAGCGTACGTATTGGTATTAGTTGGGTTGGGAGATATTTCAAAGGTTTTTCATTCTGTATTTTAGCATTTTAAAATTAAAAATACTCACGTTTTGAGATGCTAGAACATGTCGTTGCCTTGCTAATTGAACTAGCTCTATAAAATTGTAATTATATGTTAACCAATATTCAAACTAAACGAGCATGAAGTATTTATAAGATTCTAAAATCGTACATAGATTTAAGGCCTCCTACAGTCCTACTTTTGTTTGTATTTGGTGCTCATGATTCTCATTAAGTCATCGATAATGTTCTCTGCACATGTATGAATGAAATTTTATTAAAAAATTCGAATTATCAAGGTTTAGTAGTACATACCAATTTTTTTTTCTCAAAAAAAAATTGGGATTTTTTAATCAAAATTTTGAAGGTGATTTCTTAATTATGAAGTTTAGTAGCACATTAATCGGAATCAATTTGGGATTTTTGAATCAATCCTTGAAGGTGCTTTCATTGACTGAATAAAATATGGTCCATTCATAAATTATAAAAATGTGTCCATCACTCCATCAAGTTGGAGATGACACAACTCCTTGATCTACAAATTTGGGCAACTCTCATCAAAGGTAAGCTCCTTCTATAAATAGCACCCCTAGTACACTCATATATGCACAACACAAAAGCTCAATCAATATCCCTCTAATATTTGCCATTTCTATTTCCTTGATCATTTTCAAACTCTCCTAGCTAGTTAATCACCATGGGTGTTATCACTTATGAGTCTGAGGTTACCTCCCCAATCCCACCAGCTAGGTTGTACAAAGCCTTTGTTCTTGATGCTGACAACCTCATCCCCAAGATTTCACCACACACTATTAAGAGCACTGAAATTCTTGAAGGAAATGGAGGCCCGGGAACCATTAAAAAGGTCACGTTCCATGAAGGCGAGTATATATATATACTAATTTTTCACCCAATATTTTTTTAGAATTGTAAAAGTTATATTACTTTTGGTATCTGTTACCAATTGTTTTGGTCCTCCAAAGCAAGAAAATGCTTGTCAGATATAAACAAAATGATACCCTTTAACTTTGTTTCAAAATCATCCTTACACTTTAGATTGTTTTAGTTTAATCCTTATATCTTAAAATTTGTTTCAAAAGAGTCCTTATTGTATATGTGGCAGATGAAAAATATCACAGGGTAAATGGAGTTCATGCTATGCTAGAATTGGCCTCAGTGTCCTGAATTCATTTGCTATGTTAGCATTTTTCAGATAATGACAAGGAATTTTTAAATTATCTTACAATATAAAGATGATTTTTTAATAAATAAATTTTTTTTTTTTTTAAAGTCAAACATTGAGGGCAAAAAAATGTGCAATGTAACTTTCACTTATGTGTACGCACCCGCGTAATCACACAGAATATACTAACTGTTGTCTTTTTTTTTTTCAATTTCCACAGGGAGCCATTTCAAATTCCTTAAGCACAAGATCGATGCCATAGACAAAGAGAACTTCACCTACAATTACAGTGTGATTGAAGGTGGACCTTTGTCAGACAAAATTGAAAAAATCTCATACGAGACCAAGTTGGTGGCATCCCCTGATGGAGGATCCATCTTTAAGAGCACCAGCAAGTACTATGCCAAAGATGATTTTGAGATCAAGGAAGAGCAAATCAAGGCTGGTAAAGAAAAGGCTGCAGGATTGTTCAAGTCAGTTGAAGGCTACCTTTTGGCCAACCCTGATGCTTACAACTAAACCTGCTGCTGATAAGAGTGTATCTATTCCCTCTATTGCCATAGAGAGGTGTGACTTTCATGTCTATTTTTATTCTGTCTAGTCAAAACTCAGAACTGTCTTGGACTTGTAATAAGTGTAACTCTTTGGATATTCTTGTTGCTTGTTATGATCTGTGTGTTGTAATGTGACTCTTGTATTGTTTTGAGTAATATAATAAAAATCATATCGTATATTTAAAGGTATTATTTGCTATTGATGGATGTGGTTATTTCTTTTGCGTAAGTTATTGACTTTCTTCTTATCAACTTATCTTAAGAACAAATTAAGATCATCTAGAGTTTTTAAAGTAACTTCATCATAACATTCTTGAGAACCTAATCCTCTAAAGAACATACAAACCACTATACGCTATAGCACTTCAAACGAGTCAAATGACGTTACATCGTTCTAACCAAACTAGAACAATAAGCCATTGGGCAAAATAAAATAAAATAAAATTTACCATGGACAGAACCTATTGCGTTGGGTGTGTAGCGAAAGTGACGTCCATGGTAGTTCAATTAAATTATGTTGTTCCAATTACTTACCAATCTAACAATTAGTGAACAATGTTGTATTTATCTCTTTTCTCAAATGTGGGTTTCAATTAACTCTTAAAGTTTCTGATGGTTGTATAACAGATCTAGAATTCAATGCCCGCCTACACTAAAAACTAATTGGTATCTTTGTCTGATAATAAAGAGCTATTATCAAGAGTGGACGCTATAGATTGAAACTCTCTTTTTAAAATATATATACCTTTTCTCAAATTAGAAATGTAACTAACTCATGTCCCAAAATATGTTGTAGCATTAATTTGCCCACGTACCTAATAGCTCGGCCAAACCTCATATTTCCTAGTCTATGCAAATTTAAAGCAAATTTCATTCATTTTCAACAAAACGGAAGGGGAAAATTAAATTAAAAACTAAAATTTTAAAATTTAACAAAAATATATAATTTAAAAAATATTTCAGAAGAAATGGCTGATCCAAAACTAGTATTTTTCTATAATAAAAATATATTATTTTTTTAATGATAATTCCTCTATCCCGTTTGAATGTCCATGAGATGTGCATATTTATCTTTAGATTTAAGTCAAGTAGGCACCATCGCACACCCTTTGTGCGATGGTCACTCCACAAGTATAAGTACTTGTAGGGTGTGGAGGGTAAGGACTGGGGTTCAAATCTCCAGGAAGAAGCTTCACACACATATACACTTAGATTAGTTAAGTCATTAACGAGCATAAACAATTTTATTTATATCAAACCCTTCATAAAAAATTAAATATACTATTACAAAACTAATCAATTCATAATTATTTGATTGGATTTTTATTCTTTGAACTGTGACTTGTTTCACAATTAAAACTTGAAGCTGCTTCGAAGCTTAGTCTAACTTCTAGAAAGTTGACCAGGTTTTGCATCCTTCTTAATTAAGAAAAGAGCAGGAAAATTTCACAAACGACAATTATAAATTAAAGCAAACCACCCAAAACTATCACTAATATTCCAAAACAAATAAAATATTGAGAGTTGGTAGATTGGATGACTTGAGCCCATAGCTGATAGCTGATGGCACAAAGCACAATCAAAAGTCGAAAAAAAAAAAAGCCGTGAGTTTTGGCTGTCAGCATTGCCTCCATCATAGTTTCTTTCGTGGCCCCTTACTCAGATCTTGCTAAACTACTAGTTGCTCCACAAAAGATAATACCTACTTGAAAGTTTTTTGCTTCATAACCATAGGCAGAATCCAAATCAATTGACGGTGATTTCTTTTTTCTTTTTCTGTTTTTTTAGAGAAGAATTGGTCTCTTCCTCTCACAAAATATGACTCTAAGTGAATATATATATATAAAATTATTGAAAGAGTATTTAATAAGTGCATTCTTCTACCCATTGCCCTATTATTATTATTATATTATTATTATTATTATTATTATTAGATGGGACCATTGCCATATTTTTATTTTTATTTTTATTTTTTGATAGAACCATTACCCTATTATTAATTGCCGCATTCATCATTAATAAATTCTCTACTTGTTTCAAGGTCCACCAGCAAAGTACTTCATAATTTCACGCCGGTCCACCGCATTTTTAGGCTATTTAAGCTAAGAAAGTGAGTCCTTCAAAAATTAAATAAATAAATAAATATAAAATAAAATAAAATAAGAAAGAAGAAGTTAGAAAGTGAGAGGCCTTGAACTGAATTTTTTTTTTTTTAGATTACTAAGTATTTTCAACACACACTGACACACAAGGGAAGAGGAGAAAATGTTTTTAAAGAAATTTACAGTGTATCCAAAATGACCTAATTCTTGGATATACAGCACAGGCCTTGAACTAAAATAAGTATTGCTATTCAAGCAAAAAAATTAATTAATTAAATTATTGCTAAGAAGTAAGAAAAAACATTGAGTATGTGACATTGGAGAATTTTATTTCGTATTTTGGTTGCCCTATTAATTACTTGCCACTATTGCAATTCTTGTGCTACAAAAAGCACACAAGAAGACTTTAATATTATTCAGCTAATAGTTAGGCCCGTATCATGGTCTATTTTTAGCCCAAAGAAAAGAAAAGTATTACTGGAATAATGTTTCTCGAGTTTCATTGTTTAAAAGTTTCCAATTATTTGTCTGATTCAAAATATTAAATGAAAAAACTAAACAGAGTTTTACTCGAAAGAAAAAGAGTGAATTTTCAAAAAAAAATACAATAAGGTGATTTGTTATTGCACATATTTATAGCAATTAGGCAAATTGTGATTGCTTATTAGATTTTATAATGATAATAAGTTCGCTTATTATATACACACACATTTTTGAATTTCTCTATACTATATATCAATGTATTAATTTGGGCCCCAAAACCGAAATTTCTGCTCCGGCCCTTGTGCACATTGCGTTACAACCATCTACTGATAGGGATAGCCAACTACTAATGGTTACTTTCACCTGTTATTGAATTTTTTTTTTTTCACCCCTAAAAGTAGAAAACAAAAAACCTCAGTAGAAGCACATATGAACATAGTAACACTTGCACAAGTATCGTCCTCATAATCTATAAGTAGCACCTATATTCTACACCACCTCTCCCATTCCAAAATTCTCAAATGCCATTTTCCAATTAGTAGCTCCATTCTCTGCTTCTTCATACCTTTTTTTGTCTCCAAATTCTAAAAATATCATGGCTGTTCTCACTCTAACTGATGAGTTCACTAGCCCTGTCGCACCGAAAAGGGTGTTCAAGGCCTTGATCCTTGATGCTGACAACCTCATGCCCAAGCTTATGCCTCAGGCCATTAAAAGTGTGGAAACACTTGAAGGCAATGGAGGGCCTGGAACCATCAAGAAGATTACCTTAGCCGAAGGCTAGTTGCATTTTACATACATTGTTTTACACTATCATACTATTTATACCATAATCTAAATAATAAAAAAAGGGATTGAATTATTTTTCATGTCCCTCTTTGTATACAGGTTCTCACATTAAGTACGTGAAGCATAGGACTGATGCACTGGATGAAGAGAAATTGACATACTGTTACACATTGATAGAGGGTGATGATTTGTTGGACAAGATTGAATCAATTTCTTATGAAATGAAGTTTGAGCCCACTCCTGGTGGGGGATGCAAAGGAACAAATGTGAGCAAGTACCATCCTAAACCAGGAGTCCAGATCAATGAAGAGGAAGTCAAGGCAGGCAAGGAAAAGGCCATGGCTATTTACAAGGGTGTGGAAGCCTACCTCTTAGCCAATCCCAATGTGTATGCTTAAAGTTTCCTTTATGAGACGCCATATTGCATCTATAATGCATGATGCTACTATACTATATCCCAATTTGCCGATTTTGTCATAATTATAATAATAAGCGTTTTTCGATTAAAGTGATTGACAAAAGTCACAAAACACTACATCAATCTAAATCTTATTATTGTTTGGGAGTTTATTTGATACCCATATTGTTTGAATTGGATTGTATGTGTGGGCCTTTGCTAAGAAGCAATTATGAGAAGTCGTAATAGTAATTTACTAGTTCTTTTGGAGTATAGGGTAGAAACGACTAACACTTCCTCGGGATGTGACAAGATTACAAATTGGAGTGTGACAGGATTACAATTGAGATCTTAAAAAAAAAATTCTTTGCTGCCACCATTAGTTTGGATATCACTTGTTAGAAGATTACTTAAATCCAATTGAGATCTTAATATAACATATTAAGGCAACTAAATCTTACAACAAGTATTTATTAGGTCAAATATATATAACCTAAAAAACTCTAATTGTTATTTGACTGGTCATTTTTAATATTTGATAAATTACACATAAAATATATCTCAATTTAAACTGCCTCCTGAAGTAAATGCACGATTGACCCCCCAAATCAAAAACTTTGTAATACTTAACCTCTGACTATTTATTTTGGCGTTAAGTCTAATGGAATTTAGTATTAAAAGGCCAATTTACCCCTTTATCATTTGCTTTGGAGAGGGTAAACTGGTCTTTGCAACACTCCATTAGACTTAATACCAAAATAGATGGTAGGGAGGACATTGAAAATGAGTTATAACTTTTGGAGGTTAATCATGCATTTCGATAGTTCATGGGGGAAGTTGTAAAATGGGATATAGTTTAGAATGAAAAAAAATGTAATTTCACCTTTGATACATAGCACAGATGTTGCTAACACTTCCCTAGATCATGAAAAATTATATCAAAGATAACCTAGTAATCCTATTTGTCTTAGGGGCACTACAACACTAGGGATTTAAGTATGGGAGATTTTGAGACCCCAAATAGATTGTACAACTATGTGATGCACGAACATGTACCAAGTACCACGTCAAACATGTACCACATCATTCTATATCATATAAGCAGTTATGAGGAGTACCAATTATAACTTGACTAGTCCTTTTAGGATATGATGTAGATGTGACTAACCAGGGATGGAGGGAGACTTAGAATTGCCCCCCCCCCCCCCCCCCACCCAAATTTTTTAAAATTAATATATACATATGCACCAATTTTAGCAATTTTGTTCCATAAAGTCACACTTTGCCCCTCCTTAACATTATCATTGATTCTTTTAAGAGTATTACTCTAGCTACAAAATTTTCTATAACATTTTTACAAACTGTTGTAGTAGTAAAATTTTATTAGTTTGCATCTGGGCCCATCACTTACATCACATTTTTACTTACTAATAATCACTCACCACATAAATAATTTGTAAAAAAACAAATATTGTAATTCTAGCATTTTCCTCCTTTTAAAGGCCAGGTCTAAAATCTAAAGCAAAATAAACAAGCCCAAAAATATTATTTAACAAAAAAACTTACCTATAGTAAAGCTAAAAAAAATTAAACTCAATCAACCAATTTTACCCAAAACAAACAACTTGGCCCTTTAAAATTTTTTAAACAAAATAATTTTGTCCATACTTGGATGCACACATAAAAAAATATACAAAAAAAAAAAAAACCATTAGTTATTAAGCAACCGAGCCGGTAGCTAGAGCCGATGCATGCAACAAACAGCAAAACTGCCTCCCTAACTTCAAGTCCTAGCTATATTCTATTAAGTAATATAAAATATTATGTTTTTTTTTCTTTGGTACCACTGTTAGATTTTATATCAATTTTAAGGAGATAAAACCTTAAATTAACTCCAATTGAGATCTTAATATAATATATTGAGGAACCAATTAAGCCAAAATTCAAGTGCATATCATCTATAGTTTTGTAATATGTAATCCCTACAATTTGACTTAGTTGGTACAATCAAAACTAATCACGTCAATTAAAAATCCAAGTCACCACCACTTCAGCAAAACTAATAGAATATATTCATTTTTCTTTTTCTTTTTTAATTACACATTTACTCCTCAACTTTTGCCCAATGTTTAAAAATGGTCATCTCTTTGAAATGTTTTAATTTAGTCCTTATACTTTTAAGTTTGTGTCATAAAGGTCTCTGCTATTAATTGTTGCTTTGATTTTTATTTTTTTTTCAATCTTCAAACATACATAAAAGAAGCAAAAAATGTATTTGAAAAACTAATTATTCTCTATTTTATTGCTATCAAAATCTTTAGAACTTCACTAAACAATCTCAACTCAAATCAATGTAAGATTTAATAGCACAGATCTTTTTTGTAAACACTTAAAGTATAAGGAATTAAGGATTAAAATAAAATATTTCAAAGGATATGGACCATTTTAAAATATGGGACAAAGATTGGGATCGATGTATGGGTTCAAGTATGGCAAAGGATGAGGGAGGTGAGAGGAGCCAGGGGTGACGACAATGTTAGAGGAGGAGAAGGAGGAGGTGAATGGGAGAGTGGAAAAAGTTATGTTAGTTTTATTGAATTGTAATTGACTTGAATTTGTAATTGACGTTTTTTTTTTTTGTGGAGAAAGGACGTTGTTTATTTTAATTGGTCGAATTAAGTCAAATTGTAAGAATTACATCATATACTATATAATAAAAAGATGGCTCCGACAAGTTGTAGTTGCGCTTGGTGAATATTCTACTTGATTACCACAAGTGAATATCCTATGAGTTTTTTTTCCTACCACGCAATTATCTACCATCACAACATTTTTATAAATTTTAAAAATGCAGGTAGATTTTTTTTATGGTAAGACTAAGATTTTTAATAATAAACTTAAAGAAAAGCTACATCATGGAGAAGAGCTTGCTCAAGGAAGCAAGGATTCTCTTCTATCCAAGTAAAATATCCCACAATGCCTAACTCATGTTTTGCTAACAATTGTGCAGGTGTATTACCTCGCCTCTTAACATGAGAAAAATCAAACTTTCCTTACAGACCCACGTGACATTAAAACTCCTCCGACTATAGCAGCTATCTTGGAAGGTGGTTCAGATAAACCACAAAGAGCATTAGATAGCACCAAAGAGTCACCCTCAAGAATAACATCATGAACGCCAATGTCCCTAGCGAACTCCAGACCCGCTTCAATCCCCTTGGCTTCCACTTCCAATACACCCAAAGGAGCATTGATTTTCTTACTCAAAGCCACTATTACCTGACCCTCAAAATCTCTGATCAACACTCCCACTCCAGCAAATTTTTGAGCTAAGAAAACCGCACCGTCTACATTGATTTTGTATCTCGACCTTGACGGAGGGGGCCACTCAACCACTTGAGGTACCACTGGTGTATCAGTCACCTAAGTTGCTTCATGATACTCCTGTAGGTACTGCCAAGTCCACTGAACCAGCACCAAACCACTCTTTCTATTTCCACCATTCTGAACCTCGTTGTGATTGAACCATACCACCCATGCCAGAGTTACCGCTAGTTCCGCATCTCTTTCATCATAAGAATCTGACATCAACAACAGCCATAACAGGACAAAAAAGGATTTTACTTGGGCCCAGTCAAACTTGAACTTCAGCTTTGTGCATTTTCATACATCCCTTGCATGCTGAGATGACCAAAAGAGGTGACCCGGTGATTCAACATCCTCCCCGCACTCATCACAACAACCATCCACCTAAATCCCCTCCGTAATAGATTTTCCTTTGCAAGTAGATTATTTTGTTCTTCGCATGTATTGACATTAAAAAGAATTACAGATTTTGTAAAATCATGTACGTCATTAGCAAGGTTTAGCTACAAAATTGGTAGTCGCCTAAGGCTATAATCTTACTCAATATTATTAACATTACTATATATTTTGAAAATCTAACCGTTGGATTGCATGTTCTTTACGTTCTTAATACACATGTCAAATTTTGTCTCAATCGGATATTATTTACTACATAATCTATAAGATTATATTTTATGCATAATTTTAAACTACAAAAATTTGCAATTTAAACAATTTATTGATAACATAGATATTGTTCTTTAATTTCCTAGAAATTTTACAAGCAAAGAGTGAAAGTTCAATTAGTGTGTAAAACACTAATGAATGTTTAGACCCCTAATTTCAAAATTATCAACACAAGCTTATACACAAAAAATATATGTGCGGAATGATGAATATAAACTATACCCAAATAGGCAAACTACTTTAACACATAATTAATCACAAACATGGCAGCAATTAATGGTTAAAGAGTAAGGGAAGAGAGATGCAAATACAAGGATAACACTAGCACGTGTTATCAAAGAGGAAACCGAAGAACTCGACGAAAATGATAAAATGATTAAATGATCCACTAGAGAATTTGGGATACATGAATAGCAATAGACCCTCCAAACCCAATCTACCCGATGCACCTATGCCCTCCAAGCTTCTTGCTCCAACAAAGTTAAGTTTAACTGTGTCTACTCTAGCTTTCCGGATCCCGCAATAAGCTCCATATTACATCCACCATCTTTGGCATCTTCCAATGCTTCCCAAGCTCTAAATACACTCTCAACACTCTAAATGGGAGTGAGTTGTGTTTCGGTACAAATCTCCTCTCAATGGGTATAACAATGGAAGAGGGAATGAGAAAGACTACAAAGATTTCTCTCCAAGAACGAGTAGTTCTCTCTCTAATAAGGTGGGTGTGTTGTAGAAACCTCCCTTAGGATTTTTCTCGCAATAGGCTCCCTTTTTTAGCACATTACATTTCGTAGATATAAGGGTATTTATAGTGAGGTATGAGATGGAATGTAAAAGTCAAATTTTAGCAAAACATGGCATTCTAGCGACTTGGCCTCGTGACTGGAAGGAGTCGCAAGTTTGAGTCGCGAGTTAACTACTAGGCCAGACTATACTTTTTGTTCTGTAGTGCTCCAACTGTCGTGACCCTTCAGCTTCCTGCATGCTTCACACATGTGGCACTTTGGCAACTTGCCAGTCGCAAGTCATTCGTGAGACTCCTCTTAAATGTACACAACTTAAGTTTCTTCACACTCTTTCGCACACAACCTTTACATTATTCCCACTTAAATACAAGGTTTCTACATGCTGAATTACAATAAAGTTTGGTAAGAAATAAAGCCAACACGTGGTTGATTAAATTCAACCTTACAATCTCCCCCTTTGGCTATTCCATGACAAAACACCCTAAAACAGATTCTAGACTTAAAATTGAGTTTGGGAACAATGACAAAACTCATTCACACCTAAATCTAGAAGTTGTGATGCACTTGGAACATATATACCTGTAATCTGAAATACTTGAACATAAAGAAAAACAAACAAAATAGAGTTTTCTTATTAACACAATGTCTTCTCCCCCTTAGTATATGCATCTCCCCATATGGGTCTATGCATTTTGCGACTGGTGAGTTGCGAGATGAGTCGCGAAGATTTTCGCAACTCGCAAGTGAGTCGTGAAGATTTTTGCGACTCGGGAGTGAGTCGCAAAAGTTTCTAGATGAACTCGCAACTTGCGTTTTGTGACTGGGCAAGTCGCCAAAATGAGTAGCTAAACTTGCTACTTGCGAGAATAGCCAGAACGAGTAGCCAAAAATTTTGACACCTGTTTTTAACATAAAACTTGCATAAAACAATGAAAAACAAAGTAAGCATTAAACATGAACACAAAAAGTGATAAAAATCACTTCCAAATACATATAAAATGATCAAAAATCTTTTTGGTTTAATTCATATATAGTTGAGCACACACACATCACATTAAACAAACACAATCAAACAAATGAATAAGACATTCATTGAACATTAGGCATATATGTTGTGTGTGTGTGTATCAAATGTGGAATAGTACTTAGTCTAGAGTGAAACTTCAATGATCAATTCAATCAAGTCATACACAACTAGTACTAAGTCAAGTAGTCTATCTCAATTATAGAAATGAACATATATAACCTCCCACAAAACTTGATTATATATATTTGAAGTTTTTCATTTGGCTTCTAACAATACATTACATCTTATTTTGAGATCGATACTTGAAATTTTTTATATTTCAATTTGATGAACAAGCCATTGGCTTTTTGGGCACCATGCATTTCAGTATATGTCATTTTCCCTTTTTCCTAATCCAATACTAGTTTGTGTGACGGTTTTTTTTAGCTCATTATCTCTTTTCGACATTTAACATTGGTTGAACTATTAAGCAAAAATATAAAACAGTGGGGAGATATATAGGCACAAGTCTACGCATGTATCAAAACCAACATAACTATTAACTAATCATTCATAACAAGTTTGAAGATCGATTTACAACAATCACACATAGATATCAAGATTTTTCCCACAAAAATAAATGTGCATACATAACAAGCTAAGCTCATAAATGCACTAAGCCAATTGTATAAAGGTACTAGTCCAAACACACATGTGATATGTGCTCAAACATATACGATTAAACTTTTTAAATTTTTTACTTTTTATGTGGTTTTGAATTTTTTACTCGCACAAAACTAAAACATAAAAGTAGGATCAAAACAAAAACAATGCATATATAGAAATGCAAGATACTCAAAATGCATGAAGATATGACATTTAATAGATGAAGGGTCCTACAAAGATCGAAAGAATTAGATCAATGACCAAAAGAGCAAAAGCTCAACCATAGGAGCCCTTAATCATCCAAATGGAACAATTGTTTAGAATGAGTGTCTTATGAGAAGAGAGACAAGGGTTGGAAGAATAAGAACCGAAAATGCACATAAACAATGAGTTAAGAGCATTAATCACTCTCTTTAATAACATGCTATTTTCACTCAAATCTACTTTACTCTTTTTAGCACAACTTCCAAGAAGCTCAAGTTTTTCTTTTCTTTTGATTCTTTTAAGAGCAGGAAACTTAGAGCAATAAGGTCTTAGATGACCAAAGGCGCTACAATGGTGACAAACAATGTGTTTAGGTCCACTAGGCTTTTTGGGAAGGGATCTAGCAACATGGTTTTGTTCTCTCTTCAACTTATGACATTGAGGTCTTATATGACCAATCACACCACAATAAATGACAAATTGGAACAAACTTAAATCCATCCAAAACCTTAGGTTAAGACATAAACGGAGGCTTTTACTTAAGAGCCTTTCTCTCCACCTTTTGATTTCTTTATATTAAGGAATGTACACCGATTTGTCCTTTAAGGTAGAACATACAATTGGCACAAAATCAGATATCACAACATGATTACTACAAATATTTTCCTTCTTTTTAGCAATAGGTTCAGCAATCAAACACTTGGCATGCATCTTAAGATATTCATTTTCACATTTTAGCTTATCAACAAGTTTTTTAGACAAAACAAGTTTAGCATCTAAGTCCATATTCAAACATTCAAACTCTTTCAACTTTTCAAGAGAATTTTCAGCAAATCTCTTATATTTCTTAACCAATTTGTTGGATTTATTGAGCTTAGCAATCAAATCATCATATTTACAAATGAACTTGCTCACATTCTTATGAAACTTCTTAACTTTTTTCTTCAAGAGTTTGATGTTTGGAATATCAACAACACCCAATGATTCAAGTAACATTTCATCATAATTATGAGGATAAACACTCATAAAGGCGTTTTCACAAACATATGGCATACTACATTCATCATCAACCAAAACATGCAAAGAAGCATACAAAGCACTATCCATGGCAAATAAAACAAGGGGGTCAAGAATCACACTTAGGTATTTAAATCATAACAAGTGTACCCGCTCTTATACCAATTGACAGTTCAATTAGTGTGTAAAACCCTAATGAATGCTTAGACCCCTAATTTCAAAATTATCAGCACAAGCTTATACACAAACAATATATGTGCAGAATGATAAATTTAAGCTAAACCCAAATAGGCAAACTACTTTAACACATAATTAATCACAAACACAATAGCAATTAATGGTTAAAGAGTAAAGGAAGAGAGATACAAACACAAGGATAACACTAGCACATGCTATCGAAGAGGAAATCAAAGAACTTGACGAAAAACCTCTCCGCTACCCTCCAAGCGGTAAAATGATCCATTAGAGAATAAAGTTAGAATACATGAATAGTAATAAACTCTCCAAGCCTAATCCACCCGATGCACCTAAGCCCTCCAAGCTTTTTGCTTCAACAAGGTTAAGCCTAACCGTGTCTTCTCTTACTTTTCGGATCCCGCAATAAGTTTTATATTGCATCTGCCATCCTTGGCATCTTCCAATGCTTGCCAAGCTCCAAAAACACTCTTAACACTTTAAATGTGTGTGAGTTGTGTTTGGGTACAAATCCTCTCTCAATAGGTATAACAATAGGAGAGAGAATGAAAAGAGACTACAAAGATTTCTCTCCAAGAATGAGTAGCTCTCTCTCTCTCATAAGGTGAGTGTGCTGTAGAAACCTCTCTTAGGGTCTTTCTCTCAATAGACTCTATTTTTCAACACATTACATTTCGTGGATATAAGCGTATTTATAATGGGGTATGAGATGGAATGTAAAAAGTCAGTTTTTAGCAAAATAAGGCATTCTGGCAACTCGGCCTCGCGACCAGAACAAGTCGCGAGTTAACTGTCAAGTCAGATTGTACTTTTTGTCATGTAGTGCTCCAGCTGTCATGATCCTTTAGCTTCCTGCATGCTTCACACGTGTGGCACTTTGACGACTTGCCAGTTGCGAGTCAGTCGTGAGACTCCTTTTGAATGCGTATAACTTGAGTTTCTTCACACTCTCTCACACACAACCCTTGCATTATTCTCACCTAAATATAGGGTTTCTACATACTAAATTACAAGCAAATTTTGCACGGAATAAAGCCGACACATGGTTGATTAAATTCAACCTTACAATGAACATATAAAAAGAAAATATAATCCAATAGTAGATTTTTCAAAATTCACCTGTAATAAAAAGATATTGAATAAAGTTGTAACTTTTTTAGCTAAACTTTGTCCTTGTCTAATATAATAGCCAGCTAATCTGATCCTTGAAATAGGATCAGGGAATATACTTGAGGACATAACGTAATGTCCAATATGCTTACTTGAAATTTCCAACAAGATGGGGACTTATTGACAAACATCCTAAACTCCAAACAAATAATATTTATCAAAATGGGACATGCCGATATGTCACATCCTCTCCCAGGCTTGCCAAATTACCAATACACCTCTTTCTTTTTTCTTTTGAGGAACTACCAATACACCTCTTAAGTTATTAAATTCATTTTTCCTGTCGGTCATATTATGATTTAAGAGGTCCAAACTCGTAATCATTGTTTTTCGTGATGGATGCCATTTCTGTCGAACATATTATGATCTATGAGGTCCTAAGAGTCCTAACTCCTTATAAGCTCAGATTTACCTTAAGGTTAAATACTTAAACTACAATTAACATTTGGGTTACTTTTATTGTTCTATAAGTTTATAACTACATAGAATTATAGAGATACAAAGAATTTCTGCCTCTTAAGACATATCATCTGTAACAGTTTCTTTTACATCCTTCTGAATTAGATGGCAACTATAGACATCAAGATTCAAGATCTATTTACTCCTAAAAACTCAATAAAACTGATCCTTTTTTCTTTTTCTTTTTTTCTCTCTAGAGGAAGGGAAAGCAAAGTAGATTATTCTATTTTAGAAACACTGAGAGAGGTAAATTAAGAACCACATGCCTTTATCTCAAGTAGCAACGCCACTGTCAATTATCCTTAGTTTTCACTCTCATGATGCCGGCATTTGTCTTCATTTACATGCTTCAGGTTATTGAGATGAGATCCATATTTTTGTACACTACTCTTTATTAATTAATCTTAGGATGATGATGGAATACTCTTCCAAAACAAAAAGGAGAGCTATGAATATTAAATATGACACCACTGAGAGGAGTGGCCTAGTGGTCAAGGTGCGTAATTGTTGTCTTAAACACCCACATTCAAACCCTAGCAGGGAGTGGGGTTGCCTTTTGCAACTAATTCCTGATTTACTAGCTCTCTTGTGAGGTTAGGGTAAGGTCTGTGATCACCCCCGACTACAGTAGCTATGGCTCAATCAACATTCTCTAGTAGAAGGTGCCCCTATGGTCATGCCTAAGGGGTGAGTCACAATGGTCACCCCTACCCCCCCCACCCCTTCTCGTTTAGCAAAAAAAAAAAAAAAATGAATATTAAATATGACTAGATCCATAGTTTTTTTCTTTGCATTTGTATTAGCACAGCATTAAAGGGTCTTTAATGGGGCCCAAAAAAAACATTAAGGGCTTAAGGCGGTCAAAATAACTAGAAAACCCTTTTGGAACAACATGTTCTCAACTCTCCCTCTCTCTGATCTTAGGAAAGTTAGCCTTGAGAATGACACCCCCCCCCCCCACCTCTTGTGTTGTCATTATTTAAATGCACATCAGGACAATGCCTTAGAACCAAAAGGAAACCAGCTTAGTAACAAAAAGACCTTAACTTAAACCTATAAATACCATTCACCTACTATCTTCCCTACTAGACATAAGAAATTCACTTCACTCCTAGTTCATCTTCCTCAATTTTCCCAACTAATCACTATCCATTAGCATATCATGGGTGTTATCACATATGTTGATGAGTACAACTCCTCAGTCCATCCATCCAGGTTGTTCAAAGCCATGGTCATTGATGCTCCCAATCTGATCCCAAAAATCTTTCCCCAATTTGTTAAAAGCATAGAAATTGAAAGTTCGAATTTGTGTTAAAAACACAAAAACTGTTTAGACCCCAAATTAAAAAATTACGGCTTGATTGATTTTACTCTAACTTAAACTAAGTACAAAATAGAGTAAATGTGAGCAAACAAACAAAACAACTACTCTAAATCATATTCAACAAATCACAACAGTAAAATGAAAGATAAAAGAGTAGGGAAAAGAGATGCAAACACAAGATAACACTCTGATGTGTTATCGAAGAGAAAACCGAAGAACTCGGCAAAAAACCTCTCCGCCGCCCTCCTAGCGATAAATCGATCCACTAGACAATAAGTTGGGATACACGAATAGCAAGAGATCCTCCAAGCCTAGTCTACCCAGTGCACCTAAGCCTTCCAAGCTCCTACTCCGACAAGGCTTCTCGGAACCATGTCTTGTCTAGCCTTCTAGATTCCGCAATGCACCCAATTGCATCTACTAAAACTTGGCTTCTTCCAATACTTCCCAGCAGCACCAAAAACTCACTGGACACTCAATATGGGTGTGGTAAGAGTTTGAGCTATCAACCTCTCAAGGATTTGGAAATGGAGAGGTTAGAGTAGAGGAAAACCACAATGAATGGTGTAGAGAATTGTGGGTATGACAATCTCACACTCTCAAGGGTTTGAGGCTAGGGTTTTCTCTCTAAAAATATCTCTACTCACTATGTGGGTAATGATGGTATATATAGTGTGTAAGAGGATGTAGTGGAGCAGATAGGACAAAACAACAAAACAGACTGTTTCACAGGTATCTCACGGGAAGGCCTTACCAGCAAGACACTCGTGAAAACCAGCTGTCACTATCTGTCATGACTCTTCACATTCCAATCATGTGCTAGTCGCGAGCTACCCGTGAAAACTCCTTTGTCTTCAATAGATGCCTTGAGTCTTCACACTATCTCTCTCACACACAACTCTTACAAATAAATCCCACATAAAATACAGGGTACAAAAGATTGAACAAAATTACAATCAAATTTGGCACGGAATTAAAGCCAACACAAAATAGTTGTAAATTACAACTTTACAGAAATCATTCAAGGTGATGGAGGGGTTGGTAGCACCAGGCAAAACAATTTCGCTGAAGGTAAAGACATTGCATATGATAATATATTTACAAAAGTTTCACTTAAAAGGATAAAACTTCCACCGTCGCAAATTGTTAGTCTGATATTCTACTATAGGATGTCCCAAAATGTGATCTTTTTCAAAAGGAATATAATGTTGGTAGATTTCTAACTTACCTTTATCATATTCAAAAAGTCAATACCCTTATTTTATTAGAGCATAAATTGAGGGAAGTTTTGAAAATTTGCACCGTTTTATTTAAAAGGCAATAAATTTTGGCCTTAAATGATATTCCCTTAAACAGTTGGATTTTCTAAATAAACCGACCGAATAGGGAGGGAGTGATAACATTAATCTTACTCTTGTATGTAACATGATTACGTTCCATGCAGGCAGCCAACTTAAGAGTGTTAAAAACAGGATTGATGTGCTTAATGAAGAGAATTATTCATACAAGTACACTTACATCGAAGGGGATGCCTTAGCGGACAAGCTTGAATCTATTGCTTATGAGGTCCAATTTGAGCCAACACCTAAGGGTGGCAGTAAAAATAAGATGACAAGCAAGTACTACACCAAGGTTGATGTTGTGCTCAGTGAAGAGGAAATCAAGGCCGGCAAGGATAACGCCTTGGACGGCGAATCAGAACTCATAACCTGCAAATCGGAACATAAAGGAGAAATCATAAAAATAGATCTAACCCGCTGACGGCAATCGGAGGTATCAGCACCTGGCGACGTTGCGGCCAAAGAGTAGAGATTGAGTGCCTGAGAGTGGAGAGATCGGCGACGTGCAGACGAAGAGTAGAGATCGAGTGACTGAGAGCAGGGAGACCGCGACGAGCAGAGACCGACGAAGTGCAGAGACTGGCAACGAACAGAAATCGACAACGAGCACAAATCATGAACCACGACGAGAGAAGAGAGATCAGAGAAGAGAGCAAAGAATGGTGAAACATGAAGAAACGGAATAAAATGGGAAGAAAAGAAAGAAGAAGATGGTGGGCTCCATTGAATAAAAAATTAATTAAAGTTTTACAATTTGGTGAACATTGCCATCTCATCAATTGCAAAAATTATACCATTTGAAATGTTTGATGGAGCAAGTTTTTGGATTAAAAATGCTAAAAAAAATAAAATTTTAGCATTTGAAAGGTTTGATAAGAATGCTCTTAGAGCATTTCATCAAGAATGCTAAATGTTATAATGCTAAATTTTAATATCAAGTTTGTAAAAAGCACCAAAAAGCAAGTTACAACAAATATGCTAAACTTAAAAAATATAAAAAAATAAAATAAAATCTGAGCTACAGTGTGATTTCATCTTTGAAAGCTCACTGTAGCTCCAATCTTTAAAAAAATTATTATTTTAATGCTTGTGGTGGAAAAGGTGGTTTGTATAGTTGTTTTTTTATTATTTTAATGAGTAGTTTATATTATTTTAAACAAAATGGTAAAAATATAGAACCTTAATGTTGGGTGTATTGTAAAATGAGTTGTTAAATTGATAAAGTGACTTTTTGAGATGATAAATGTTAAAATTTTTAAAAGTTTTGATGGGAATGATCTTATTTTATTAAATAAATTAAAAAAAAAAAAGAGGATTTGGAGGTTTTAATTAAGCAATAAGCCCTAACTCAGATTTGGGGGGTTTTAATTATGAGAAAGTCTAATGGATACAACTTCTTTTTCATAATTTTGATATATGTGTGACGTGTTAGGGTTCATGTGATTACAATGGTGTTAGGGTGGCCCTTTGTTTAAGAGGGAGGTCACAACCTTACAGGTGATGGGATCAATTGACTTGAAAAAAAAAAATCATATACTAATTAACATATTGTGACCATCCTAATAAAATGTTAATACTTTGAGTTGAGAATCACAAAAATTTTGGTTCAACAAAAATAAGAGAAATATTATATTCATAACATTTGCACGTTAATTTTACAACAAATCATATATGTTAAGTTATTATTGATTCTAATTTAAACCCAATATTGACATCACTTTTTTACCCACTAATAATAGTTTTGTGCGTAAGATTTATTGTAAAAATGTTATGGATCTAACTTACTTCAAAAAATAATTATGGCCCCCCAAATGTAATCTTTAACCCCTTAAAAAAAGGATTAAATAACATCAATAAGAATTAGCCCAAATAACAATCAAAATAACCCAAAATAAAAAAAGACTAGACCAAATAACAAGTGAACATTTTTATTCAACAAATGCCTATTCAAAAACAAAAGGATAAAAATCCCTAATTATTCAAATATGTAACTCATTCACCAATTCAATAAAAATAATCATAATTTCAATTTTCCTTAAAAACGGTATCAAGAGGAATTCTATGATTGTGAATTTCCCTTGGAAGTAACAGCACTTATGCTTTCTTTAGTTTTGCAATTGCAACAATTTCTCTCTCTTTAATTAGCAACTCACTTTTAATTGTAACAAATATGCCCTCTCTCTCTCAACATTCTTAGTCCCGACTTTATCTGTTATCAGTCCATTTTTTTTCTTCTCTTTGTTAGTAAAAAATTTGTAATACTTCATGTATTTGTGTAATTTTTTCTTTGTGACACTAACATATTTAATTCAAGTTATCTATCTATTAGATTTTGTATAATTTAAATTTCTTAGTATCCACCCTAAAAAAAATTCTAAAGCTACCATTGAATGGTGTGATCCTTAAAAAAACCTTTTTTTTTCTTTTTGGTTGATTTGGGCTGATTGCATTGAAGGAGAGGAGCATTGGTGTCAATTTACATTCAATACAACGTGTGACCAATTATCTAGTGCAACGAGTTGTGACTTTTTTTTTTTTTTTTTTAATGAATTTCTATGTTATCTATACTATTATTTAAGGGATTCTCTTATTTGGAATCCTCTTTTTTTTTTTTTTTTGAAAACATGCCTATAGCCTTGTGTTTAAGTAGAGATTAAACTAAATAACAATTCGGTAAAATATAACTCTAACTCCCAATAAAATATTGCCTACATAATAAGGTTACTTTCCTGTGAATTTTCAAATTGCTTTATCTGCGAATAAATTAGATTCTCAAACAAAACAAAAAATCTTCATTGCACATGCAAAGTGCGTATGAGAAAACTAGTATTATCTAATGTTGTTAGGATAAATATGATAAAATTTAAAGTTAGTTCATGGATGGACATAAACTAAAATGATTTCAAAGTGTAGGGATAATAATGAACTTGGTACAAAGTATTCTCTCTTAATTAGGAAAATTACAGTTCAAACTTCAAATTCTGCCTCTCTTATTATTATTCTAATTATTAATTAATTAATTAAAAAAAGTTGTAGCAATATTATTTTTTGTATGGATTACCACTAGCACCATTTTTACTATGTAATTAAGTGTGTGTTTAATGGTTAGTTTATTTCTCAAAAAAAAAAAAATCACAATAGATTGTACAGACAAATGTAAATTTTTATTTTTTTTATTTTTTATGGGAACAAATGTGAAAATTTTGATGCCTCTAGAATCTAGATTCATTGGGGGTGGGCGGGCGTGGGGTCAGCCCAAAGTTACAAACATTGTTTCTATGACCATCCATAGGCCCAAAGTGAACGCTGGGCTTGACAAACCCCAATAATATTTGCTTCGAGATTAAAGGTAAGTACCTAACCCATACATTCCCCCCCACCCCCCCCCCCCCCCAAAAAAAAAAGTGCCCAACCCATACAATTGCAATTTTCACATTTATAATTTATCCCCTAAAGTTTGAACTACAATAAACCATACAATTGTAATACTAAGCTATCAAATGATCCGACTACAAGAGATAAATTGTAATTTTCCCTAACTAAAACCATCCAAAATAATAAAATTGCAGGGATAAGAAGTACATATTAGAGTGACATGGTACTTGTTTAAGATCATTTTAATTTTTCTTATCAGTGTGATTATAGGTGTATTGATGACTATTGCCAAGCTTTGATTTGTTTGCTTAAGATGTTAATTTGGGGATTTGATTTCGTTTCAAAAGGAATTTGTGATGCCTCAATCAAGATGAACTTTTAGCTTGATGTGATTATTGAAGATGATGTGAGTTAACAATTATCAATTGAAAGCAGATGGGTAAATACTAATTAAGATCCTGAGTTATCAAGTACTAAGAACTAAAATTTGATTGAAGTTCTAAGCTATCAATTACTAGGAAGCTAAGTCAACTGGTAAAGTCTCTGATGGTTAAATAAAAGATTTAGGGTTCAATTTTCACCTACACCAAAAATCGATTGATGTCTTGGTCTGATGATAAATAGTTATTATAAGGAATGAACGTCATAATTTAAAACTCTGAAAAAGCAAAAAAAGGAAACTAATTAAACCAAAGTTATGTTGGGTCAAAATGCAAACACAGCACATTGATGCTAAAGTTAATAGCTTATACGTGGAATAATATTGATAATAAGGAACTAAGGATCTAACAAGATTAAAAATTTAAAACTTGAATCAAGTTGAAAAAAAAAAACCCCCTAGTTTAATCAAGTTTAACAACGTAACAAACAAGTTAGAAGTAAACTACTTAATCAAGTTTACTTGCATGAAGACTTTCCTAAATTTTACAAACTAAGAGAAACCTTAAAAAAAACAAAATACAACAAGATAGTAATCTATGTGTCAACGGCTTTATCAATGAAGAGTTGTGTCCTCTTCTTGAAAATAAGACCTTTTAATCTATTTGAGGCTTGTCAATTATCAGTGGTTTACTCAAATCCATGTGACTTTCGCTTCTTGAGCTCCGATTCCACTTGTCACTTTTCTAAGCATTGCTTGTAATTTCCATAATTACTTTGATGACACTTGTCTTCATTCCAAGCATTGTTGCCGAAATTAATAAATGTTGTGTAGGATAGTTGTCATATTTGCTTTTCTCGTGCTTTTAAAGATTTTATTATTTTAAGAGTTATGCCAACGATGCTCTTAAGGTATTGGTTAATAATTTATTTTGAGAAAATTTTTACATCACTTTTATGGGAAATGAAAAAAACTGTCAAAATATTAATTTTATTTATTTATTTACTTTTCCAATAAAAACTTTCTTTAAATGGATTATTAACTAATACTCTAAGGGCATTCGTTAGCATTTCTCTTATTTTAAAAATGTCGTTTCAAGAGTATTGTAACTCAATTAATTGATACTTTTTAATGTTTTCCCAAGAGAAATTGCTAGGAATCTAGCGGTTTCTAATAAGGGTGGATAGGAATTGTAAGGGATGGTGACTACCTCAATTCTTGATGCACCAATTGAGGCTCTCACTCAAAATTCCATGATTCAAGAATCGGCAATGCAAGTGTTGGCAATCCAAGATTCAAAGATGCAAGCACCAACAATTCTAATGGTTCTAAAATTAAATGAGGTTTTGAGGATCCAAGAACATTCAAAAGTCCAAAGAACTAACGAGACCTTGAAATTGAAGAACCATGGAAGGCTCAAGAATTTGAGAGTTTGAAGATCTACGAAGAAGGAACCTTCATGTACACCAGACCACTTGTCAAAGAGAAGTGCATAAATATGGTGATCAAAATGTCACTAAGGTATTGGTCCACTAGAAGATATCCTTTGATGAAGATGCTAACCACAACACCACCTTGTGGACAAGGTGTTTTGAAGGAGGGGAAAATGATAGGAACCCTAAATTATTTCATGTCTTGTAATCTTTGTTGAAAGAATACACATTTGTATCGCATACAAATATACTCAGCAAAAAATTAATGAATCTACTTCATTCGCAATTGTTAACATGTACTATGTAAATTTCAGAATTCAAGAATAAGAGAGCGTACCTTGGTGCGGCGAAATTCAAAACCAAAGATTAAAAGTACTTGGAAACACTTTTAATTTTCACTCCAATTCCACTTAATGCCCAAGAAGTGTGGTCTCTTAATCAGTTTCAATTGGGAGAATAAAAGAGTGACTTATACCCACATACACACCATTTCATTCCTTGTTCTAACTCTTTATGAACATCTATATGTTTCTCCTCTTTTATTTAACTAATTATCTAATTGGACTTACCTTTTAAGCCATTCCAATTGGGGTTTAGTATGTAGCTTGGAGTGTGACCAAAAGGAAACAAATAAGACTCTAGTTCCAATGGGTTTTGAGTTTTTCTGTCAACTCTTGATAAGTCCAAAATTACCATTAATTATATTTAATACCACTAAATAAATATAATTGCACTCTAGGCTTTATTAATAAACTATATTCCAAGACTTTATTATACATGCAACCCCTTCATAAAATATTTATAGTAATAAAAAATCATAAATGTAGACTGTCACTTTAAAGATTACTACATTTTAATCATTGAGTACCCGGTTTAATTCTTTAAGTTATTCATCATATATTTATGAAATCCAATTTCATAAATATATTACTAAAATGGTTAGGCCAAATACTTTGAATAACCAAATCCATTAAACTTATCTCAATGGAATATTTTATATCTACGTTAAGAGATTATGAATTCAATCTTGAGAATATATATTTCATCAACACAAAATGTGACTACCCAACATATCGAGGTTTTGATCGTGACTCTAGATCTCACTCTTGATATATCAAAGCAACTTATACCTCATGATCAGATCTATTATTCTCTTAAAATTAAGAGTTCATGTAAATAGAAGTCGTGAGATATATTATTCATT
Source organism: Castanea mollissima (assembly GCA_014183005.1). NCBI lineage: Eukaryota > Viridiplantae > Streptophyta > Magnoliopsida > Fagales > Fagaceae > Castanea > Castanea mollissima. The sequence goes on along the minus strand of JACAVU010000012.1, from coordinate 1,343,774 downwards.
TGAGAGTCGTTAGGAGAACAATAAATCTCATAGCGGTCCGGTTCAATATGTCTTAACTCTTAAAACATATCAACACATCAACTAGAAGTCTCTACTTCCATGATCAAGACTAATTGCCTTAGTTGATATGTTATAGTCTTCGCAAATGAAATGCTCAATTTCATTACCAACTATGAACTAAAATTATAAATTTACTAAGAACTTGTGATCTATATCTTCTATGACTAAGTCACATAAATCACCTACTATGCATCTCATGAACTATATGATGATGTTTAAATATTCATGTTACTATTATTTTAGATAATAATAAAACAACTTTATTAATTACAACATTAAGTCATTCATAATGTCATACATAGTATCATACAACAGGATTTACAGGCACAAATCCTAACAATCGCCTCATAATTGTTGTAATCCCTTTAGTTACTTAGTTAGTTGAGATTATGATGAGTTAGTTAGGATTTGAGCACATGTAGCTTATTTAGCACATGACTTAATTCATAGAGCACATGTTGAATTAATTAACCAATTATTTTGAGCCATGTGGGCCAATGAAATTAGAGTTATTCTCCTGTAAATATATAATTGTAATTCAATATTAGATATCAATAAAGAATAAACCAATTGCTAAGTGCATTTCTCTCTCTCTCTGGGGGTCTAGGTTCCCTTGAAGTGGCCTATGACAACTACTATTCCAATTTGCCATTCTTACTTTTTCATAATTCATATTCATGTTCTAGCAAGTTCTTAGTTTTTTAGTGGCAGGGTCAAACTATGGAAGATGCTACTTGGGAGTCTCTTTTTAAGCTTCAACACCAGTTTCCCTACCTTATGAGCAAGATTCTTTGAAGAGGAGAGGGGTGATAAAAGGACCTTGAGGACAAGGTCTTTTAAGGGGGAAGGATTGATAAGAGATTTATAAGGATTGTAGAATGATAAGTTGAAGTGATAATCACTTGCTGGTGTGATAAGCATTGGCAGTTAATTAGTTATATTGGCAGTTGGCCTTAATTGCCGAGTTGGCTGCTTAGTTGGTGTTAGTTAGTTAGGAGTGGTTACTGGTGTAACAAAATTGTACCATAAGTAGCCAGAGTTGATTGTAAAGAGGGATATTTGAATAATATTAATAAATTGAATAATATTTAATTTGTTCATATAAATTATTGATAATATTAAATATATTGAATTGTCCAAGATATTATTAGGAAACGAAATCATCCAAGATGAATGTGCAAATTAAATCAATTAGTATTATTTTAATATTTTAAAAATTAGAAGAACAAATCAATTAAAAAAAAAGTGATGTGGCTGATGATTAGGTCCACTTTGGTCTGTTCGGACCATTTCGATCCACCTCAGTCCATTTGGTATATTTCAGTCTACTTTGGTCCAGTCAGTTAACTTCGATGCATTTCAATCTACTTTAGTTCATTTAGTCCAATTAGGTCTATTTCAATCTATTTGGTCTACTTCAATCCATTTTGTCAAATTTGGTCCTCTTTGGTCCATTTTGGTGCACACAAAAATGGAAAAAGATGGATTTGAGTTGAGACTTGAGAGTACACATTCTAAATCTAAATTTATTATAAAATATAATTTATAAATTGTAATATATTATTTTTAATTTAAGGATTTGTGTTGTCATCTTTCTTTATGTTCTTTTTCCCTCTTATTTGATATTAGTATTTTAGTTTTTGAGTGAATTACACAATCTTAGTGTTTTGATATAATACAATTTGAATGTAAAAACTAATTTCTAAGTCAGATAGAAATTAGGAGATTGCTATAACTATGATGAAACATGAGCAAATGAAGGTTTTTTCTATTGACATATGAGAATCATCTTGCAATGTATACAAGGCCGACCCAAACGTTTCAGAGGCCTAAGGCGGAGTCTTCAGATTGGTCATTTATATTATTACTTAAATAATATTTAATTAGCACTTTATATAATAATATATTTTTTAAATCCATTATTTTTACATTTTGATATTTTTTTTTAGAAAATGTTAAAACTATAACAAATTTTATTACAAACTAATGTTGTAACAGATATGATCAGTGACATGAGGCTTACAAAAATGCTAGAAATATTATAAAATTTACAACATGAGAATTACAAAGATATATCACTATTCACAAAAATTCATTTAAAAATGCATTTAATAGTTTCTTGAAGCTCACCTATCATATTCATTGTTACATTAAATTATAAAAGTTATGTAGTAAAATTTATAACATTTTTAACATTTTTCTATTTGAATTATTTGTGATTAGTAACACATTTATTTCTAAGACCTATTTATTTAAATTTGTCTTATCTATTTCTCCAGCGTTACTTAATTTTTTGGGTTTTTTTGATAGTGAAAAAAAAATGTAAACTAAATTTTTTTTTAACATCTCCCAAAAAAATAAAAAAACCTCCCAAATTTAGGGCCTTTATATAGTAGGGGGCCCTTAGGCAATGGCCTAATTAAGTGGCCTAGGCCTAGGGCCGGCCTTGAATGTATTAGTTATTTAATGTACTATGATAAAAATTCCTTTGTCGTTTTCATTCTCCAACAACATTAATTATATATATTTTCATACAAATACTCAAAATAGTTTATACAACAAACTTAACCCGCACGAAGCAAATTGTTTATGTTGATAACTCTGTCGTGTTGGTAGGAGTACCATCAAATTTAATGAAGAAAGAAAGAAGAAAAATATCAACACAAAAGTTTATATCTATCCCACACATTACGTGGTCCTCCTACTAGTAAAGTCATAAAACTAGGAACATTGTTCACTCAAAGTTGGAAATTGGAATAAATGGTGTAGACTAGACTAGTAGTGACCGCCCATCAAAGATGAGGGAGAGGAACGCACGTGCATTGCCCATAACTCACGTGACTGTGTGGGCACGTGCTCTCACGTTATAAGCTAATAAAAAAGAGAGCAATGTATGTATGAGGTATCATGTATCTGCTACCACCTCCACCTCTCCCCGTCGAAGCATCCCAGAAAAGGCAAAGGCGCAATAGATTCTCGCCACGTGTCATTTGACCACCGTCAGTTTTGGCTTTTGACACGAGTGAACCACTCTCACATGCTTCCCTGACACCCTATCACGTGCATTTCCGAACCCATACACTAAAATTACAATATTTAATAACAACTAGTAGAAATCTAATAAGACCCACAAAAAATTTTAAAAAATAAAATCTCTGAAAAATTAAAACCTCCACTCCAAGCAACGACCCAGGTACCCTCTCTTTTTCAGGCTTTCCTTTAAATTCAAGCAAAAAAGTAAAAACTTATATATATAAAAAAAAAAAAAAATATATATATATATATATATATATATATATAAGAAAAATATATTATGGTAGTAATAAATAGGTACACTAACACCTTATCCGTTATTCTAAGAGGACTCGCATAGGGATTGGTGCATTTAAGCAATTTGGGCCCCACTTAATCAGAAGCACTACTGTATGTTTGACACGTATCACATAGCCAGACATCTAACAGTGGGTTTAACTTACCGACGAGTGTCTTTCACATGACACGTGTAAAGTATTATTAGGTTCCTAACTTAAATACTGGTAATCAGCTTAACTTTAACGATCCTTAACTTTTGTAACCTGTGCAGTGGTTTAATTATCCCTAATTTCATTTGAATTAGCATTAGCTTTTCTTTCTCAAATTTGTGACATGATCAGCCCACAGTTTTGTTCTTGAACATTGTCTTATTAGTTCTGCTGTTTTTAGTTCACAGAATTGTACGAGATATTAGATATAAATCACAAAAGCAAGGAACAAGGGTATAGCACAAACGCTTTAAATTTTGTGTGCGCAAGTTGTTTGAACATGCTTTTTATTTAGATTTTAAGTGTAGTAAACTACAAGGGTCTTTTTGCTTAATTACCTCAATAAATTTAATACTTAACACAAATTTGAGTATTACATCGAAGTAGAAGGTAGGGTTTTGTTTTGTTTTGTTTTTATTGTACCAATATAGTCCACTAGACTGGTTTTTATTTTATGTAACTGGGATATATCACACTTATCTCATGATACATAATACCTTCTCCCATTAGACCCCAATAAAGTATATTATTAAAAAAAAGAAAGAAGGAAAATTATTGTTTTACACCATTTAATGCACATTTCAAACACTAAGGAGTCGTTTGGTAATATTATTCTAATAACGTTGTTTGTATTTTTTGGAAATACGTATAGGTAAAAAAGTGTATAGAAATGCGTGTAATGTTATTTAAAAACTAAAAACATGTGTTTAAACACATGTATCAAATGGCCTAAGGGAGTGTTTGGTACAATTTTTCAAACAACAATTTTTCCTTTTTAAACAATATTACACGTATTTTCATACACTTTTTTATCCACACATATTTTCAAAAAAACCTTTTAAACTTGAAAACTGTTGTTTAAACACACGTACCAAACGGACTCTAATTATTTACACTTTTACATCATATGTCCATATTTTTAAGAAAATCTATATTTAACATATGATGGCAAAGATGTGTATTGACAATATATATTTTACGCGAGACAATCAAAACGTTAAAAAAAAAAAAAAAAATACATGTCAACAAATATAAAAAACTTTCTGAAAAATTACCAAGTTCTAAATTCTAACATTACTCTTATGAAACATGAAATTAGACTTGTCTTTAGTTTGACGTGGCAAGGGGTGAAAAGCAAAAAATTCTAAGACCTCATAAAACATCATAACTTATGCCACAACTTTCCATATAAAAGATTGTGAGCAGTGAAGGAAAAGTAGTAAGTTCATGTGAAAGTGACAGATAGTCAATTATTATCTAACACATATGAGAGTTGTGATTTGCGGCATATTTTATGCGGTACTATAGAGTTTATAATTAATAAGTAATTATAAAGTGAAAAGTGAAAAATTGAAATGGCAATGGCAGGGTTTGAGAAGAGGGGGACACGATGGGAAAATCCAGACCCGGCAATCCCACCACCAAGTGAGCTGTACCCATCGTGCTTGCTACTGGGGTTTTGAATATAATAGAGTATTAAACAGTGGATTAAAAATATTTTAACAAATTTAATAATAGATGAAAATCAGACTCAGAGGAAAAAAGAGAAAAAAAGAAAAGAAAAGAAAATATACTGCGTGTCTCCCGATGAAAATTAAAGCAGAGGAATCGGGCTGTGCTGCAACTCTTGGAAGCTAATGCACAAGCCTCAGCGACAAACCTGCTAGATCGGTTCCTATGGGGTTGAATTTTGAACACTTTATATATTATCATCATTATTGCTTTAACATGTTAATAATCTAATCAATATTCTCTAATTAATGGTCTAGTAAGCTACTTACCCAGTTATTTACTCACTTATAATACATTATTAGGTTAACATTTTTTTTTTACCCTCATATTATTTTGCTATGACTTTTGTTACATAATTGCTCATATTGTCAATGACTGGTATTGTAAGCAAAGGTTCAAAAATATTATGATGCATTTTGGGTAGTAATGATTAAAATTTTATCCATGCTGCTGTGATTATTGTTTGTACAAAATAGGTTATCATCATCACCATCATCAACCAATCCACGTGTGGTATGGTGTGGTGTGTGTGTAAAATTATAAATGTAAAAATAAAAAAAATTTATGGTTAAGACACAATAGGAGGACCCCACTAAATAATGGAGAATGTGTAGGGTTCGTTGTCCTTAACAAACCTATACACAATCTATACCCTACGAAATTAGACTCACCTGCAATATACACAACTGATTTGAACATTTCAACCGTTTTGATCGGTTCCCAAGGAGGGGTTAAACTGAGCACATCGTTTTACCTATTTTGGATTTTGATGGTTTTTTTTTTTTTTTCTTCTTCTTCTTCATTACTTAACGGTTTTAAATTATGTATATTTACCGTCCTCGCCTTCTCTAACATCTTAAACTAGCTGTCGTTGTTATAAGAAATAGTAAAAACTAAAAAAAAAAAAAATACCACTCTCTATACAGTAGCTGAATGTTTATTTACGTTAATACAACAACCATTATGCCCCTAAATAGCGTTTTTAGCAAATTACATAACGCCACTTCATAGAAATGAAGTTAGCTCATGGGTTTCATTAATAGGATGAGTAATAAATGGGAACAGAAGCTCATTAAAATTGCTATAGGCCTAAAGATAACGTGGACCATAACACCACATTCAACATTCTCACACTTACCCCATAATAATTCAACCATTATTAATTCCAAAGTTAAAAAAAATATTTTATAACTATTAACATGATAAATTATGAGCAGTAAATAATAAAATAATATTATTGATTTAAATAAAATTTGTCGACCCAACTATTATAGAAGATAATAGAAAAATTATTGTGTCTGACATATCTATCGCGCGTTAAACATTGAAAGATGTATAATAAAAAAGGACATCGAAGTAACTTCTTGAAATGTTTCCCTCCTACTTTCTTTTAACACAATTAAAGCCTCTTATATTTTTTTTATAGTTTATTTATATCTTTTTTTTTTCTTTTTTAATTATTTATTTAATATCTCGAAACTTTAGTTTTTCTTCGTCAAAATCCTCCATTTTAGCTGTCTGCCTGTCCCCTTCAAACGCAAATAAACCCTCTCACTCCACAAAACCACAACTTCTTCACACGCACCTCTTTCTTTTTTCTCTTTCTCTCCCTCTCAACCCGTACACTTTTTCGCACTAAATTCCTCTCTCTCTCTCTACTCACACAAAACTCCCATACCTATCCTTAGCTACCTTACAGCCCCCCCTCTTCTTTTTAATTCTGGAAAAGACAAAAATGGAAGCACCTGAATATCAGAGCGGGTTTTGCACACAATTCGTGACCGAAAAGCGCCACTCAATCGACAATAAAGCAGCAGCCGCAGGAGGAGGAGGAGGAGGAGGAGGAGACCATTTCATGGTGGAGGACCTCCTCGACTTTTCCAATGATGAAGATGCAGTCATTGCTGACACTCCTTTTGAAGAAGCCGCCACCACCACCACTGCCGGAAACTCCACAGATTCTTCCACTGTCACCATTGTCGACAGCTGCAATTCCTCCTCGTTTTCGGGCTGTGACCCCAATTTTATGTCCGACATTGGCTGCCGGAATTTCCCTGACGCCAACTTTTCCAGCGACCTTTGTGTGCCGGTAATTCACTAGCTTATATGTGAATTATTGTTTTTAATAACGTACCTATTAAACTCACTTCTAACCAGTAAAACCTATGAATAACAGCTACCTAGCATGCTGTAAAGAAAAAAGAGTTAACTTTAATGTTTGAAATCAAAGCAACATATTTGAATTCTTTAACGCAAAACTAAAGCAACATGTTTGAAAATAAGTAAATTCACTCTCTTTATCAGAGAATAACAAACCCTTTACGCTATTCAATTTTTTGAAAAGTAATTCTGGGACTAATTTTAATGTTTAATGTTGTTGTTGTTGTTGTTACAGTACGACGATTTAGCTGAGCTGGAATGGCTATCGAATTTCGTGGAGGAATCGTTCTCAAGCGAGGACTTGCAGAAACTGCAAATGATATCCGGCATGAAAGCCCGAACCGTCGACGAAACGTCCGAAACGACAACACAGCACGAGCCGTCAATCCGAAACAACAGCAACAGTAGTCCGATATTTCGCCCCGAAATGTCGGTGCCAGCCAAAGCCCGAAGCAAGCGGTCACGTGCGGCGCCATGCAACTGGACGTCACGCCTTCTCGTTCTCTCTCAACAACAGTCGACCCCGCCGCCGTCGTCACCGCCGCCTCCGCCGCAGCATCAGCCGTCATTCCCGCCGTATGACCCGGACATCGCATTCGCGAAGAAAACGGTGAAGGTGGCGGCGGCGTATTCGAAGAAGAGAGACGGAGGAGGAGTCGACAGCGGCGGAGACGGGCGGAAGTGCCTGCATTGCGCGACGGACAAGACGCCGCAGTGGCGGACGGGGCCCATGGGCCCAAAAACGCTGTGTAACGCTTGTGGAGTGAGGTACAAGTCGGGTCGGCTCGTACCCGAATACAGACCCGCTGCGAGCCCAACGTTTATGCTGACTAAGCATTCGAATTCGCACCGTAAGGTCTTGGAGCTGAGGCGCCAGAAAGAGATGATGAGGACCCACCATCATCACCATCAACATCATCATCATCATCATCAACATCAGCATCAGCAGCAACAGTATCTTCATCATCATCATCATCAGAATTTGGTGTTTGATGTAACCAACGGTGGTGATGATTACTTGATTCACAGCCCCTTGGGTCCTGATTTCAGGCAGCTAATCTAGTGGTGTCTTATAGCTTTCATGAGCTCAGGTTAATTTAGTTGGACAATTTGTTTAGGCAATTTCGTAATTTTCGTAAGTTTTAATTTTCTAGTGGGGGAGGGGTCTTTTTTTTTTTTTTTTTTTTACCTAGCTTAATTTTTGAATTTCGTAGACTGTTTTGATGTTTTTTTTTTTTTTTTCTTTTACGAACCTTTGCCTAACTTGGCAAATTCTGAAACCCAATTTTTCCGTAATTCAGTTACTTTTTATTTATTTATTTTTATATACATAACATTTTTGTTTTGTTTTTACTTATTTTAAGAATTGTGCGAGAATTGGCTTTCAAAGTGAGTAACCCATGTGAAATCAGCGATTAGTAAGAAAAATAAGTATTATAAATAAAAAAGGTAAAAATTAAATAAAATAAGTAGTTAATTCACATGAAATTAGCAATTAGTAAGAAAAGTAAGTATTAAACTAACTTGCAAGTGCATCCAAAACAGACAGTAAGTAAAAAATCTGTATAGTTTCCAACCTCTATTAGAAGAGTGATTTCCAAAGCTAGGACCTTACTTAGTTTGGCCTCTCAACCTTTGTCAGAGCATCAACATTGGTTATTTCAATTCTATCCTATTTTACCATCCAAAAAATCACTTTATCAATTATACAATACCAGTTTTAATACACCTAACATCCCAAATTTTAATTTTTCTATTCTACTCATTAAAATAGTATATCTTCACAATAAAATATATTTTTTCATTTTTTGTTTTTTACCAATTTTATCCTCCACACACATATACCTTCTAGAATCCTCCATTACTTTACTTTTCACCTTCTTCTAGACTCCTCCATTATCCATATCAACTCAACTCCTCCACACAACTTCTCCATCATCCTATCAAACCAAATCGGCAAAACTGGAAAAAAAAAATCACGCCAATCACAACGTCACAGCCACCACAACACCAATCACATATACCTACAAACCTAGAAAAAAAAATTACCACCCATGCTGATCACAACGCCACAGTCACCACAGCTCCATCGATCTCGCCACCCACCAATCTCCACCACGCCAATCTCGCCACCCACCGATCTCCACCACGCCATTCTCCACCGTTGTCAATGCCCATGTTGATCTCGTTAAAACCCACACTGATCTCCGCCGTTGTCAAAACCCACGACCCACTGTTGTCAACAAAAAATCAAAGGTTTGCGACAAAGCCAGATCACAACAAAAAATCCATACTAGAAACCAGATTGCAATCTAGACCTCTTCGACATCTGCGGTGAAATCCTCAAGCTCCTTAACACTAGACTCATCCCCTCCTCGCCCACCGACGACTCCAAGGTCTTCTACCTCAAGCCTTAGCACCAGTCCAAGCTTTGAGCATGGAGAGAGAGATGAAGTGAGAGTCAGAATGAGAGAGAGATGAGAGACCGTGGAGAGAGAAAATACATAAAATATTAATAAATTTTTTACAGTTGAGCTACAGTGTGATTCTAAGTTTAGAATCGCATTGTAGCACAATTGTTTTTTTTTTTTTTTTCTTTTTGCAATAGTGCTTGTTTACAACATCTAATGGAGTGTATATTTTGGGTCTCAATTGTAAAATAGGCATGCATTTGGGATATGCCCAGTCCATTGGTGATGCTCTTATGTTCTTTTTTTTTTTTTTTTAACTAGTATTAAATTTTAGAAAAATGAAATAATAAAGAAACATTGACCCTCCAATCAAGGATGTGACTTAATAAAATGTCAAGATAAAGCCAATTGTGGCCTTAAGTTACTGTTGACTACTATATTAATCATGCAATTACGTACGTGGAGATCCTTGTATCCATTTTAAATTTATGGGTAGATTTTCTCCCCCTAATTCGATTTATAGTCTACTCATTAATTAGTCATTAAGTCACAATTCAAATGTTCTTATTTTGAAACTTAGAAAAAACATGTGCTCTTGATCAAATGAATTATGTAATATTAGTCATGTGTTGTTTAAATTACTTAATAAAGACATATTATTAAAATAAACTTATTTTTTTAGAAAGAGATGGTTAAAAACTTATATAAATAAAAAAAAAAAAAACTTAAAAACTCATGTATCTCGGGACACATAATGGTCTCATATTCTTTAGGCTGAAAATGGAAAAACAAATGTAATTCCCTTAAATTTTTTATTTATAAGAATGTAATATTCTTAATTAATAAAGCACTAGTTATGTAATCCATTTCTTTTGGTGGGCACGAAATGTGTCACTTCATATATTAACTCCTCCACATTCTTCATGGCAATATGCATATTTGATATTGGACATATTAAATCATGCTGGTAGACAATGGGTTTCATTTTCATTTTGCCAACGATATCTGTTTGCTGCAATCAATTTATCAATCAATTTATGACTTTTGGGTTTGTGAATAGCCAAAGAAATTAAACTCAATTTTGGGACCACGTTTTAGCATGTGTCAAACTGATATGGATTGTTTATAAAAAGGGGGGGAAAAAAAAAAGGAAAATCCATTTAATTAAGCCTTTTTATTCTGTTAAAAAAAAACCCAAGCATTTTGTTTTTAATTAAAACAAGTAACTTCTTCTTTAAGTTTTTTATTCCAATTATTGGGCATTAAAAGCATTTATTGAAGTAATTATTTATTGTAAGTTATGTATTCTATTGAAGTTTCCTTGTTTGAAACATCATTTTTCAAAAGAGTTTTAACTTATGGCGTTCGCTCTTAATGATAGCTCTTTATCATCATACTGAGACACCAATTAGTTTTTGATGTAGACGAGTATTTAACCCTAGATCTATTATATAATCATAAAAAATTTTACCAGTTAAGTTAACTAGAACCCACGAAACATCAATTTATTTTCATTATTATATCGAATGTACAATTTTTTTCTAAAATATAACATTTTTTTAATATATACCATTTATCTAATAAATTAAATAAAGTATTGAAACTATATTCTTGAACACTCACATCAGTCCATGTATAATAATGCATAAGGGCTAAATTTTGCAAATCCAATTCTAAAAATTACCTATATTAGACTATGTAAAGATGTGTAAATATAGAAAAGTTACAGTATCGTGTAAATATACACATTTATTATAGCGGTGTAAAATGAGTATTTTATTAAAATTCTTTCTCTCTCTAGAAGAATATAATGAAAATTCTGAAGGAAATAATAAAATAAATATTTTACTAAAATAAATGTTTAGAATAGATAATCTAATATGGGTGGTTTTGAAGAGTGATTGTGTAAAAATAGTAAATTTGGTTTTTATGCTAAAATAAATATAAATGTTTGTATGAGTTGATACAAATGCTATAATTACGTTCATTTTTCACTATCAATTGAAGAAGTGACAAGTTGATGAATGTCTAATAGTATTGGTTTAGAAAATATTTTTTTAAAAAAAAATTTATAAGAAAAAAAGCAATTAATTATTTTATTTTATATTTACCATAAAAATGATATTATTTTTTTTTAAAATTTATTATTAATAATTGCACTAACCCATCTATTAATCCAAAGCACACTAATATCCATCTTACCTTTTGCAAGAGTCTAGGTTGCATGTAACAGAGAAATTTTACTATATTTTCAACCCCAAAAAAAAGTACTAATTTTTGTATTCCAAAGAGTTCATGTATAGCTTATTATATAGATTGAAGCCAAAGAGAGCATGCATTGGTATTGGCTGCAAAATTGAAATGCGTGAGCAGATCATTATTGTATTAGATATCTACATGAATTTCAGTGAAAACTCACTGTAGCCGGTGCTGATTAGCTCATTTCATTTCAGAGAATGTTAATCGTATCTCTGAAAACAATGGCTGATTCGTTAGTTTTCCACATCGATTTCTGTTCTGCTACTCGAATTCTGGTAGGCAGTTTTGGTACTACTACCGTCCTTTTTTTGCACGAGTTTCATCATTTTTTGGACAAGTTAGATTTTAGGACTATAAATTATTTTACAATTTTAATTGATCTGATAGATTGTGAGTGATTGTCTATTAATTATATATAGACTCGTTATTTTTTCTTCACTACTTATACTCTGTTACATCACAATTGTAGCAAATAAATTGTGTAATAATTTGTGGTACTATTTTTTTTTGTGGGACATTTGCAAAATTAAAATATACAACAAGAAGATCAGTTTCATTTTACAGCGCGTTGGAATCACTTTTTTTTTTCTTTTTTTTTTTTTACATTGAAATTGTTCTAGTTGGGTTTTGCAAAATTTTTCTAAGCTGAGCAAAAGAAAATTACTAGCACGGCCTCTTTTCATTTAGTTTTGGGTCAACAAAACATAATTTTGTAAAAAAAAGAAAAAGAAAAAAAAGAGTTGATTGGAAATGTGTTTCATAGGAGCTAGATCAAGGTGTTATTAATTTATCAATAGGTGTGTAAAGCATAGGATAAGATCCATTTTTGATTCGTGGGTTTCAGAATTTTTTTTTTTTTTTTTTTTTTTGTGTTGAAAAAAAATTAATGTTATAAGAATATTTATTTATTACTGCATGCACGATCCTACGCAACACTAATCCATAGGTTAATTTTTAAACAATTCAACATGTTGGGAGTGAATTATTGCTATGTCATGTCAATTATTGATTGTCCATGCCAGTATTTTTTAAACTTTCTTCGTCTTATTAGCTATATTTATTGATAAAAATAGGAATAAATACAAGTTGGAATATCAGAATGAGAGGAAGCGATGTCTGCGGTGGTCACATGTAACTCTTCAATGGCCTCATGCACTCTTTGCCAGAACCCACTGGTTTATGATGCCATCACTAACACAAATCCACACAAGTTTGTGAAAAAAGTCACGTACTCACGTAGTGCTCAATATTTTAATTTTTCAAAATCTACAAAAATCTATAAAAAAAAAAGAAAAAGAAAAAAGAATCAAATCATTTCCTTAAAAAATTGAAGAGTAAGAGCGTTTGCATCAATTTGTGCAAAAATTCATGTCTATTTTAGAATAAGAACCAACTTTTATATATTTTATATA